>CM053771.1:131841103-131956995 GCA_028658325.1 Potorous gilbertii | reverse complement strand
TTTACATTTTGTAATGCTCTCTATATTTTAGTTGGTCTAAATTCTTCCCTTATCCCTAGATATGACCAATAGACTATTCCATGCTCCCCCAATTTGCTTATGGTATCACCCTTTGTGTGTAAATCATGTACTCATTTTGACCTTATTTTGATATATGTGTGAGATGCTGGTGTGTACCCAATTTCTATAATAATGTTTTGCAGTTTTCCTAGCAGGTTTTGTCAAATATTGAGTTCTTTTCCCGGAAGCTGGGGTCTTTGGGTTTATCAAATAGTAGATGAGTCATTTACTACTGTGTCTTATGTACCTTATCTATTCCATTGATCCACCACTTTATTTCTTAACCAGTACCATATTGTATTGATAATCACTGCTTTACAATACAATTTGAGATCTGGTATGGCTAGACCATCTCATCTCTTTCCACATGTTTTTTATTTGTTCCTTTGATATCATTGATCCATTTTTCTTCCCGATGAATTCTGTTACTTTTCTAGCCCTATAAAATCATTTTTGATAGTTTGATATGATACTGAATAGATTTAGTTACATTGTCATTTTTATTATATTGACTCTGCCCACCCATGAGCAATTCATACTTTTCCAGTTATTAAGCTCTGACTTTATTTGCATTAAAAGTATTTTCAGTTGTGTCCATATAGTCCCTGGGTTTGTCTTGGCAGGTAGATTCTCAAGTATTGTATATTGTCTATGGTTACTTTAAATGGAATTTCTCTTTCTATCTCTTGCTGCTGGACTTTGTTGGTAATATAGAAAAAGGCTGATGATTTATGTACATTTATTTTGTATCCTGCAACTTTGCAAAAGTTATTAATTATTTCAAGTAGTTTTTAGCTGATTCTCTAAGCATAACATATCATCTGCAAAGAATTATAGTTTTGTTTCCTTATTGCCTAGTCTAATTCCTTCAATTTCTTTTTCTTCTCTTATTGTTATAGGTAACCTTTCTAGTACAATATTAAATAATAGAGGCAGTAATGGGCATCCTTACATCATTCCTGAATATATTGAGAAGGTTTCTAGCTTACTCATAGTACGGATAATGCTTGCTGATGGTTTTAGATAAATATTATTTATCATTTTAAGGAAGGCACCCTTTGTTCTTATGCTCTCTAGTGTTTAATAGACCTTTTATTGTTATTTTATTTTATTATTTTTAAAAAATATTTATTTTGTTATTTTATTTTGTTAAAAGCTTATTCTACATCTGTGATAATCATATATTTGTTGGTTTTGTTATTGACATGGTCAATTATGCTGATAGTTTTCCTAAGATTGAACCAGCCCTGCATTCCTGATATAAATTCCACCTGGTCTGATCCTTGTGATATGTGACAGTGTTTTATTTTATCTTTGCTAGGGTTTTATTTTATCTTTTCTAGTGTTTTATTTAAATTTTTTTCATCAATTTTCATTAGGGAAATTGGTCTATAATTTTCTTTTTCTTGTTTTGACTCTTCCCACTTTAAGTATCAGAACCATATTTGTGTCATAACAGGAATTTGGCAGGCCTCCACCTATTTTTCTAAATAGTTTGTGGTATTGGATTTAACTGTTCTTTAGATGTTTGACAGAATTTGCTTGTGAATCCATTTGGCCCTGGGAATTTTTCCTTAGGAAGTTCATTGATGGCTTGTTCAATTTCTTTTTCTAAGACTTATTTTATTTCTTCTTCTGTTAATGTGGGTAATATACATTTTTGTAGCTATTCATCCATTTCATTTAAATTGTCAAATTCATTGGCACATAATTGGGCAGAATATCTCCTAAGAATTATTTTAATTTCCTCTTCATTGGTAGTGAATTTACCCTTTTCATTTTTGATACTAGTAACTTGGTTTTCTTCTTTCGTGTTCTAAATGAAATTAACCAATGGTTTCTCTATTTTATTGTTTTTTTTTCCCCATAAAACCAGCTTCTAGTTTTACTTACTAGTTCAATAGTTTTCTTACTTTCAAATTTATTTATCTCTCCTTTGATTTTCAGGATTTCCAATTTGATGTATATTTGGAGATTTCTATTTTGTTCTTTTTCTAGTTTTTTTTAGTTGCATGCCCAATTCACTGATCTACTCTTTCTCTATTTTATTGATGTAAGAATTAGAGAAATGAATTTTCCCCTAAGTACCACTTTGGTTTAATCCCATAAATTTTGGTATGTTGTCTAATTGTTGCAATTTTCTTTAATAAAATTATTGATTGTTTCTATGATTTGTTCTTTGGCCCACTTATTTTTGGGGATTAGATTATTTAATTTCCCATTAATTTTTAATCTGTCTGTTGCCCATTACTGAATGTAGTTTTTATTGCATTATGACCTGAAAAGGATACATTTATTATTTCTGCTTTTCTGAATTTGGTTGTAAAGTTTTTATGTCCTAATACATGGTCATTTTTTGTGTAGATGCCATGTGCTACTAAGAAAAAGCTATATTCCTTTCTATTCCCATTCATTTTTTTCTAGAGATCCATAATATCTAAATTTTTCTAGAGATCTAT
The DNA here is from genome assembly GCA_028658325.1 of Potorous gilbertii. Taxonomy (NCBI): domain Eukaryota; kingdom Metazoa; phylum Chordata; class Mammalia; order Diprotodontia; family Potoroidae; genus Potorous; species Potorous gilbertii. The sequence goes on along the minus strand of CM053771.1, from coordinate 131,954,476 downwards.
AATATCTAATTTTTCCAGAATTTTAGTCACCTCCTTAACTTCTTTCTTGCTTATTTTTTTTTTGTTAGATTTATCTAATTCTGAGAGGGAAAGCTGAGGTTCCCCATTAGTATAGCTTACTTTCTATTTCCTTCTGTAACTCGTTCAACTTCTTCAAAAATTTAGTTATATGCCACTTAATGCATATATGTTTAGTATTGATATTACTTCCTTGTCTATGGCACCTTTCAGCAAGATATCGTTTCCTTCCTTATCTTTTAAAATTAGATCTATTTTTGCTTTTGCTTTGTCTGAGATCTTTTCTTTGTTTCAGCTGAAGCATGATAGATGGGGCTCCACCCCCTCACCTTTTCTTTGTGTGTGTCTCTACTTCAGATGTGTTTCTTGTGAACAACATATTGTAGGATTCTGGTTTTTAATCTATTCTGCTATTCACTTCTGTTTTATAGGTGAATTCATTCCATTCACATTTATAGTTATGATAATTGTGTGTTTCCCTCCATGCTATTTTCCCCTTGTTTATCCCTCTCTCACCTCCATTCTTTCCCTCCTCACAAGTTCTATTTCTGATTACTTTCTCCTCTAATCTACCCTCCCTTTCATCAATCCTCTTCCCCTTCTATTATCCCTGTGCCTTTTTTCTTCCTTATAGAGGAAGATTTCTGTATTCAACTGAGTGTGTTGCCATTTTGGGCCAATTCCAATTCTTTCATGCCTCTTTTTTGTGGGATAATTTACCCCATTCTATCTCCTCCTCCTTCCATTGCAATCTTCTTTCTCATCTTTTTATTTTGTGGTTTTTTTGAGTAATATCCCATCAACATCACCTTATATCCACACCTTCTATATATACTCCTTCTAATTGCCCTTATGGTAACAAAATTTTGAAGAGTTAGAAATATTTTCTTGCAATACAGAAATATAAACAGTTTAACCTTATTGAACCTTTTATGTTTTCTCCTGTTTCTTCTTTTTTATGTTTCTCTTGAACCTTGTATTTGAAGGGCAAATTTTTATTCATCTCTGGTCTTTTGGTTAGGCAGCCTTGAAAGTCCTGTATTCCATTAAATACCCATTTTTTCCCCCAAACAATTATATTTAGCTTTGATACGTGGGTGATTCTTGGTTATAATCCTAACTTCTTTGCCTCCCAGTATAACATATTCTAAGATCTCAAGTTCTTTGATGTAGACACTGTGTATTCCTGATTATAGCTCTATAATATTTGAATTATTTCTTTTTGGCTGCTTGCGGTACCTTCTCCTTGTTCCGTGAGCTCTGGAATTTGGCTATCATGTTCCTGGGAGTTTTCATTTTGGCATATCTTTCAGGTTATGTTCAGTGAATTCTTTCCATTTCTATTTTGACTTCTGGTTCTAGTATATCATGGCAGTTTTCTTTGATAATTTCTTGAAAGGTGTTTTCCAGGCTTTTTTTTTTTTGTTTTGTTTTCTGATCATGACTTTCAGATAGTCCAATAATTCTTAAATTATCTCTTCTGGATTTATTTTCTAGGTCAGTTGTTTTTCCAATGAGACATTTCACATTTTCTTCTCTTTTACTTTTTCGATTATGTTTTATCGTCTCTTGCTGTCTCATAGAGTCATTAGCTTCCATTTGTTCAAATCTAATTATTAAGGAATTAATTTTTTCATTGTGCATTTGTACTTCCCTTTTCATTTTCTTTGATGAATTTTTGTATGTCTTTTCCCATGCTGTTGACTCTCTTGCAATTGCTCTCATTTCTTTCATCATTTTTTCTACTTCTCTAATTTTCTTTTTGAAATACTTTTAAAGCTTTTCCAGTTCTCTCTGACTAGGAGATCAAATTACATTTTTCTGAGGCTTAAAATGTAGCCATTTTAACACTATTGTCCTCTTCTAAGTTTTTGCCTTGACCTCTGTATCACCATAGCGACTTGCTAGGGTCGAATTCTTTTTTTTCCTTTTTTTCTGCCTATTTTGTGCCTGTGTTTTTACGTGAGGGTAGGGCTCTGGTCCTGCACCTTCCCACGCTTTCGGGCTGGGGCTCAAGATCTTGCGGCTGGCTTTCCTTGAGTTTCAGAGTTTAGCTACTTTGTATCAGGGGCTAGGCTTCTCTTCTGGGATTGCCCTGGGGGATGGGGCCTCCCTATTGGCCTCCCCCACGTAGGGTTTAGCAGCTGGCCTGCTCCCGGGGGTGGAGCCTTGCTGCTGGGTTGCTATGGTAACAGAGCCTTTCCGCCGGCTGAACCTGGAGGAGGGATCTTGTCTCTGGCCTGTTCCCGGGGTGGGGCCTTGCCGCGCCGTCGCTATGGTAATCGAATCTTTCCGCTCGCTGAACCTGGAGGAGGGATCTCCTCGTGGCTAGCCTGCCCCAGAGGAGGGGCCTTGCCGCTGGGTTGCTATGGAAACAGTCTTTCTGCCGGCCGGCCCTGGGGAAGGAATCTTGTTGGTCGGCTCCAGGAACTAGGCCTCGCTGCCGGGTTGCTATGGAAACAGGGCCTGTCCGCTTGAGGGCCCCAGGGCTGCGGGCCGGCTACTAGCCGACCCCAGGGGCGGGGGCTCGCTGCTGACGGTCCTCGGGATCAGCGCAGAGGTCGGGCAGGCCTGGCCGGCGGCCCGTGCTGGGGGTGGGGACTGCGGAGGGTAAGGCCTCGCCGTACCGCGGGGATCGCGGCCTGCCCCGGGGGCTGCTGGGTTGCCGGAGGGCAGGGCCTGGCTGGCGGATTGCACCAGGCCGGGAGCCCCGCTGCAGGCCGCGGGCCGTGAGGCCGCCGCCGCCGCCGCCGCTGCTGATTTCGGACTTCTCTCCCCTCCCAGCCCGCGGAGACCGAGCTTTGCCGCCGCGCTGGTAAGCTGCTCCCCGCCCCCTGCGTTCTGCCGCGTTCTCAAGTTCGGAGGGGAATTTGGAAAGGCTCCAGGGCGTTCCTTCCCGACTCCATCTTGGCCCGGGAGGCCAATGTTTATCATTTTTCTCTCGGCCCACTTCGCCGGCCCGGCCGCGTCGGCGACTTTAAAGTCGTTGTCGTTTGAGTTTTTGTTATTATTAATGTTAACCTGACACGTTCTTTCACAAGTGAATTATTTCTTTAAAAGCCCGTCTTTTCCTCTTCTCTAACCCGGCCTCCTTTAGTGAGCGGCGGGGCTCTAGAGGGAGGTCCGGAAGGCCCGAGGTCCGGAAGGCCCGAGGTCCGGAAGGCCTCGCCGAGAGAGCGTCTGGCCCAGTCACGGCACCCGCCTGCCTCAGTTTCCTCGTCTGTAAAACGAGCTGGAGAAGGAAGGGGCCAACCGCTCCGGGATCTCTGCCAAGAAAGCCCCCGGTGGGTCCTTAAGAGTCAGATACGCCTGAGCTACCGATCGTTCTGGCCTAATGGGTCAACGTCCTGTTATATCTGGGGTGTCAGACCTTTTTTAAGGATTTCCCTAGTGATCTGTTTCCCTTCAAAGCAGCATTTACTTTGTGTCTGCAAAAGATTGTTAATTTCAGGTCATTGAAAGCATCCGCCTTATTTTCTGGGATCCTCTTTTGCTGAATGAAGAATTCTTCATAGTTATTCAGATACCTCCTTTCTTTCTCTGTTTTTCTTATGTGTGAACTTTAAACATATTGTAGGGCACATTTGCCTTTGGATTTGATTACAATATATGGTGGAAGATGTTAGTCTAAACCTAGTTTTTGATCAACTGCTTTCTGTTTTTCAGTTTTTGTTGACCATGGAGTCTGAAGGCCAGTGGTTGGTGTCTTGGGGATTATGTTATTTCTGGGTTTGGCTTACCTAGTCTCATTCACTGAATAATTTTTTTTTTGGAAGGTGCATTCACTGGGGCCAGTTGTGAAATTGCTTCTTTTTGGCATTAAGTATTTCTCTAATGCCCTACAGATTTGGGGCATTTTCAGAGAAGTGCCCAACTTTTTCCTAAAAACAAGTTTACCTAAAAGAACGATTAGAGGCTTCTTAAGGCTGGATTTACACACACATCAATGGGTTTGGAAAGAAAAAAAGATTTCATTTTGTCCAAACAAAATGACATCCATGATCAATATTTACATAAAAACAAAAGCAGTTCTTTTATCTTCATGGGAATCCTGCCCAAGTCACTCCTGTAAATAAGACTGGTTAATAGGGAAGAATCCCAGGTTGACATGAGATTGTTTGGTGTATTATTGTTCCATTTCTTTATCAAATACAAATATAATCAACAAATAGCTGTAGAGTGCCTACCATGTACAAACCTTATGCAATTTTTTTTTTATTAATTTTAATTACTATCTACTACGTGAAGCTGTTTTTGATTTCCACAGTAGTTAGCACTCTTCTTCCACTCCCAATAAAATTATATTGACTTTTAAGGCATATGTGTCATTCTCCCCTCCCACTCTCAGTAACCTGCCTCAGGGCAGGGTCTATTTTGTTTTTGTTTTTTATTCCCAGTGCCTACCAGTCTTGGGACATAGTAAGTGCTTAATAAATGCCTGTAGACTCGTATAGATTATTGGATTAAATTGAGTTGAATTTGATTAAATTGCTTCATTTACTTCCAGGGAGTGGCCTAGAAACTGCGTAGAAAAATAGGACCCACTTTCTTCTAAATCTCTGGGGCCCCTGAATTTTGCAGTGACTTGGTTTGACTTTTCTTTGAACAGGTCCCAAATTAGCATTATGTGGTACAGTGGAGTAAGTGCAGGCAGAAGCCAGAGTCAAGAAGACTTTGAGTTCCAGTCCTGTATCAGACACTAACTAGCTTTAGGACTTTGGGCAAGCCTGTCATCTCTCTGGGCTTCAGTTTCCTTTTCTGTAAAATAGGGATGAGAACATCTACCTCACAGAATTGTTGGGAGAATCAAATGAGGTAACATGTAGAATGCTTCTTAAACTGTAAGGCACTACATAACTGGATCCAATTGGAGGAGGCAAGAATCAAGTGAGTCAGTGATGAAAGATAGCAAAAATGGCCCTGCAGTGCCCAAGGACCAGTGTCAACCTAAGGAATGTGGCATGAGGAAGCCATTCAGAAATCATATGTGATGCAGAAAATATTATATTTCATGCCTTCTCAATGGGTCAGAAAGAGGGTGGAGGGAGAGAATATGGAACCAAAAGTAAAAATAAAGAAATCACATGTGAATTCTACATTGTGAGTAAGAAGCAGAAGAAGAGAGAAGAGGAAAGGAATCAATATTTCTACAGCACCTACTCTGTGTCAGGCCCTCTGCAGTCCTGTCGGACTCTGTGACCCTGTGGACCGTAACATGGCAGACACTTCTATCCTACATTGTCTCTTGAAGTATGTCCAAGATCATATTCATTGCTGCCATGACAGTGTCTATCTACTTCACCCTCTGCTCTCCCTTTTGCCTTCAGTCTTTCCCAACATCAGGGTCTTTTCCAATGAGTCCTGTCTTCCCATTATGTGGCCTCAATATTATGCTAAGTGCTGTTTACATTATCTCATTTGATACAACACTGCATTTTACAGATGAGGAAACAGAGGAAATCAGAAGTTAAGTGACTTGGAGAGCAAGTGTCTGAGGCTAGATTTAAACTCAGGTATTCCTGACTCCAAGACCCAGTTTTCTATCCAGTGTATGCCACCTAGCTGCTCCCTAGGTGCTCCAGAAGAGCAGTATCCCAAACAACCCTGAGTTGGGCCAACAGGTGCATGATCAATACAGGATGATTGACCTGTTAGTTGTAACTGATATATGATGAGTATGGACTTTCCAGAGCCCTTTCAAATGTTTTATTTCAAATGGCTTATTTCTTTGTAAAGTTCTATCCTACAAGATGAGTTTTTGAACTCTGTTTTTCTTCTGAAATGAAGTAGAAAAGTAACAGATTGACAGATTAAAAATAGAAGTTGTCAGCATTGAACACAGTATAAGTGATGCACCAAGCTGAGAAGGATACCTGGTTCTAATTTTTATTTTGCTAGTAATGAACTGTGACCTTAGGCTTCTCTGGACTTCTTTTTCCTCCTCTATAAAATGGGAGTGGAAGTGGCCTTTGCAGAATCCAAGTCCTGTGAGTCTACAAAGCAGTTAAGTAATTGTTTAGGTGGAGTCTTGGATCTGAATGAGTGAGTTTTCCATGACTCTCTGACTCATAAAAATGACAGGCTTTGGAAGAAAACATGCCAACTTAGGAAGGGAGAAAATCACAGAGGTCAGTTAAAGCAGCATACAGTGGATAAATCAGAATGGCAGTGCCCATTTTAAAGGCTGAAGCATCTAAACATTTGGAAATTAAGACTTTGTTTGTTTGATGCCTTAGGAACATGAAAATTATCTTGCCCTAGTATTATACCGTACAGTTCCAAGAGGCTTGTGAGGACTTAGGAAAAACAAAGATCAGAGGTGGAGGCAGAGAATCCTCTTCAGGTTTTTGTCAGTAGCATTGCCCCCCCTATAACTGGGTTACTTTCCAAAGGGAGAAGTTATTAAAAGGCTTGAAGAACAGACATGATTATTTTGCAGGCAAGGGATTTATGCCTGTTTAATGAAACCAGCCAGGGCAGGACAGACTGAAAATGGGATTTCAAAAATGGCTCTCTCTTTTGGTGCCTGAATGTAGCAGAATCCAAGCCAAATGTGCAGGACTCCTGCAGCATGCAGAAGATGAAGTAGGCGCCTGTGAACCACTTTTGTTTTTCACAGCAGCAGGTTATGAAACACACTCTCTCTCCCCCAGGGCACATGGACTGGGTTTTCTGAGGCAGTGAGGTATGTTTAGGTTAGGTTAGACTCCCAGCTTGGACACTCACCACCTCTGTGACCTTGGGCAAGTCACAGCCTCCCTTGGGCCTTTGATTCCTCATCTGTAAAATATGAGGATTGGACTAGGTGGTCTCTGAAGTCCCTTTCAAATCCTGTCCTATGCTCCTATTAATTTTGCTTTTCTGAGATTCAGTTTCTTTATCCTTAGAATCAGGATAGGAATCTTCATACTACTTATCCCACAGGGTGGTTATGAGGAGAGCTTTCTGTGAAAACATGAATTTAGGGCAGCTTAACGGTGCAGTGGATAAAGTGCTGGACCTGGAGTTAGGAAAACTCATCTTCCTGAGTTCAAATCTGGCCTCAGACATTTCACCCTATTTGCCTCAGTTTCCTCATCTGTAAAATGAGCCAGAGAAGCAAATGGCAAACCACATTTAGTACCTTTGCCAAGAAAACCCCAAATGGGATCATGAAGAGTCAGACCCAAATCAAATCTATCAAAAAAAAGAAATCTATCCAAAATAACACCGAACTTAGAGTCAGGAAAACCTGGGTTCAAATCCCACCTCAGATCCTTACTAGCTGTGTGACCCTGGGCAAGTCACTTACATTCTCTGGTCCTCAGTTTCCTTACCAATAAAATGAAAGTATTGGGCTCAGTGACCTCTCAGATTCCTTCTAGTTCTAAATCCATATATGATCCTGTGGGCACGTTACTAAGAAGCTGAACAGAAAGGCCCCTTTTTATCATATGGAAAGTGGAGGCCTGCTTTTACTCCAAAGTTCATGTGGTAGATTGTACCAGATAGAGTATGGCTTTGCGTTCTGAAGACTGGGATCTCGTTGACCACAGCCCTGGGACAGCTGTGACAGTGGGCTGGAGCCAGAGAATGAAGGGCTTTACATGGCAAACTGTGTATTTATCCAAGACACAGGGGTTTGAAAATGCCAAATGTAACATTTTGCGTTTGGTCCTAGAGGTGATGGAAAGTCATTGGAGTTTATTGAGTGGGAAGAGGGGAGAGTTACGTGGTCAGATGTGCTTCAGAAAAGTCTCTTTAGCAGCTGAATGGAGGATGTATTAGAGTGGGGAGAGACTTGAGACAGGCAGACCCACCAGTAGATGGTTGCAGTAGGTATGAGATGAGGAGGGCCTGCACTGGAATGGTAGCAATGTCAGAGAAGAGAGGGTATTTGAGAGGTAGTGCAGGTGAGAGGTGATAAGGACCTGAACCAGGGTAGTGTTTGAGTGATTGGAGGAAAGGGAGAAAGTGGGAGAAAAGTTGTAAGGAATCCATAAGACTCAGCAAGTGATTGCATATGGCCAGTGAGGGAAAGAGAAAAGTCCTGTGCTACAATGAAATTGCAAACCTGCTTGATTAAAAGGATGGCAAAATAATGACATTTCTACATAGGATGGATTTGGGGGGAAGCAAATGAGCATGTTGTTTATGAGGACTAAAGGATATCCAGCTGGTGATGTGTGGAGACCTCTAGCAGGGAGCTGATAAGGAGGGCTTCTAGTTATAGAGAGAGATTAGGGCTGGGAGTGGCAAAATCATAGACTTAGTGAGTTTGAGATCTGACATCATCTTGTTTTTTATTTTATGCACAAAGAAGTTATGACCCAGAGAGGGAATTAACTTAGCCCAGGTCACATAAGCAGTTAAGTGTTCCAACTGGGGCGTAGCCCAAGGATTCTGATTCCAAATCCAGCACTGCCTCCACTGCATGGCATTCATCTGTATGGAGACTGATGAGGTCACTAAGAGAGAGAACGTGGAGAAGAAAGAAAAGGGGGCCCAGGACAGAATCTTGAAGGGTACTCATGGTTAAGTTATAGGGTGTGGATGATGATCAAGCTAAGGTGACTGAAATGGAGTCCAGGAAGGGTGGAGAGAGAATAAGCATTTGTATAGGGACTGCTTTTTGACAGAAATCGTGCTAAGCACTTTACAACTGTTATTTCATTTAATCCTCATGACAATGCTGGGTGCTATAATTATCCCTGTTTTGGACATAAGTAAAATGAGACAAATAGAGGTTAAGTCATTTGCCCAGGGTTCCACAGCTAGTGAGCCTGAATTTGATCTCAGGCTTTCCTGACTGCAGGCCCAACACTGTATCCACTGAGCCACCAGCAGGTAAGAAGAAAAGCAGGAAAAAAAGGTGGCACAAAACCTAGAGAGAAGAGAGCATGAAGACCAGGACAGTGAGCAACGCCATCAACTTTTCTCATTCCTGCTCTAGAAAACTAAATGTTGCTGGAAGACAGAGGATGAAAATAAAACCAGCAATCAGGAAGTAAGTAAGTCAACAACTATTTATTAAGTACCTACTCTGTGCCTGCAGCTGTACTAAGTACTGGACTTGGAAGCAGACTGGATACTTGAGAAGGAGAGTGAGAGAAAATGAGGAGTAAAGAATTCGACCTGGGGTGGAGCCTGGATGACTGGGAGGATGGGAGAACCTTTGACAGCAGTAAGATGTCAAAAGGATGGGAGAATTTGGGGAAGAGAAAGAAAAGGGGAAGAGAATAAGTTCAGTTTATATCCAGGAGACAATAGGGAGCCAGATTCTTGAGTAGAACAGCTTGATTAAATCTGTGCTTTAGGACCTGTTCTGGACCTGTGGAGCTGAGGCCTCTGTAACATCCGATTCAAGATGTCCAAAAGGCAACTGAAAATGTACAATGGGAATTCAAAAGAGACATTAGGGCTGGATAAACAGATCTGAGAATTATTTGCAAAGATGTGATAATTGAATCCATGGAAGGGGAGGGGAAAGTGTTGAGGAGATCACTAAGGGAAATAATATAGAGAAGAGGACCCAGGACAGCCCTTAGGACACCTGTGGGGGTAGTATGTGTGACCTGGATGAAGATTCACCCAAGGAGAATGAGGAGTGGTATGGGAAATAAAGGAAAGTCTAGAGTGTCACGAGTCCCAAGAAAGAAGAGAAGATAATCATCTGTGCCCTGGGCTGCAGAGTGATCAAGGAAGAGGCCCGGAGTGGGGGAGGGAGAAGACAGCACTTAAAAGAGAGCTAATGTGAAAAGTGGGTTAGAAAGGAGGAAGGGGGAGAGATTTTGGTTGGAACAGCCTGGCTTGGGAGGGGCAGTGCTCTAGAAGTACATCCTCAAATGGTCTAGGAACCTCATTAGAAAAAGTGAAAGCCCAGGAGCCCAAGAATGGAAATCTAAGTTCCAATAGGTGAAGGCCAGAATGCAAGTGGTGGGGCTTAGAGACTGTGCAGAAGTGAAGGTGGAAGTGGACCTCACTCTTCCTGATAAAGCCATAGTAATAGCAGGCATTCATATAGAACCTTAAAGATTGCAAACCATTTCACACATATTGCTTCCTTTGATTCACACAACCCCCTTATAAGGTAGGAATTATTATTAGTCCCATTTTATAGATGAGGAAACTAAGGTTTATGGTGTGATGTAAATTCCTCCAGGACCAGGACTGTTTTTAGTTGTCTCATTTCCATGTGGTGTAGGTACTTAATAAATGTTTGTTGACTAAGACTGAGAGCTTAAGTTATTTGTCTAGCCTAGCATTTACCCAGTGGTGTCAGGCAGGATTTGACCTCAGGTCTTACTGACTCCTTGTCCTACTTTTGCTCTCACCAGCATGCTGCCAATCTCCCTCTGGTGTTAGAGCTATTAGCAGCTTTAGAAATCCTCTTAGTTTTACTCCAATCCAATCAACAGATATTTATTAGACACCTATCATGTGCCAGGCAAAGTGCCATAAATACTGGGGGGAAAAGAAGACAGAAATAATTATTTTCCTTAAGGAACTTACATTTGACTGGGAAATACAGTGGCCAAGAGTGCGGGGCCTGGAATCAGGAAGAGTCATCTTCCTAAGTTCAAATCTAGCCTCAGAAACTTACTAGCTGTATTTGGTCTTGGTCCAGTCATTTCACCCTGTTTGCCTCAGTTTTGTCACCTGTAAAATAAGCTGGAGAAGGAAATGACAGACCACTCCAGTATCCGTCAAGAAAAGCCCAAATGGGATCAGAAAGAGTCACGACTGAAGCAACTGAACAACAATAACAAAAAACGAATGAAAATACACTTGATAATTTGAGAAGGGTAGAGAACGGTAACAAGAGGGGGTAAGGGAAAACTTTTAGTAGAAGTGACACGTGAGTGCCAGGGGTGGGGAAACTGCATGAGCCCAAAGAATTTAAAAAGCAGAGATGAAGAGGGTGTGCATTCTGCATATTCATTTTATACCCCAGGACAAGGAGTACCAAACATTTACCAGCATTACATAGAACTGGGACCAGAGCCCAAGTTCTTGTGACTCTCAGTCTGGGTGCTCTACATCACCCCGCTATCATCCATCGGTTTAGTGGAAGCCTCCTTTGGGGACTTAAGGCTAATCTTGATTGCCTTTAGAATGATGCAGTGATGGTGTGACTTCAACGGCTGAATCAACTTATTTCCTACAGTTCCAATGCCTTCTACCTGATGCTGACCTTCTTAAATTTTCTCTTAACATTTTGTCCCAAGTTGAAATGATCCTGACCCAGCTTCTATCAATTTTCATGACCTCTGCGTAAAAGAGTTTACAAAACCCTGTCCTGAGAAGCCACTTAATATTATTCCAAAAAATAACTACTCATATTTTATACTGTATTAAAATGCTTAAAGTATTTTACATACATTATCTCATTTGGATCTTTCAACAGCCCTAGGATATAGCTATTATATCATCATCCCCGGTTTAAAGATGAGAAAACTGAGGCTTATAAAGGTCAAGTAACCTGCTGACAGATAGCAAAGAACATAAGTAGTATTTGAAGCAAAGTTTCCCAGTCTCTAAGTCTAGCACTATATCTGAATTAAGGAAGGAAAGCTTAGGACACCAGACATTCCTCTTACCATCATATGCCATGTGCCAAGGGCTCCTTGACTATGAGGATTTAGCAGTTGTGTGGTCATTAAGGGACATGATGCCTGTGATTGAAAGTATTTGTTACTAATTAGAAACTGCCCATCCATCCCCAGCTGGGCTGTTGTGCTAAAATTCTTCACATGTCCCAGCTTGAACCCCTTAAAGGAAGGACACCAAACAGAACCAGCCTTATGGCCTTGAGGGTTGAAACTGGATTCAGAGAGACATGTGCACATTTCCGGGATTTGTGCCTACCTCTTAAACACCTCACTGAAATTGGATCTGGACCCCCTTGCAGATTCCAGAGTCCTAAAAAGAAAGCTATAAATATCCACGGGGAATTGTAGATGAATCTAGTTTGGACCTCCCAGTTCAAGATGTCACTTCCAGGCTTAATAACTGCACCCTCCTACTGTTTTCTGATTGTTCATCTTCTCATCTCATAGGGATGAAAGACTAAGGAGAAAACATCCAAACATTTCTGGACAGTTTTATTTCATGGAACCTCTTGGGAACTCTCCTTCAAGGTTACAAGGCATGTGAATCTGAACCCTTTCTTCTAACATTTGCAAACAGCTCTGCATAGACAACAAGACATTGTTTCTCTCCCTTTTTCCAAACGCTCCTGCGTTTTATGGTGATGAACAGAGCTTTTTTATCCTGAACTCAGACTGACTTACTATGTCTTCTTGCTTCCATTTTCCTTCTGCCTCCCTACTCCTACTGTGATCAAAATACTCATTTGAAGACTTGTAGAAAGAATGGGCCAGGTACTGAATCATGGGTGTGTGAAAGATGGACCATAGGATCATTGGATGATAAATTTAGAGTTGTGAGGAACCTTTACAGAGGAGTAAACTGAGATTCTGAGTTGTTATAGTGATTTGCTCAGGATGTCTCAGCTCATAATTACCCAAAGCCGGATAAGGCTAGACTAATAAACTGGATGTTCTCAGAACACCAGATTTATGGCTGGAGAGGACCTTTGATGTCAGTCATCCAACTAAAGCCCTTCATTTTACAAACAAAGAAATACTAGAGAAGTGAAATGATTTGTCCAAGTTTGAACTACACCCCCAGTTCTTCACCCTTTCTGTTGTACCATGCTGCTTAGTTGGTGCTCATCCTTTCTGTATTATTTATCTACAATGAACTACAGAGGATAAAAGTAACAGAAAAATCATGGAAATCTTTAGTACAAAATCACTGAGTTAATCAGTCAATCTATCGGTCAAAAAGTATTTATTTAGTACCATCTGTATTCCAGGCACAGGAAATGCAAAGGCAGAAGTGAATCCCTGTCTTCAAGGAGTTTAAATTCTTTTGGGGGAGAGAGCATGTACATCTATATGTATGTACACACATGCACACACATGTGACTGGGAGCATGAGGTAAGAGTTTCATGCAAAAGACAGAGCTTGAATTGAGTCTTGAAGGAGACTGGATAGGAGTAGGAGGTGAAGAATGTGTTCCAGGGGTGGGGAACAATTAGGGTCAAGGTAAGTCGAAGGAAGGGGAATTCTGTAGATAAGAAATGGCAAAGAAAACCAGTCTGACAGGACTATAGAGTGCATGGAGAGGAGTAATGTAGGATTGTAAAAGGATTGCTTGTAAAAGGCTTCAAGCATCAAACAGAGGAGTTAGTATTTGGTCCTAGAGATAGCTGGGGCCTCATCCTACCTATGAAGAATGAGCCCCAGAAGAAAATAAGATGGAAAGTTAATTAATGGAAAAAGCAGAACTAGAAACCGCCTAGGCCTCTTGACTTCGAATCAAGTACTTTCTCCAGTGTTGTGTGCTGCCTCCTGGGCTCTTGAGCTTCATCTATGTTAAATGTTTAAAAATCAATATATGTTTAAAATGCACTAGGGGTAACCTTGATATTTAAAGGACTGATACTATTGAGGGATGGCAGAGTGGAAGAGGAACATTTTATAGAGAACTTTCCTTGATTATGTTTTCCTGAGCCCTCCTTCCTCTTCCCCATCTTCTAACCCTTGAAGGCAAAGACTTTTCAGTATTTCTTTGTATCAGGAGTTCAACACCTGATAGACTTTTGAGAGATGTTGGCTATTACTATTACTATCTTCCTCATTCCTACCCCAGAAACCTTGGAGCAATAAATGTCCTTACAGTTGCTTGATTAGGCTTTTGGGACAGCTTAATCCCCCACCTCAGAAAATGGATTAGTGCAGTGAACTGGATTTACAAGGGGGCATTTTTTTCACACTTGCTAATTAAGTTCAATAGCAGCTTGTATATGGACAAGTTGTCACATTGCCCAGGAATGTACAGACTTGTTGTGTGACCTTAGTAAAAATACTGTGAATTTCAGTTGCCTGGAAATAGGGTTAAATTCAAATTATACATACAGCGAAAATTACTGTATTGTGAGGGTCTCAAGGGATATAAAAGGTTAGAATAAATAAGATGAGGATCAGTGATTTCTCTTTCCCATCAATGAATAGAGGAGGAAAAAAAGCCTTAATTTGTAGGATGAGAAATATGAACTAAGTATGAGTAAGTTTCAGAGAGTTTAATAAATGTAAAAGAAGAGGTGGTGGTGTGACATAAGGAGAAAAATCCACTAGCATTGGAGTAAGGCTACTGATCTAGCGCTCATTACCCCCAGGCAACTCTAGCTCTCTAAAATGTGTGCTGGACAAGTGTAAGGTGAATAGGACCAGACTGTATAAATGATCTGTAGACTATAGATAGTCAGACAGTCAGTCTAGACTGATTTTCCTTTCCCTTCTTTCTCTCCTCCATATATAATATATATATGCATATATATGTACACACATTTAACATATATGTGCACAGATATATCTATATACAGACACATACATATTTCCCCTAGATTTAGAATCAGAAGATCTGGTGGTCCTAAATCTCAGCTCCCAACCCTGCCACTTAGTACCTTATTACTTATTACTATATTAGTGTTATATGACCTTTGGTAAAATGCTTAATCCATCTGGGCCTCATTTTCTTTATCTGTAAAATAACAGGCCTATACTAAATGGCCTCTAAGTTCCCTTCTAGCATTAATTCTTGGGACTTTAAGTCTCTCCATATTTCATTATCTTTAAGAACAAGATAAGAGTAATCGTCTTACTGTATCCTGCTGGGAAGTGCTATCCGTCCAGAGGACAGGGGGAGGGATTCAGTGACATCCGAGATCCCTTCCTCTCCATCTCTAGGATTCCATTACCACCTCAGCATGAACACTGTGGGGCCTGGAGCAACAGGGCTTGTTTTAATCTAGTAATGCTTTTCAAGCCCCATGAATCATCCAATATGCTATGTTGGGAAGACTTTTTGTCAAGTTTTATTAGTCCACCAAGGGCAATTTATTTTCGTTCCCTCTCATTCCTTCTCCACAGGGAGGAGGAGGACTTTGAAGGGCATTATCCCAAGCATTGGCCCTGAGCCACCCTCAGAGCAGCTGCTTCCATTAGCCTGGGGCACAGGATGGAGGGCTTTACTCAGAGGGAGCCATGTCCAGTCAGTGCAGCTTCAGCCCAGCCAGTGGGTCCTGCTGTTTGCACAAATGGTCCTAAGAGCAACACACTGTGATGACGGGAATGCGGGTGGGTAGAGGATGCTCATTATGACATGTTCATTTTCTGCTTTAATGGCTGCTGGTTCAAACAGAAAATAAGCCAGCTGTGCTGAGGTAGTATGGAATATGCCCTGTGGAAATTTTGAACTCTTACTGATGGTCAAGTCAGGACCAGACCTGAATTCAGGCTGATTGAACAGGTGCCTGCCTAGTATGATTTCAGAATTTCCCAAGGGTCTCTCTTCCCCTACACCCATATCTTTTTCTCACCCACCTTCTTTCAAGGCTAGGCTTAAGTGCCATCCCCTGTAAGGACCATGCTCTTATCCTTACTTTCATCCAAATTACTTTGTTTTGATTTTGCATGTGTTTTGCATTTACTTAACTGTGTTCTTTCCTTTCACCTCAGGAAAGTCTAAGCTCCTTGAGAGAAGTTTTGCTTCTGCATCCCTAGTATCAGGCAGATAGGTGGTGATTAATGAATGCTTGTACAATTGGATTGAGTACTAGATTTTCCAGGTGTCTAGAGTCCCCAGCATTAGTCATATCTTTGATTTAAATCATGAAGATCCTTGTTAAAATGCAGATGTGTTCCCTGGGATAGTGGGGCCCTCTAGAAAGCAATTATTGCGTGAGAAAGGCTACTTACATAGGCTTACACAAGGATGGAATGCTGAAACTGGGCCTTGCAGTCAAGTCTTCTGACTCCAGTGTACTTGGTACTGCATCATGTCTCTCTCAAAAGGGATTTTTAGGGGAGCGGGTGAGAGAGAAGCATTGCCAATTTCCCAAATTTGCCCAGATCTGCTTACAAGTCTCAAGTAGTAATGCCAGTCTATTTTAAGTAAGTTGTTGGAAATTTTTTTCTTACCCCCAGAGTATATTTTTAGGCTATCCTTTATTAAAAAGTTGGTTTTCAAATTAAAACTGAGATCTGTCAAGGGAGTCCAAAGATTTTAAAATAAGCAATGTCTTGGGGAATTCTTAAAATCTTAAAGAGCTGGAAAGGACCCATGACTATCCAAACTAGCAAATAGCGGAAATAAGAGTCCCTAATAATTTGGCATTCTTAGCAAATGCACGTCTAACTTCTTGCTTGGACCAGATGATCACCCTTTACATACTTGAAGATAGCTATCACATCTTCCTGGAACATCTTATTCTCCCTCATTAAGTAGTCCTAGTTTCTTCAGTTAATCCTTTTAGGCCATTGTTTCCAGTACCTTCTCTGTCCTGGTCATCCTGTTCTGAACATACTCTAGCTAGTGAATATTTTCCCTAAAATATGATGCTTAGAACTTAATATGGTACTCTTTTTGTGGTCTAACCAGCCTAACCAACAGAACAGTCATTGCCCTTTATCTGGATGCTGTGTTTTTATTAATGCAACTTAAGGTTTCAGTGGTATTTTTTGGCTTCCACATTACAGTGCTTACTCATATTGAGCTGACAGTCCAAAAATACCCATGCTTCCCCCTTATCATCTACTTAAGAAGTTTATTTTTTGAACCCAAGTATTGGACTTTATATTTAGTCCTATTAGACTTCATCTAGTCAGATTCTAAGCTGATGAAAATTTTAGAATTTGATTCTTTCACCCAACTCTTATCTCCTCTCCCTGAACCATCTGCCAATATAGTAACCATTCCTTTCGTGACTGTATTCAAGTCATTGATTTTAAAAATAGAACCAAGGTCAGAGTATTGGGAATCTTCAGTAGAACCCTCCCTTAAGGTTTGCACCAAACTGTTAATCACCATTCTTTAAGTTTGATCAGTTAACGTACTCCAAATCTGTGTACCTGTATTATCATTTGCTTCATATCCGTTTACTCTATCCATAAAGATATTATGAGACTTGAAATTCCTATAATGTCTATGGCATCCTTGTTGTACAGTCAGTTCTACTATAAATGGCATCTATTGCTAAAAATCACCAGGCTATGCAAAATGTTGCAAAAAAAATCATAGGGCTTCTGGGAAAATGGGGTAAGGGACAGCATACTCAGAAACTCTGAGGAACCCAATAAAATGGTAGCATAATTTTGTACATGTTAAATTGTTAAGAAATGCATCATTTAAATGATGGTGATGTCACCTCTTTGATGGTTTGCAACTACAGAAATGTGCAGTGTAGCCATAGCCATGGTGGAAGGTTGGAGGGGGTAGAAGGCAAGTGCAGACTTGTCCTCCTTAGCCAAAATCTCCTACTGCACCAGAAGATAACAACTTTTACATGGAAAAAGGACCTGAAGCTTACTTGTGGAAGTGGACCTTGGAAGATTTGTTGCTTGGGAGTTATTGTGAAGTTATCACTGTTTGTTGCAGAAGAAATTTCACATAAGAAAACACAATATTCAGGTCATGCTCAAATTTTCTTTTTAAATTGTTTTTCTTGATATATCAATCATTTTGGAAACAACTTGAATTTTCAAAACAAGTGTTGTAGCAAAATTAACCGTGTTTCCTCTGCCAGTCTAGTAACCCTTTCAAAAAGAAACCCAAGTTCTTCTGACTTGTTCCTCAGAAGAACCATGCCATCTCATAGTGATCACTGTCGCCCTTTCTAAGGGCTCACAAACCATCCCTTTCATAAATCTGTCCTGACATCCCAAGTTGTTTGAAAACTCGGGGGTTTAGTTTTCCTGGGCCTGGTGATGTGAATTTATTGAGAGCAGTGAGGTGTGGTTTTTTCACTTAACCTGGAGTTTCAATCCATTTTTTTGTTCTGAAACCTCCATTTTCCCAAACAAAGAAAAATAAAATGTGAGTTGAAGGATTCTGCTTTTTCTCTCTCACCTATTATTCCATTTGCCCTCAGAGCAGGGCCAGTCCTTTTCTTTGTCCTTCCTTGCCCTCCAAATGCTTCAAAAGAGCCATTTGTAGTCTATGCCATCCTCAAGTCTTGCTTCTCTCAGAGCTTTCATGCTCTTGACCTAATCCTAATAACACTTGTTTTTTGGTATTTATTCTTTGTTATTATGTTTGGGGCATGTCTTTAAAAAAAATTGAATTGGCAGATCCAGCCTCTATGTATCCATACTAGTCATTTTTGACAATTCCCTCTCCTCATCACAATTATTTGTGTAAATATATCTCAGGATTTCTTATGCTCATCCACTCTCTTTTGAGGTATCTTCACCTGTAGAATATTAGACCATGGTAGTCTACCAATAATTTCTCTGAACTCTGCAATCTTGTCTCTTAATGTTTGGGGGGGGTCTGTGTCAAACTATGTTTAATGTTCCCCAGTTCAATCCACTTTTTAAAAAAAAAAAAAAAGCATTTATTAAGTCCCTACTATATATCAGGCACTCTGCTAGCTTCTGGGAATATAAATATGAAGAATAAAGTAATTCTAGGAAATTTATATACTAATTAGAGAGATAAGAGGTACTCATATAAGAACATTCAGAATAAATTTAATAAAGTAAAAACAAAGAAATGTGAAGTTGTTAAATAAAAAGGATGGGTATTAGCCGTTGACGAAGGGGTAGATCACAAAATACTTCATGTAAAAAGTGGTGCTGGAACTATCTCTTTAAGGAAGAGAGAGATTCTGTGAGGCAGAAGTTAGAAGGGAGTGCATTCCAGGCTTTGGGGTATAGCCAGTGAAAAGTCACGTAGATAAGAAATAGAATGTTGTGCGTGAAGAACAGAGGAAAAAGACCAATTTGGTTGGATCTAGGAGGGTACACAGTGAGGCTGGAAAAATCAGTTGGGGGTGTGGCTGTGAAAGACTTGAAAAACTGAATGGAGGAGTTTTTATTTTATTCCAAGGTCACTGGAATTGATTGAATAGGAAAGTGACTTGGGCATATCTGCTTAAGAACAGTTAAGTTGGCAGCAGTGTATAGGAAAGACTGACTGGAGTGCAGAAATGAGTCAGAGAGACCAATTATAAGTCTGTTGTAATACTCTAGGGAAAAAGTTATGAGTACCTGAACTAAGGTGGTCATAGTGTGAAGCAGGGAAAAGGGATTGGAGGCCAGAGATGTGTAAGCGGTAATGACAAGACTTGGCAGTGCTCATTTCTGCTTCAATGACTGGACCCTCCTTATTAGTCTGAATCAGTTTTAGTCTAACTTCCCTTTGGCGGTTTCCTTTCTTCACCGTATGAAATTGACGTCAAGGTAATTTCAGACTTGTTGTGAAGTTCCCATGATAAAATGCATTTAAGATATTTTTCAAACTTTAGAGCACTATATGTTAACTGTTATCATTGTCATTATTTCTCATTGTGGTGAAAACAGGGAAGTCAGAGGTAATGACAATGATTTATCTTTAATTAGTGCTTTTGATACCTTAGACTAGAGATGTCAAGCCTACAGCCTCAGTTGTAAACTGCCCACGACACTCCTGAGTGCTACCAGAACCAGACAAAAATATAGTTCCTATCTGATATATTAATTAAAAATGTGCAGTTTCCTAAGTCAACATGTGGCCCACAGGGATTCTTACATACTGTTCGGTGACCTCCATTTCTATTTGAGTTTGACAGCACAGCTAGAGACAAGTCAAATAATGCTCTAGGACAGTTACGAAGAAGTGTTCTACTCAAGTCTGGGACTAGTACCAGACTAAATTAAAGAATCATTGATAATAGTTAAAAGTGCAGAACTTAATTGTGTATTATGTTTCTCTTTCCAGACTGTTGTGTATTGCTTCATTCTCAAGGAGGACCAATGATATCATGAGGGTGACGTCTTCACTTGTGTTCTAGATTATAAAGTCCATGAGGTAAAATTTATGCCTTAGTTACCTTTGAATCTATCCCAGTTGAACTATTGTTATATAAGGCAACCTTATAGCACAAGGTACCCGGGAGTTCTCCATGAGTTACCAAGGGGGTGAAGAGTTAGGTTTCATGACATAGGTTGGTAGAGACCCATGTGGATAAGGGAGTAGCACAGGTTGAAGCTTCTCTAGGTATAATCAATCACCAAATGGTTATTAAACACCCACTATGAGCAAGGCCTTGAGGATGCAAATACAAAGAATGAAATAAGCCATTCTGTCGAGGAGTTTACATTCTAACAGAATATTAGGCCAGGAACCAGTGGAATATTTAGGGACAAGCAATGAACTTGTTCAAAATGTATTGATAAGGTTGGTACAGAGTTAACAACATAGGATCCCAGGAGCAGAAGGAGTTCATGTATAGTTCATGTCAATAGCCTTTTAAGGTTGAGGTCAAATAGCACAGCCCTTCAAAGGGAGATCAAAGGTAAGGTTCCAGCAGAGTGTCAGATGACCAGGGAGAATTTGCTTCCCTTTAACTTGTCTTTTGCCTTTTAAACTAGGAAGATTGAATATGGTTCTGCTAATGATAGAGGTTATTTTCATCTCCTTCTTCAGATGGAAGAATGAGAAGACACTATATTGGATACCCTTCCCTGGGGTTAGCATAGTACTTTGCATATAAGAACTTAACAGATGATTGGGTGAATGCGTACTTCAGAGGGATTAAGTTTACAAGGGCAACAACCACTAATAACCTTGTTTAAAGAGGGAAGAGAAGATCCTAAACGATATTGTGAGATATCTTTACCAGCTCTTTGAGGCTGAGACAGTGTGACCAGGGATGGGTGGTCATAGCTAATGATCGTTTGGATCACAATAGCCACAAACTGTCCATCACTTATAGCAGCTTTTTGGAGCTGCTCTTACAATAATAACAGAAGCGACAGAGAATGATAACATTGCTATAGGAATAGAGCCAGGACCCATGATGTCATTGATAGAGGTAGTCCCTGGAAGAGAAAACTCCCTCTACCAAGACAGATAGACACTTTGTCTCCAACATATAATCAGAATTTCCCCAAACGCTTAAAATTCAAGTAACTTGACCTATATCACACAGCCAGGATGTGTCAGGGGAGGGAATTCAACCCAGTTCTTCCTGACTGTAAGGCCAGTTCTCTCTCCACTGTACCAGACTACCTGTAATTCTATAAAAATAATATAATAACATGTGTATAGTGTTTGAAGATTGCAAGATGCCTTAAATGTAGTATCTCATTTGAGTCCTACATCAGTCCTTTGAGGCTGATGATGTTTTTATCTCCATTTTCTTGATAAGGAAATTGAATTTGAAAGAAATTAAATTACTGGCCTAGGGTCCTATCGCTACTAAGTATTTAAAGCAGGATTTTACTCCTTCTAGGCCCAGTACTCTGTCAGCTATGCCAAGGTGTCTGTTAATGTTAGAGGATGCCCCTGATTAATGTCCCAGTATCCCACAGATGGATCAGTGATTTATATACCATGCCCACATTAGAAAGAACTTTTTATATTATCTGTTTCAACTACCTTGCTTTATAAAGACTTGCTGTGACTAAGAAGGGGCAGGGAAGACCTCAGGATCATACTGGCAGTAACTGATAGCTATAGAACTAATGTCAATGTTTTATTTTGTTTTGTTTTTTCCATGGGGACAATTGAAAGAACACCAGGTTTGGAATCAAAGAAAATTGGTCCAAATCTTTGCTTTGACACCGCTGATGTGTCACTGGGCAAGTCATTCAACCGCTGTTGGCCTCAGTTTCCTCATTTGCAATGTGAAAGGGTTAGACTAGATGATCTATAAGGTCCCTTCGGCTCTAAATCTGTTGTCCTATTCAACTATGATGATTCCCCATCCCAACTTACTCATACCCTTAAACTCAGACCCAATGCCAAAAATATGGCTATAAGTTAATCTCATTAACCTTAAGCTTTGGTTCCTATTAAAATGCAGATGTTCCTGGCAGAGGTGCTAGTACTTATTTATATCAGAGTGTGAATGTGGTACCTGAGATCAGGTTTTGATAAGGAGAGTCAAAAGAGAGAGGAAAGTCACGTAGGGTACTGTGGGTGGAAAGAGGGTCAGAAGCTACTAATCTGATCTTGCTTAGGTACTTGGAGCTTGGTATACATGAGCTTGCCCCTCCCCAGGAGGTACTCAGAGAAGATGCCACTGGGAGATCCCACAATCCCCTCACATCCAGGGGAGGAAAATCTCCAGCAGGCCAGAGGATGCCAGGGTGTCAGATTGCTGCTGCGTGGACAAAGAACAAGACTGGGCAGTGGGGGTAGAGAATTTTCAAATGTTCAAAGGCAAAGCTTCAGTGACATGAATGGACAGTGTCAGCTGAAGCAGGCAAACCAGAATGTGGTTTGAATACCTTCCCTGTATGGTTTTGGAAAATAGCAAATTCTGATTCATCATAAACTGAGTTTCGGGAGGCAAAGAAGAGGGAAAGGTCCCAGCAAACTTAAATGAGTTGATCCCTTATAAAGTAACTTGCCTGAAATCAGTCTGTGTTGTCTTGACTGGCTAAAGCCCTGGAACTGATCAGTTCATGCTGGTTTGAAGTTGTTTATATGTAGTTGAGAACCTTGTCATGTTTAAAAAAAATTTTTTTAAATCCAACTCTGCAAAATCTGCTCTGACTCCCACTTTATCAGAAAAGAACACACTAATAATTTCCCAGTCTTTCCATCCACACCAGTGGACTTAATCTCTCATAACAGAAGTAATTTTGTAATAATCACACAAAGGCAGCAATTAAAAAATATTGCTTATTTCAGGGCTTATAAATTGGTTGCTGGTAATTGACAACAGAATGTGTTTTTCTAACTCAGTGAAATGATATCTTCTTGCAAGCTGGCACAGTAATTATTATATTTTACAGTACCAGAGGACTTCCAGCCAGTGTTTGACAGGGAGTTGATTAAATCATCCAGGTGTAATTGAAGGTTTTGATTGCACTGATCTAAGATGATCTGAGTTAGCAATCTAGCAATCCCCATTCCCGTTTCCATCACCTAGTTTTTAAAACTAGAGGACTATCAGTCTTCATACACCCCAGCTCTTAGGATTCTGACATGGAAGAATGAAGAAGGCACCCTGGAGATCTTTTCAGTTCATTAAAAATGAGATAAGAATACAGATCCCTTCAGTCTTGACCTAGAAGGCATCATTTGAAATAAGACTAAAAATGTTTCTGAAGGCTTCATTTATTTGTTTAGGTTGTAAGTTGTCAGAGGGCAGGGACTTTGTCTTCACTCGGTCCCTGGCTGTTGCTGTTGTTTGTCCTTCATTCTCGAAGAGGCATGTATACTCTGGAAGCTGCTTCATTTGCCTCAGAGGATGCATAGTAAAAACTGAGAGTTACCTGCTAGTTCATTTTTTTGTGACTAGATCAGTTTTTAAAATCTGTCACTTTTGCAAAAGCAGTGATTTAGCCTGCTGACTTCTAAAAGGCAATGAACTGAATGAGGAGGGTCTTTCTGGACCGTGGTTAATAGAACCCTCTGAATTCTAATTCATTTATACTGTCTAGTATAGACAACTCCCAGATCTCTCTGTCCTGCTTACACTATCTCCTCTCTTCCTACAGTGTCACCAACTATCCATCAAACATTTCCAAATGGATGTCCCACAAGCTTCTCAAACTTAATATGTCTAAGACAGAACTCATTTCTCTTCAAAAAACGTGCCGCTTCCCAATTACCCTATTTCTTTGATTGGAAACCTTGGTGTAATCCTTGATTCCTCACTCCTACTCACCCATATATGCAGTCAGTTGCCAAATCCTGCCTTTTCTACCCTGACAACATCTCTCACATATGTATCTTCTCTACTCACACAACCACCACCCTAGTCCAGATCCTAGTCACCTCTTGTCTAGACTATTACAATAGCCTCTTTGTTGATGTCTGTGCCTTAGTCTCTCTCAATTCCAGTCCATCTTGTACATAGCTGCCAGAGTGATTATCCTAACACCCTATTCAGTCAACTCCATTAGCTTTTTGTTACATCTGGGATTAAATATAAACTCTATTCAGCATTTATAGACCTTCACAACCTGACTCCAACCTACATTTCGAGGCTTGTTATCTTTTATTCCCTTTCATGAGTGCTCCAGTATAACCAAGCTGACCTTCTAACTACTCCTCATCCCTGACACTTCATCTCTTATCTTCATGCCTTTGCACTGACTGTTCCTCCCTTCCCAGCTTGATGTCTTATTTCTTTCTCTAATTAAAGGGGCCATGCCTTGACTCACTTCTTAAAGAGGCCTGTTCACTGAATGAGCATTACCTCATTCTAAGTGAGTACCTGAGAAGTCTTTAGCCTAAAAAGCCAGGGTCTCCCTTTGCATCCTGGACCATCTCCTGTCATCCTGATGAATACCTGGTCACTGGATCCAGATGACTCTGGAAGAGAAAGTGAGGCTAGTGACCTTGCACAGCCCTCCCTCTCTCAAATCAAAGTCAACTACAGGCCATGTCATCATCTTGATGTCATGGCCCTCTTCAAAAATGAAGGACAAACATGTCTAAAATGCACTCTCTTCACCTCAGCTTTTTACAATCCCCAGCTTTCTTCAGGGATTAGTACTTTCCCTACAAGATTATATCCTATCTGTTTTGTACATGTCTATCTGTAGATATATTCTCTCCTTTGGCTAGAATGTAAGATCTTTGAGGGCAGAGACTCTTACTTTTGTCTTTGTAGCTTCAGAACCTAAAACAGTACCCAGCACGTGATAGATAATAAATAAACACTTGATTGATTGGAATCAGTAACCATACTATAAAACTGAATAAACATGGATTTTTTGGAAGTGATTCATGGACATAGTGGGACATGAGCTAGTCTTTGAAGAGTAAGTTACATTTATATAGATGAGAGAGAACCAAGTGTGAAAAGGCCCAAAGGCAAGAGTAAACCAAGTTCATTTAGAGTACAGTGACTAAAGTCACCTGGCAAGGGTAAGGCTTATTAAATAGATCAGTGGTAGAAGATAAAGTGGGAAAAGTAAATTGTAGTCAGAGGATGAAAGGTTCTGAATCCAGTTAAAGAGGCTATACTCTTGGTAGATGATAGAAAACCCGTTTGTTTTTTTTTAATAGGGAAGTAATATTCAAGTGGAAAGTCACTCTCACGTGGTATGAAAAATAAAGCAGATGATAGGATTGTGTAGAGCAGGTATTCTTAAATGTTTTGTGTCAAAAAAACACTTTTGACAGTCTGGTAAAGCCTATGGACCATTTCTCAGAATAATGCTTTCAAATGTATAAAATAAAACCAATAGGATTTAAAAGAAAATCAGTTATGTAGAAATATAGTCATCAAAACATAAAACAAACAAATTTCATGGACCCCAGGTTAGAAATCTATAGTGGAGAGAGAAGAAGACTCAATTGGAGGCTGTTGCTGAAGGGAGGGTTGAGGGGTGAGGACCCGGAAGAGAAGATAGGAAACATATCTCAGGAGAATCGGGGATCACTCTTTGTAATGTTTCCTTCTACTATATTATGGCAGCTCTTTGTACCTAGAAGGTATCTTAAAGGAAGAAATTACGGAGCTTAACAGCTGAATGGATGTGGGTGCAAAGGAGGAAGCATCTGTGAATACGATTAGGTATCATGAATTCAATTCACCAAACATCCACCAAGTGCTTACAGGTTATTGTGCTGGAGATATAGAGACAAAAAAAAAATAATTCTACTTTTCAAGGTTATATTTGAGGGAAATAATGTATGCACAAGAAAATATACTGGAAATACTACAGAGCAGTTTCAGGAGGGAAAGAATACTAATAATAGGGAGCATCAAGGAAGGTCTCACACAGGAAGTGGCACTGGAACTAAATTTTGAAAGAAACAGGCTTCTACAAAGCAGACTGAAGGAGATAATGAATTCTGCACATGGAGGACCACATGCAAAACCATAGAAATGAAGATGGAATACCAGTTTGACCTGAAAGGAGATTGTGTAAAGTAGTATAATTGGAAATATAAGGGGGGGACAGTTAGTTGATGACTTTAAATGTCTGACTGAAGATAATGTATTTTGTCCTAAACACAACTGGGGGGGGGGCGGTCATTGAAGATTTTTGAGTTAGGAGTGTAGCATTGGGAGACTGTTACAGTAGGTAAAGCATTGGCTATGGAATCAGAAGACTTTCTCATCTTTAATATTACTACCTGTGTGACCTTGGACTGTAGGACCCTAGAATCATTTAGCCTCCTTAGGTCTTAGTTTCATCATTTGTAAAATGAGAGAATGGGATTAGGTTACTTCTGAGATCTCTTTCAACTCTAGATCTATAACCTGATAGTGTATTGAAATTGCATCTTGTCATGGTCCCCACCACCACCCCACCAGTAATATGGTAAATAAGTATGTAATAGCCAATATAAGGTTAACAGTAAATAAGAAATTGTCCTTAAGAATGTCAGGAGAAAACAGAAGCCAGTGGTCAAAAGTGTCTCCTAAATTAATTAAGGCCATATCCAGAGATTATAACACTAAATAAATAAATAGAGAAGCTTGTTAGCCCCCTGTAAAACAACCCTCAGCTTGCAAGCTACAGATAAGCTATAGACATGCCCAGTAAAACCAAAAAAGAGGTATGTTAATGAGGCAACTTTAAGGTGATG
This sequence comes from Potorous gilbertii, assembly GCA_028658325.1. NCBI lineage: Eukaryota > Metazoa > Chordata > Mammalia > Diprotodontia > Potoroidae > Potorous > Potorous gilbertii. The sequence continues at coordinate 131,927,865 of CM053771.1, read as the reverse complement.
TGGCTGAGTCTTAGTTGTCCCCTTATAATAATAGGACCCCCCAAAACCCTGCCCCTTGAGCACTCCTCCAAGTATTGTGGATCCACATAGCCAGAGTGCTTCCAAGTCTTCTCCCAAGTTATATGGCCCTCTCATTCCCCCATCTATTTCCCTCAGTATCTGCCTTCCTCTCCTAGCCCATTCCCCACTCTGTCCCTAAGCAATCTGCCTCTGTACTCTCCGTGCCTTATTAAAGTGTGATTGATGCATTGTTCTGAGCTTGCTGCCCCTGTGACCTTTCCTAGTGAGTATCCAAAGAAGTAGGCTTGTTTATCCCAACCTGATCAGGAAGTCCCTAGTGGTCTGTCCTCTTCCTTAAAGCATAAGGCGGGCTAGGATTTAATTTGTCAGAAGTTGCATCTACCATGGGGAACATGGTTTTACAAACCCACTGGTAGAAAGAAAGAGCTGACAAATGAACTCTGTGCCCTTCCCTGCAGGGTCCTCCCCTCATGTTCAGGCTTAGTAGAACATATGGTCAGATGTGTGTTTTGGGAATAAGAATTTGGCAGCTATGTGGGAGATGGATTGGAGAGAGAGGAGTTTGGAGTTAGGGAGACCAATTAATTTATTGTAAAAAGTTCAGGTTAGAGTCCTGTACTAGGGTGAAGGTTATCTTAATGGAGGGAAGAGGATGTATGTGAGGGATGTTGTACAGGTAGAGCCAACGAGACTTGGCTCTCTACTTAGAGGCAGTGTGATTGGGGGGTGGGGAAGAAGGGGAGAGGGGCAGAAGATATGGTTCTGGAGTCAGAAGACACCGATTAGTCAAATCCTGCATTCTTCACTTAAAATCTGTGTGACTTTGCACAAATCACTTAACCACTTCTTTACCCCTGTAAAAATGGGGGGCTTGGATTAGGTGGCCTCAAAAGCCATCCCTAAATCAATGATCCTATGACTTGATTTGGAAATTGAAGAAGGGTGAAGAGTCATGAATGATTCCAGTGCTGTGAACCTGGGATGCCATCAATAGAACGACATTCTCCAGCAAAGTTCAGCTCCCCAGAAGTGAACTGAGCAGATTGTCTGGGTGATTATTAGGGATTGGTGTAAACCGAATAAACAGTTCGTGTGAAAATGTAACTGACATAGGGAGTTGCTTTAAACAATAAAAAAATTATTAGCTTAAACATTTTTTTGTGTACAAGAACACCAGAACTTATCCTTGAAGTTAATTTTGTTGTTATCATTGTTGAGTTGTTTTTCAGTTGTGTCTGTCTCATGATCCCATTTGGGGCAAAGATACTGGAGTAGTTTGCCACTTCCTTCTCCTGCTCATTTTACAGATGAGGAAACCGAGGCCAACAGAGTTAAGGGACTTGTCCAGGGTTACACAGCCAGTAAGTGTCCAAGGAAAGATTTGAACTCAGAAAGATGAGTCTTGACTCTAATTCTTGTTCTGGTTGTGTTCACTGGACCACTCAGCTGCCCTACTGAAGTTATAATGCCTAGTATACTAGAAAGCCAGAAACCCAAGGACAGAGTCATTAATAGAAATGTCAGGGTCAGGAGAGTATTGAGATTTCAGAATGGTAGAGAGTTTGTTGATGAAATGTCTGATAAACTGGGTTCAAACCCTAGAGTGAAGTTCGGAGAAAATTGAAATTTAAGGAAATATCTTGAGGGTGAAAAGGTTCATTTCAATATAATTCAAACAAGTGCTTATTGAGTGTGTACTAAGTGCTTGGAAAACAATGAGAGAACAAAATCCTTGTCTTCATGGGGCTTATGTTCTACTGGTTCTAATCACCTCCCTGATGTCCTGGCCCCCTTCAAGACTGAAGGACAAACAAGGCCACGGTATCTGATGTTGTTGTTCAGTCATTTCGGTCGAGTCTGACTCTTTGTGACCCCATTTGGGATTTCCTTGGCAAAGACACTGGAGTGGTTTGTCATCTCCTTTCCAGCTCATCTTGCAGATGAAGAACTGGGGCAAACAGGGTGAAGTGACTTGTCCAGGGTCATACAGCTAGTAATGTCTCAGAGCAAATTTGAACTCAGGAAGATGAGTCTTCTTGACTGCAGGACGGGCTGCCTGCCCATTGTACCACTGTGCCAGATTATTATTATATTATTAAGATAGTTATTCTTAATCATTCAGAGACTGTCCAGCTTGTTATGGATTATGACTATTGCTAATATTTTTTTCCTTTTTCTTTCAGCTCTGTTGTTGCTGTTGGGCAGATTGGTGACAGTGGATAGAGTGACAGGCTTGGAGTTAGAAGATTCACCTTCCAGTTTGACCTTGGGCAAGTCACTCAATGCTATTTGCCTCAATTTCCTCATCTGTATAATGAGTTGGAGAATGAAATGACAAACCACTCTAGTATCTTTACCAAGAAAACTCCAAATAGGGTCGTGAAGATTCGGACACAATTGAACAGCTAGTCACCAGAAGGGAATCCAGATAAAAGAGTAGGTTAATCCCCAAGCAGTCAGTTTCACTCTTCATCAATTTTAATAAAAGACTTCTGGGAGAAAGGGGAAGAAATGACTGTCCACTAAAATTAGATTATGGGATTATCTCTGGAATTCTTTTATCTTAGGCCCCGTCCAACTCTGTCTTCATCTTCCAGCTTTCCCTCCTCCATTGCCCTTCCCATTTGCATGCCTAATTATAAACTGGTAATACATTCTTGCATTTGATACTTTTAGATATTTGGTTACCAAGCCAACTTCTTTTAAGTCTGTCTTCTAGGAATGAGAGGGAGCTTTGTAAGAAGAGCAGCCTACCAACATGCCTACACTTTTAGCTCCAAGGGGAAACTGAGAGTGGACAGAGACAGAATAGGAAATATTTCAGGCTATTAGAATCTTGGATTTAAATTTGAACTAACCTTTGGAGAAAGATTTAGGAAAGAAAGATGTCAATTCTCTTACTTTTTCCTCCAAGTCATCACCTTGAGTCAATAGGCACTCACTAAATGTGTGTTAAATTGAATACATCAGATCCATGCCATGAAGTCTATATTAATTAGCTAGAATTCCCCCCCCCCCCCCCACTCTGTATAAGTCAGGGCTGCTGTCTTATAGAGTTCTTTGGAGCCAGAGTATGATTCACTGTAACTGGATCCAGGAGAGTTTTGAAATCCAATAGAGACAGATAGACTGCATCTTCTCAAGGCCTGGGTCCTTAAAGGAAAAAACTGACCTACATATGGACTCTGTTCCCTATGCAAAATAAGTGTTGAGTGCCAGCCATGGAATAGATGTTTGGAATCTTGCCACATGAATTTGAATGTGACCCTGACCACTCTTTTCTCTCTTCCTTGGTCTCTGTGCCTTCTGTACTGAGTGGTAGCTTCTGTGCAGAAGGGGTGAACCTTAGCCAAGTTGCAGTTGTGAGAGGGAAATAGGACTAAGAACAGCAGTTTTGCATGAAGAAAAGTTTTTCTACTGGGGATGTCCATGGACTAAATTTGAGGAAAGGTTGGAATCTCAGTGAGAGTTGAACATTGTGGTATATCCCATATAGTGTTAGGAAATTCTGAAAATATTTAACATACTAAAGCTTCCTGGCTTAACAAATATAGTCAATTCCACTACCACTACTACAACTTTTATTTCTTCCTCAGGCTTTGTCTTGAATCGAAAACCACTGAGAGTGGTTTTGGCATTGGCATCATCCTTTCCACCTGTGCTACCTACCACAATTCCAAGGCCCACAATGGATCAAGAGACTCCCTCATCTCATACCCCTGTGACGACTTATGCTCAGCTGGAAAGTCTGATCAATAAATGGAGTCTTGAACTGGAGGACCAAGAGAAACACTTCCTTCAGCAGGCCACTCAGGTGAATGCTTGGGACCGGACCTTAATTGAGAATGGTGAGAAGATCACTTCTTTACACAGAGAAGCAGAGAAAGTGAAGCTGGATCAGAAAAGGTTGGACCAAGAATTAGACTTTATCCTGTCACAGCAGAAAGAACTGGAGGACCTGTTGGCCCCTCTAGAAGAGGCCATGAAGGAGCAAAGTGGGACTATCTACCTACAGCATGCAGATGAGGAGCGAGAGAAAACTTATAAACTAGCAGAGAATATAGATGCTCAACTGAAGAGCATGGCCCAAGACCTCAAGGACATTACTGAGCACCTGAATATGTCTGGAGGGCCTCCTGACACCAATGACCCACTCCAGCAGATATGTAAAATTTTGAATGCACATATGGATTCGCTTCAGTGGATTGATCAAAATTCAGTCTTGTTGCAGCAGAAGGTGGAAGAGGTGTCAAAGGTTTTTGAGAGTCGCCGCAAGGAGCAGGAACGTAGCTATCGGATTGTGTTTGATTAACTGTCCTGAGTTCTTTTGGATAGTGTTAGTGTGTTATTCATTATGTATCCATTACATAAAAGTTCCTAGGGTACAAAGTTCAGTGAAGTATACCGTTATCTATTGTAGTTGTTTTTTGTCACAGTAGAGTTTGTGGGAATTTTTCTCCATTCTAAATCTTTATGGTGATATGAAAAATCTGTTGGAATTTGCATTAGTTTGATCAAAATTTTGTGAATCTCTTTATGCCAATTAAATTGCTTAATGTTTTATGAAGTCTTCAAAAAAAGTTGCAATCTCAGTGAGCACTGAACATTATGGTATTTCACAGTGTGATTCTAGGAAATCCTGAAAATATTTAAAGGTGTGTCTCGAACTCTGGTGTGTATCTCTCTGTAAGCCACATGAGGCTGTCCCCTCCAAAATCTAGGCCAGGACTGGCCTAGTCCTTCCTTGGATGACAACCCCAACCCCAGTTCCAAGCCAACTCATACCTAGGGTTACTTAGTGATTTGGGTAATAATGACCTATGTTTCTATAGCACTTTTCAATTACTAAAGCTCTTTTCCCCAAAATATTGTTGTAAGGTAGGTAGTACAAGAGTTATCATTGTTGCTCTTTTACAGATGAGGAAACTGAAAATCAGAAAGATTAAGCAACTTGCCCAGGGTCATTGTCTGAGCAAGAACTTAAAGCTGTGTCTTGTGACTCAGTGAAGTTTTCATTAATAGCACACTGCTTCCTGGTCCCTTAGGAGTGGAGTTGAGGAACCCAGGGGGTGGGGGTGGATATGGGAGGGCATGTATTATAGAACATGAAATTTTTGTTGCTTCAAATGAGGGTGTCATATTCAGTACTCTCCACATTCCCTTCTAGCTTTAAATCCTGTACTTACTAGCCCAAAGTGATAGGGTGGAGAAGGGTATAAGATGAAATTTGTCTTCCCATATATGTAACTTCTGCTGGATAATGCATAAACGTCACCCCTTTATCCAAGCCCCAGCCACCTGATGAGAATCTAAAGGCTGGATTATTTACCCAGTTACTTACTACAGTTATTTACCCAAAGTTTCTTGAATGTAAGTCCTCCAAGCTTCCTGTTTACAAGTGACTCTTCAGGATAAACCATACAAAAGACTACTAATTTTTTTTCCTTTCCTGAACTATTAAGTAGATAATCAATTCTAGTAATGTGCTCCAGCTTACTTAGACCTTTTCGTAAGTCTCTTTGGGTTGCCTACAGTCTTTAGAGATTGTGGGAATTACACAGGAAAATGAAGTCACTGGAAGAACATTTGTGTCAGGCAACAGCTTGGGTTTGTCAAGTGCTGCGCAATTTTCCCAGTTCAATCCAGAGACACATGACAAATAATGAAGAGATTTAAGAGGGGTGGAAATAGAACAATATAGGCTAAAGCACAAAACCAGTGATCACTTGCATGCAACTAGAATAAGGAGTGTCAGTAGGGAAGAGTGTAATTGGACAAGTTGAGTTGGTCACATATTGAGAGTGATACATTGGTACTCATGAAATCTTAGAAGACCTGGAAGAAGTCTTCTACTTCATAAAGTGGAGCTAGTGGATGATTTTGGGGGGAAGACATAAACAAATGAGCAGGATAAGAAGAAACTGATGGGCTATATTTGGTATAACTGAATGGAGTACCCACATTCATGAAATCATGGATCCTATAACGATGTAGACAAAAAGTTCTCGATTTACGTGCATCCAAGTTATCTTGGAAGTTCCTCAATAATTAATATTCTTGGATTCATGGTTGCCCTCGGCTCCTTGGGAATATCTAAATTTGACTAATATCTAGGGGTATTCAGTTCCTTTTGAAAGCAGCTGATGGTACAAAGACATGGAGCATAGACTTAAGTTTTATAAACACACAACAAAGAGTTTAGGATGGACTTGTATTTGAGCTTACAGACAATCCAGAAAATGTTCTCCTTTGGTGTCATTCCACACTCCCCAGGGACCTGGACAGCTCCTTTCTTCCTAACTACCCTATTACTGTAGAGGACACCATCATTCTCCCATTCATGTATACTTAAAACTCAGGTGTCATCCTCCACTTCTCTCTCACTCTTTTCCCTGCCCCTGAATCCAAGTCCTATTGATTCCATCTTTGCTATATCTTACCTATGTTCCCCTTTCTCTCCTCTGATACTGCCACCATAATGGTACAGGTCCACATGCCCTCACTCCTACACTGCTCTTTAAAAGCCTTCTGGTTGATCTCCCTGCCTCAAATCTCTCTCCATTACCCACTCAGCTGTCAACATGATCTTCCTAAAGTGTCTGACCATGTTACTATTTTATTTTACAAATTCCAATGACTGTATTACCTCCAGGACCCTGTTTAACTTTCAAAGCCCTATATTATTTATTTTTTAACAGGCTTCTTAGACCTTTTTCCCCTCCATATACCCTTCAGTCCAGCAATACCAGCCTCCTTGCTGTTCCAAACAGAAGACATTCCATCCAGCATTTTCTCTATCTCTCATGCCTAGAAAGTTCGTCTTTTTAATTTCTTCCTCTTAACCTAACCCTTTGAATTCTGCTTGTCTAGGACCTAGGAGCTCCACAGTGGTAATTTACTTCCTAAATCTTATCTTTTCAGAAGACCTTTCCCTTCAATTCGTGGCAGTGATGAAAATTGTTTCTTGGCCCTTCACTTTCAAAGAGGATCAGTGACATCATAGGATGATGTATTGACTTGTGTAAATTGGATTTAAGTGAGGCAGAATTGCACAGACTTGTCAGTCTCACTCTTTTCCAGAGTCATCAAAGTCCTGTGGCAAGACAAAAGTCAAGACAACTGGTAATGGCCTAGGAAGATCTTGGTGTCTTTGATGTTTGACCAAGCTCTTAAGTGCTCCATAGCACCTACTTCAGCTGCCTTTATGGCCACTGGAACAAACTGTTCTCATCTGTCCTCTATTGAGAAAAGTTTTAACATTCTTGAGTTAAACACCCCCCCTCCCCCCACAACTTACCAACAGGTTTGTGGCCCATTGGTTACCCTCAACCTGGTTCAGCCCATCTGCTGAGATGATTTACTGAGGTGTGGCCACTGTACATGCTATGGAGCCACCTGTGAGAGTTGAATGACCAAAAAAATCCAAAACAAACCAAAAAATCCAACATGGAGTCATGAAGACGTAGACACTACCAAACAACTAAATAACAAATGCTGCAGGATTTCATGAAGGTGGAGGAGATTGGTCCCGACTCTAGGAGACAAAACCTGGGCCTGTGGAGGAAAGTGGGAAAAGAGAGCTGGCTAGAGATAGAGAGGAGGAACTCCAAGAGGCCATTTAGTGGAGAGACTTTGCATAGAGACATTGCTTTTACTAACTGCGGAGACCTCGTCAGCATAAATGGTGATCTAACAAGCCTGCTAAGGTCCTTTCCTGCTCTGGTTCTTTCATTCTGACCTCTTCACACTGACAATCATAAACAAGTCCAGCTCAGTACTAAGATTTTATGATTGTGTCCAAAACAGAACTTCTTATCTCCCACTCTCTCCCTATCCCTTGTCCCATCCCCTCTTACTTGAGTTATTGCAGTAGGTATTATAATTGGTCTTCTAGCTGTCAGCATTTCCCTTCTTTAATCTCTCCTGCCAAAACAGTCTTTCTAAATCATAGGTCTAAATGTGTCACTCCCTGCTTAAAAATCTCCAAAACTTCCTATTGCCTATAACATAATATATAAACTCATAGAATTTAAAGCCCTTCCTAATCTGGCTCCAGCTGACTTTCAGACTCTTCACGTTATTTCCTTTCATTCCACCAAACTGGCCTGCTTTCTATTATTACCTGATCTGAGCAATCCACCTCCTGCTTCTTTATTCCCACATAAGTTATCTTTGCCTGGAGTGTACTCCTTTCTCATCTGTACCTCTTAGAATCTTGAATTTAAATGTAGCTTCAGATACCTGCTATTTGTGTGATCCTGAGCTAGTCGTTTAATCTCTGGATGCCTCAGTTTCCCTAACTATGAAATGGGGACACTAACAGCATCCACCTCTTGGGGTAATTGTAAAGATAACCTAACAATAATAGGGGCTTAATAAATGCTTGTTCCCTTCCCTCCCCACCCCCTCACCCTTTTAGCATCTTTAACTTCCTTTGTTACCAAGTTCAGAACCTACATAGGCAAAGGATCCCTAAACCCTTCCGTAATGGATACACTCTTCCTACTCAAATTACCTTGTATTTACTTCTGTTGTCCTGTTGTATCCCGTAGACAGATTTAAGATCAACAGGGTTAATGATTTTTGTTTTTGTCTGTATTCTTGGATCTGAATATAGTTCCTTCCATGGAACATTCAAAATAAATAATATACATTTGTTTAATTGAATTTGTGGTTGAATTGAGTTGAAAATCCCAATTCAAGTAGGTACCTCATTCAAAAGGAATAAGAAAAGTAAAAGATAGTGTCATGGGAGGTCAAGTGCAGGGAAGGACTATAAAGAAGATAATATTCACAAATTAAATTCTGGAATCGGAGCAGGAAATGCATAGTAAAAGCCATTCAGTTAAACATTAGTGGTAGAAGCAGAAACAAGATCAGAGAGTCGATCACGTGAACAGAAAGGAGATGAATGAAAGAGATCACAACCCTATCATGGAGCTATGAGAGGAGAGTGATAGGGGATTTCAGTTATCCAGACGTCTGCTAGAACACTACTAAATATAGAACAGTTTCCTGCCTTACCTTAATGGATATGCCATTTTTTGAAACGTGGAGAAACCAACAAAGGGAGCTTCCATCTAGGCCTAATTCTTATCAATAAGAAGGAATTGAATATTTGGGTCTAAATGAGGTGAACTTTGTGGGTAAGTGAGTACTCCATCTTAGGATTTATAATAGAGAAAAAAAGGAAGTCCAACCAGAATCTGACATGCATCCCTGATTATGGTGGCAGGTAGGATTCTATAGCCTAAAATTCTGCAGAGGAAGCCAGGAGAAATGGACTGTTAACAAGGACGAAATTCTGTAGATATGAAGAGAAATACTTTAATTGTAGATGGAAAGAAGGTGCTGACTAGTGAGACTTATGTGGTACATAGGGACCTCATGAATCCATATGCAGATTTATTTTTAAAATCTATTTTGTTTTCATATTTTCTTTATCTCCATATGTATGTTTTCTCCCTTCCCTATCCACAGTGCCATCTCTTGTGACAACAAATAAATATGAAAAAAAACAGTTCAGCAAAACTAAACGATAGGCAGTATATTCAATATTCCATAAACATATTTTCCCCCTTCCACAAAATTTTTTTTCTCATTTCTCTTTTGGGGACAACTTGGTCGTGACAGTAAGAAGTATATATTTCTTTTTGTTGTTATTTATTAGTTTTGTCATATACATTGCTGGAGCCATCATGTTTATTGTTTTCTCAGTTCTCTTTATTTCATTTTACATCAGTTCATACAGGTCTTTCCAAGTATTCTTCTCTTAATTCTTTGTATTGTTTCTTATGGCACAATCATATTCCATTACTTTCATGTACCACAATTTTAGTTTAGTCATTTGCCAATCTATTAGAACCCACTTTTTTTGCTGCTACTACCCCCACTCATGCCCCTCACCCTACCTCCAAATATTGCTGTAAATATTTTGGGACTTTTCCAACCTCTGTACAGTGAAATTTCTGGGTTAAACGGTATAGACTTTTTTATTACTTTTTAAGCATACTTTCAAATTGTTTTCTAGAATGATTCAGAGGTGGGGAACCTACAGCCTCGAGGCCACATGTGGCCCTCTAGGTCTTCAAATTCAGCCCTTCGATCAAATCTAAACTTCACAGAACAAATTGGAATCAAGACATAGCTACGTCAACAGTATATTGGTATCCTTGGCTTTCCACAGCTGTGCTACCCTTTCCTTCAAAAAGTGACCTTCCTTTTAATACCAGAAAGTGGTGGGTACATCTGTTCAGTCCCATCTGTAATACGGCTGTATTACAGCTCTGTTTTTTATAACTCATCTTCTTTGGGTATCCTAATAATTTAAAAAGTAAGTGAAAAGTTGCAGTCAAGCACACTACCAGATTTTTAAAAAATGTACACATCACCAAGTAATTGAGTTGCCCAAATGTTAAACTTTTAAACTAATCATTTTAAATAAGCTTTTGAGACACCTCCTTTACCACTGACATGGCAAAAAGTTGAAAACAAAATGCAATGATGGTGCATCTTGTTTCTTGATAACCACACCTCACCTTTCATCCCATGAACTCAGTCTTTCTTCAAACTCATTAATTCTCAACCTTTTTTTGAGGCCAATGGATGTCGAGTATTATTAGCCCCATTCTAAGTATTATGAAACTAAGGAAAGCAGAGAAGTCTATTGACTCAAACATGTTCACACAAGGAGATGGGGTAGAACTGAGTGAGGGGGCAAGGCCAGCTTTCCTTCTCTCCAGGGCATCTAGCCAAAGCAGCTTCGCAACTAGGCTTGAAAAATTAGGGAACTTGGGTGGGGTGTATGGACATGGAATGTGACATGGAAGAAAGAATCGCTTCTTATTTTCATGTGTTCTTCATTCAGTCAGCCCTTCAGAGGGCAGAGACTGTATCTTTTAGTTCCTCATGTTTTAGAACTTAAGGATTAATAGATTATATTTCTATTGACCTCTCTTATTCACAAGGTACTTGCACATACATTCATTTTTAACCCAATAAGGACTTATGCAGCACCTACTCTGTGCATAGAATTGCTTTAGGCATTGAAATTTAAAGATGAAAAGTTACATAATGCTTTCGGTTAGAGGAGAGGCAGTCTGGCACAGTGGAGAGAGAGAACTGACCTTGAAGTCAGAAGGACCTGGGTTCAAGTCCCATCTCTGACATGGAATGACCTTGGTCAAATCATTTAACTTCTCTGAGATCTAGATATAGATTCTCCAAATCTATAAGTTGTGGAGAATTTGCACACCTCTGTAAAGGGAGCTGCCTATAGCAATGAAATTACAAGTCAGGTCCCTGCCCTATTTTCCATCAATCAAAGAGTGAGTCTGATGTGAGGAGGGAATGCCACATACAGAAATATGTAAATGAGGCAGCATATTATAGGGGAAAAAGTGATGTCTGGACTAAATGGTTAAGAGTTTTGAGGAGAAAGAGGATCCTGTGAGCTGTGGGGATGCCTGAGACAGTTTCATGGGGAAAGTGGCAACTGAACAGGCCCTCCAAGGGAAAGATGTTAAGAGGTAGAAAAAAAGAGAAGGTGCACCCCAGGTAATGAGGAGAGTCCATGGGAATGGAGGAAGGGGACAGAGCACAGGACAATATGGGAAAGACCAGCTTGTAGTTCAATTTGAGTAAAATGTCATGCATGGGAAGTGGAATGGGGAAATCATCCTGGAAGGGTGGGTTAGTCCTGGAATGGTTTCAGTGTTAGACAAAGGCGTTCATATTTCGATCCCACAGTAATGAGATAATGAACTATTGAAGTATAACCAGAGGAGTGAAATGATCAGACTTGTGCATTCAGAATATTATTTTGGCAGCCCTTTTGTAGAAGGGTAAGATTTGCAGAGACATGCTGGAGCCAGAGCCAGTTCATACTAGCTAGGGAGAGCTGATTGTTAAATTTTCAGTGTGAGTATTTCCAGAAATTGACGAACACAGCAAATCAGGCCTTGATTTATTGTTTTGTCAAATATCTAGATGAAAGAAAGTGTTAGAGAAAATATAGATTACTTAGAATATAGATTACTTAGCATAGAATTTAGTGTAGGTTAAGTTTAAAAGTACATAATAGGTACATTGGGGGTGGGGAAATGGCAGGGAAGAATTAGTTATTAATCATTTACCAGCACACCCTTGGGTGAAAGTAAAGGCAAGAAAATCAGCTAGAAGTCTATGTCACAGTAGTTCAGATGAGAAGCAATGAGGGCTTAAACTAAGGTGTTGACAGTATGAGTGGAGAAGAGATGATGATTTCTTTTTTTAATTTTTTTAAATTTTTTTTAATTTTTTTAATTTAATTAAAATAAAAAAAATTTAACTTTTTTAAATTAAAAATTAAAATTTTTAATTTTAATTAATTTTTTAATTAAAAATTTAATTTTAATTAAATTAATAAATTTAATTTAATTTTAAAAAAATTATTTAGATTCAAATGCCAAAACTAAATACAGAATAAAGAAAAGAAACAAAAACATCTTAAACTTAACTATTGGAGCTTAAGTACAAAGTTTAAAAGAAAAAAAAACATGTGCATAGCAGGATATAAGAGAGGATTCAAATTTTATAACAATATATTTTCATGTCAAGAGAGCCGGTATGATAAATAATACTTGTGTTGAAAATTGTCCATCTTTTCTTTGTTTCCTTGGGAGTTCTTTATTCTCTGCTGTGCACTTTTTTTTTACTTTGTTGTTTTTTCCCCTTCCCCCCAAGAAGGCTACAATAAAGTTTAGATATATTTCTCTCCAGTTATAGGTATATACATACACATATACGTATTTACATACCTATATAGACATATACTTTCCCAAACCAATTCTACACCTGATCTTTGGTTTTTATGTTTGTGCATATCTCTTGTTTCCTATCCCTCCTGCCTCCTTTACTTTACTTCTACCCACTACCTTGCCCTCTTATTACTTACCTACCCCCTTCAAAGATCCCTCCCCTATCCCCCCGTTCCCATAACTCTAAACCCTTCTATACCCCCCTTTTATTTATTCCCTCACTCTCCCCCCTAAAGATACCTTCTTTGTCCTTTTCCCACTCCCTATGCCCCTACTATTCTATTTCCTCTGAATTTAGAGATTTTTATGTTCTTCTAAATATATATTATTTCCTCTCAAACCCATTCCTGATGAGAGAAGGTTACCAGAACTGCCAGCCCTCCTCTCCCATCTAATTCATTTGTATCAATTCTACCTCTTGCACCTCATTTTTATAAAATGATTACTCTTTTTAGCTATTCCTAAATGGTTTTACTTTTAAAATTAATATCATAGTCAGATTTGCCCCAGTCTTTGTTATGACCAATAGATGATGATTTCAAGAGATCCATTCAGACTTGGCAACTGATCAGATGGGGAAGGAGAATGAGAGAAAAGAGACAAAGATGACTGAGTTTTAAGCAAGGGTGATGGAAGAATGGTGGTACTATAAAAGGGAAAAGTAGAAATTGGGTTGGGGGAGTCTTGTAGGAAAAATTTTAAGTTCAGACATGTTGAATATGAGAGGGTTTCAGGGCATCAAGATGGAGAGAGATGGACAGTAGGTTGATGAAAGAATGGACATCAGGGGAGATGGGAACTAGATGGTAGATAATAGGAGTCATCTGCAAAGGAATGAAAATGTGAACAGGTAAGAGCAACCAAGAAGAAATGTTCAGAGCAGAGAAGGTCTAGGATAGCACTTTGAAGGATGGCCACACTTGGGAAGAAAGAATGTATGCTGAAGGGAGGATATTGAGAAGCAGTTTGAGAAAGGAGAGCCAAGACAGAGCAAGTATGACCAAAGCCAAGGAGCGTGTGTGTGTGTGTGTGTTGTGTGTGTGTGTGTGTGTGTGTGTGTGTGTGTGTGTATGTGCATGGAGGAGTATAAGGGAGAGAAATGAGAAGGGAGTCAGTGTCAGGAGATACAAAAACTTCAAAGAAAGGAAAGACTGAGAAAACGTCATCAGATTTAGCAAATAAGAATTACTTGAGAGGCAAGTGAGGTTGGAAGCTCGATTGCAAGACGTTAAGGAGTGAATGATTGGTAAGGATGTGGAAAAAGCACAGATCAATCTTTCTATGAGTTTATTGGTGAAAGGGAGGACAGAGGAGACAATAATTTGAATGTATGTCAGGGTCAAAGGAAGGTTATTTTAAGAATAGAGAAGACTCAAGAATGTAGGCAACAATGAATGAACCATTAGATGGGGAGAAATTGAAGAAGACAGAGGAGGGCTTATGAGAGAGAGGGCAAGAGGGAGAAAGAGAGAGGGAGGTAGGGAGAGAGAGAGAGAAGGAGAGAGAAAGACAGAATTATCTAAATTGCAGATACCCACAAGAAATAAAAGAGAATAGCACCAAATTCACAAATAGAAGGATTAATCTTGGCTAACACTTCCCAGAGAAAGGAGATTTTATATATACATATATATATATATATATATATATATATATATACACACACACACACACACACACACACATATATATCTATATAGCAAAGTCATTTGCTAAAAAAGATAGTTTACAGGTAGAATTAAAAGCCTGAGGGGAGAAAAGAGTTGAAAGTCACTACTGGGGAGACAGCTATTAGATAGCTCATTGGATAGAGCACTAAGCCTGGAGTCAGGAAGACCTGAGTTAAGGTTTGACCTCAGATACTCACTAGCTGTGTGACCTTGGGCAAGTCACTTAACTTCTGTTTGCCTTAATCCACTGGAGAAGGAAATGGCCAACCACTTCAGCATCTTTGCCAAGAAAACTCCAAATAGGGTCACGAAGAGTCAGACATAGGTGAACAACAACTTTTGGGGAGAGGAGTTTTTAAGAGAAGTGGATAGTCCTGAGCATAGAGATTCGAGGAACAGGAGGTAGGAATTTGTTAGACATTGAACAGGGAAGGTATATAGAGAAGATGGCAGAGTCAGTAGGTCCCCAGGTTCTAATTAGAAGAGCATGTTGGTATGAAGGGACCTCTGCTGCTGATATCCCCTACCTAGAGCACACTTGATTGTAAGCAGGACAGAGGAGAGCAGAGGCATATGGCATACAGGAAGGTCCTGGGATGAAGGAGGCCTCTGTCAAGGGAATGGAAATTCGGTAGAAAATCTAAGTCAAATAAATTCTGTAGGGTCACAGACAAAGAGACTGGGACAATATGAAACTAACTAATTTAAAACACTGTAGGGAAATGAGTCATCAGGCCCAACTATATTATATCTCTGGTTTCTGAAAGAATTGGTAGCTATGATTGCCAACCTACAGTCCAGGATCTTTGAAAAATGATGCAGGACAGAAAAGTTGCTGCAGTATTAGAGATAAGCAATTTGCTGTCCCAGGGTAAAAAAAGAGGATAGATTTTTCAAGTTATAGACTGGTGAATATTTAACTTCAATTTCTGGAAAATTTTTGAATTATTAATGAAATTAATGGGTTTTTTATTAGTGTGATCCAGAATGAGTTCATCAGGAATAGGTTATGCCAGACTAATAGTCAATCAATAAATATTTATTAAGGTCCTACTTCGCACCAGGCACTGTGCTAAGTGCTTGGGATACAAAGAAAAGCACAAGATAGTTCCTGCCCTCAAGGAACTCACCGTCTATTGGGGGATACAACATGCAAACAATTGTACAGATAAACTACAGGAAGGTGTTAGCTTTAAGGGGGATAGAGAGAGGCTTCCTGTAGAAGATAAGATTTTAGTTGGGACTGGAAAGAAGCAAAGGAAGCCAGGAGATGCAAATGAGGTACTAACGCCATTTCCTTTCTTTACATACCTGACAGATTGCTATAAATGTACTCTACCTAGGTTGTTTTTTTTTTTTTTGAAGCGTAGGTAGTCTTTAATGATAGCATTTTGAACAAGATGAAGAGTTACACAGGCTTGAGGATAGATAGCATATGAGGCAAATTAAGTCATTCAGTGTCAATTGGAATAGAGGTCTCAGAAAAGTCCCAAGTCTCTGTCCTTGGCCCTATACCATTGATTTTGATCAATGACTTGAAGATGTAAATGGCATACTTATCAAATCTGCAGATGTCATAATGCTAATAGGCAAAGCAAATAAGTATAGATAATCAACAAAATAATAAATCAATTCCTAATTAAGAGTATTTTCTGATTTCCAAGGTGTAACTGCTCACACTCAAAATTTAACAATATCAGTCCCATGAGCTGACTCCAACAAACTTCCCTATCAATGAAGGTCATTAAGTAGAGGTTGAATAATCTCTACCGTGGTGTAGTTAGAAGGGTCTTCTGTTAGGGCATAGGTTGAACTAGATAGGCTCTGAGGTGCCCCTACCTCTGAAATTATGTAATTAAAAGAGAAACAACAATGCCAGAAAGATTAAGGAAAGTCAAGGAGGATGAGGCTTAAGAAGGAGCACTGGATGTGGCCAATATAAAGAGGTCATTGATGACTTGAGAGAGCAGCTTCAGGACAGTGGTAGGGACAGGAATCAGGCTTTTAGGAGCTTGAGAAGTGAGTGGATGGTTAGGAAGTGAAGGCAGTGAGAACACACTACTCCTAGAAGTTTAGCAATGAAGCGGAGAGAGATATAGGATAATAGCTTGAGGGGCTATTTCATTTAATCATCACAACCCTGCGAAGAAGGTAGAATGGAAATTTGATCTTCACTTTATAGATGAGGAAACTAAAGCTCAGAGAAGTGGAATGATTGACGTAAGGTGATCCGGAAAATAATTGGCAATTTTTGCATTTGAACATGGATCCTCTAGTGTTGGGTTCGTTGTGTTTGCCAATATGGTCATCACTTCTTAGAAGAAGAAATAGATTTCATTTCTCACTGTTGTGATAGGTGTCTAAGACCCAGCAATTCCATATAAATTTTCAAGTTGTTCATTGTATGCTATCATTTGAATTGCAAATGGGGTATCAGCTTGCAGGATCCCCAAATTGGATGGTTCATTGAATCATCCTGATATTTAGCAATACACATTGCAGAAATGGTCCTTTCCTCCATCCTATCACAGCTATTTATGGTCAGGATTAGGAAAATGTGAGAAGTAAAGGAAAGATAGGGCAACAAAGAGTTGTCATATTTAAAAAAAATATATGGAGGTCGGGGAGAAACAGATCAAGGAGTGGAAGAATGGTATTTTTCAAAAGCAGAAGATAGTGAGGCTGTGAGACAAGAAGACCAGAGTGGCAGAAGTTGATGGGATAGCAGATGGTCTGTTGGGCCCATTCTTTTCCTTCAATTCAATAGTTCAATTCAATAAATATTAATTAAGAGCAGGGTGTGGGACATTTTTGCATAATGCAAAAAGTAGCTCAGTGGATAAAGAGTGGAGTTAGGAAGACCTGAGTTCAAATTCTGCCTCATATAATTTACTTGGGCAGTCATTTAACCTTTATTTGCCTCAGTTGTCTTCATCTGTAAAATAGGGCTATTAATAGCATCCATCTCCCAAGTTTGTCCTGAAGATCACATGAGATAAAGTGCTTTCCAAAACTTGAAGTGCTATATAAATGCTAGCTATTATTACTAGACATTAAAACAGTCCCTGGCCTCCAAAAGTTTACATTCTAGGAGAGGAAAGCATACAGCATGTGCACAAGTAAATAAAAACAAAGTATACACAAAAGAATTTCAAGGGAGAGAAGTGTTGTCAATTGAAATGATCAGGAAAGGTCTCCTGTAAGAGATGACCCCTGAAAAGGCCTTTGACAGATTAGGGAGGCATCCTACAAGCCAGAAGTGAGAAGAGGGTGCATTCCAGACCCAGGAGACCATTTCTACAAAGATATTACTGGGAAAGGGAAGATTATAGGGGTACAATTAGCAGGCCAGTTAGACTAGACTGGAGAGAGCATGATGGGGAGTAATGTGTGTGTGTGTTCATTCTTCGTTGCCGAAGAAGGCCATGCCATCAGAAAAATAATGAAATGACTTGCACTTGACTTTGTTTTGAGTGAGGGAGGGCTGTGCAGGTCACCAGCCTCACTTCTCCTCCAGAGCCATCTGAATCCAGTGACCAGATATTCATCAGGATGACCGGAGATGACCCAGGATGAGACAATTGAGGTTAAGTGTCTTGCCCAAGGTCACACAGCTGGTGAGTGTCAAGTGTCTGAGGTGAGATTTGAATGCAGGTCCTCTTGACTCCTGCACTGGTGCTCTATCCACCGAACCACCTAGCTGCCCTGGAAATTAATGTAAAATTTGGCTAGAAAGGTAGATGGGAGCCAGATGGTAGAGGGCTTTAAATATGACAAGCTGAGGATTTTTTATTTTATTCTAGAGATAGTTAGGAAGCCATAGAAGATTTTTGAGTTGGAATATGGCATGGTCAAATCTGAGTTTTAGGAATAGTAGTTTGGCAGCTGTGTGGGAGATGGTTTAGAGAGGGGGAAAAAACTGGAGGCAGGGAAACCAATTAAGATGCTGTGGCAAGTAAAATTGGTGAGGGGTGATAGTTAAGGCTTCCTACCATCCTCTTCACCTTCATTTCCTCTCAAGGCAACCCATTCATTCTCTAACCAATTTAATTGGTTCAAAAACTTCCCCTTGGCAATTTCCACCAATAACTCCTGTTTCTGCTCTTTGGAACCAAATGGAACAAGTCTAATCTTCTCTTTCACATAATAGTTTTCCAGATACCAGAGAACATCTATCATGTTCCTCATTAACCTTTTCTTGTCCAGTCTAAATCCAACAAATTGTCTTGGGCACTATCTGTCAACCACTAGTGGCCTCCCCTCCAAAATTGTCTTCTGTTACTATGCATTTATGTATATAGTAATGCAATATAATATACCACATATATAATATGCTTCGTTCTTAGTTCCTATATTTTTAAGACCTGTTGAGATGTCAGAAAGGGGATGAGCTAGGGTCTCTGCAGGAGTGATGTGGTCATGAAAGCATTTATGAGAGAAGGGACTCTGTCAGAAAGGGGAGAGCCTGAGAATGACAGCCCTGTTGGTCATGAAAATGGAGTTGGCGAATGGGATCTAGAGCAGTGCACATGCCAATAATCAGGGATAACATGCTTTACCAAAGGGAAACCAAAAAAGGGTCCCTGGGTTTCTATGAAATAGAGAAACCTGAAAACCAAGGGACATAGAACAAATGAAAAACAGTAGTGGTTGAGACTTCTTAATATAATTCTAGCTGAGGAGAGCTGAGGATAAAGGATGGTGAGTCATACTCTTAAGAATCCGTCACTCACTCTGGTGTCATTTCAGTTTATTTTAAGGCCTGCATTAGACACAGGAGATATGGTAGTTCAAAGCCCTCTGCTGGTTGCTGTGCACTTAGTGGTATTAGTGCTGTAGACTTTGCTACAGGCAATCTGACTGCTCCCAGACAGAGAACATCATGCCTCATCCTTTCGTCAGATTGAGCAACCAGTCTGAAGGACTTTTATCATCAGATATTCAAAATTTAGGATGGGGGAGGGGGAGGAGGTATGGAGAACAGAAGGCCAGATTCATGTCCTTTGGTGACAAATCACAATTTATTAGCTAAGAAACCCTCCATTTTCCCTTATTCAATTTAACAAATACCTCTAAAGTACCTGCTGTGTATAGAACATTGTTCTAGTTACTGAAGGAGATAGGGATAGGGAAAGGACCTGTGATTTCATTGGCATGGGGAATCCTGGGTAAGAAAACTATCTCTACCAACGCAGGTTAGCAATTGTAACTGTAGAGAGATGTTTAGAGCCCAGAGGAGTCAAATGATTTGTCAAATAGAGTGACATAGCCAATGTGTTGTCAGATGTGGAACATAAACCCAAGTCTTCAGTTTAAATAAGGGACAGTTCCTGTCCTTGTAAAGCTCAGAGTCTTATACAGGAATATGACAAATGTACTAATAAGTCTTCTCTAAAACATACCCAATAAGTGGTCATCTAGCCTTCCTGTGAAGATTATGAAGAAGGGGAACCTATTTCTTTCAAGACAACTTACTCCATGAACCACTCTAATTGGTACAAAATCTTCCTCTCTGCAACTTCTGCCCATAGCCTCTATTTCTGTTTTTTGTGACCAAATGGAACAGGTCTAATCTCTCTTTCATGTAAATAGTCCTCCAGATACCTGAAACACCTCTCATGCTCCCCCTTAATCTTCTCTTGTTCAGTCTAAGTCTGTTCTCCAATAGATTGTAGTAGGTCATTATGTCAAGGCCTTTTATCATTCCTATGGAAAGTCACTGATATACTCCCCTCCAAAATTAGCTTCCATTACTATGCATGTAATACGTGGTAATATAAGATAACATACCACATATATAATACACATTAGCTAGTGCAGTGCCTGGAACAGAATTGTTGTTCATCCTTTGTTTCCAAAAGGACCAGTGACATCATGGGTGATGTTTTAATTTGTGAGAGAATTGGATTTAAGTGAGTCTGCTGCACAGTTATTAGCCACACTGTCTTCTGAGTCATTGAAGTCCAGTGGGGAGACAAAAGTAAAGGCAAATGGCAATGACCCAGGATGCAATGGATGACCTTGGCATTTTTCATGTCTGACCAAGTTCTAAACTCTCCACAGCATCTGCTTCAATCACCTTCATGGCAACTGGAACAAATTGTGCTCATCCTCCCATTCTGAGAGGTGGGGGTTGGGGTGCGAGTCTATGCTTGAGATAGACATCCCTTCATCTTACCAATGGTTTAGAGGCATGTTGGTTACCCTCAACCTCGTTTAGCCCTACTGCTGAAACAGTTTTACTGGGGTGTGGCTGCTATGCATGTTATAGCTTCTTGAAACATGAAGTAAATGCTTAATAGATACTTTTTAATGGATTGATAGAGCGACACTTTCCAGCTTTTCAATATTATTTGAACTGTTATTTAGTCAGATTTCCCTTGACTTGTAAGTATAAAATTATTTTCTGAACTCCCTAACTGTTTTCTTTAACTCATGAGAAGTGGACAAGAACAGAACACAGTGTTCAACTAACAGCTGTATTAAGCTGTAATGAAATGTCTGGGAGCATTAGCCTTTTTACCTTTATTATATAATTTCTCACTCCTTTGTTGCACTTGTGCTACTTAATCTTGATTCTCAGTGCAGGTGTAACTTGCCTTATGCATTGGTGTATTTCTGAAGATTTCTATATGAATCATAGTTTTAATAATATGTAAACATAGCTTCCCACTGATTGAAACCATCATTTCCCAGAATCCTATGGCTGTGGGGTATCAACATGACATGTTGATGTTCTAAAAGAGTCCGGAGAATATGAACTAGCAAAAGGGGAAAGCTAACTAATACATACAAGACTCCACCAAAGTGAGCCTCACTACAGGTGCAAAAGATTTAGTGTATAGCAGCAATAAGGATGTTAAAAACAAACCATTCCTCCTGTATTTTCAACACCTAGAGCCTTCTTCCTGATCTTACTCCATTATTTTTCTCTGGTTTTGACCCTTTGAACCCTGAAGGGGTGTGTTGGTAACCCAGAGCAACCCTAAAGTGCCTACATGGGGAGTCAAGGTGACTTCCAGGCTCACCTAAAAAACAAATTTGTTCTGCAAAGGGAAGAACTAGGAACATGGCTCATACACACAGAGATTTCATTTAGATGTATGGAAAAGTTTTTTCTAAGTGTTAAGAGCTGTCTAAAAGTGGATTGAGCTAGTTTGGGAGGTAGTGAATTTTCTACCACTGAGGATCTTCAGCAAGAGACTGGATATATTACTGATACATTACTGATCTAAAGGGTTATGCCTATATTTCTCGTATGCTTTTTATATTGAGTACTATATGTTTTGTGTTTTTTAACAAACCACAACAAAATTGGACAAAACTTTTCTCATCATAATTTGTCATCAGGAAGTCACTAAATGACAGTATCGATCAACATAGTTTTCCCAGTAAACTGACCTTGATCTCCAGTAATCTAGCAGGACCAGATGAGCTTTGCTAAAGTCACTCCAGATAAATTCTTTTCTGTGAAGCCAGGCAACAGTGCCACATGACTGCCCAAAAAGTTAATTCAACTGTGGCTTACACTGGAATAGGCATAGCTTCCAGGAATAAGGAGGAGATAGTCTCCCTCTACTCTGCCCTGGTTGGAACACATCTGGATTTGTGTGTCCTTTGATGGGCATCCTCTTTGGAAGAGGGACATCATTAAACCAGAGAGGGTTCAGCGGAGAGCCAGAAGATTGGTGAAGAATCTCCGGTTCAGACCATAAGAGAGTCAGTGGAAGGAATTAGTGGTGTTTAGCCTGGAGAAGAGACTTAGGGGACATCAAAACCATCTTCAAAATATTTGAAGGGTTGTCACTTGGAGGAGTAATTAAACTTGCTCTGTTGGTCTTTGAGGGCAGAAGTGATATCAATGGGGGGAAGTTGTTTAAGAGCAAATTTCAGCTTGTAATGAAGAAACATTTTCTAATAATTAGAACTATCCCAAAGTGGAATAGGTGTTTGAAAGTGGTTGATGATTTCCTTCTGAAGTCTGAGTGACCAGTTGTTGAATATCTTGTACAAGGCATTCTTGTTGAAGTACCAGTTGGGGGAGAATTGGACCACTGAGGTCCCTTCCAACTCTGAGAATCTAACTACTACAAATTACTGAAGTGGCCTGAGGCATGATAGAGTCACTTCTGCTTTTCCTCTGATTTACTTTGTGTCACTGGACAGGTTTCTCTATCTTTGCATGCCTCAGTTCTTTCCCTTGGTGAATTTAGGCTAAAATTAATGAAAATTAACCAGGATTTTGTGGATAAAAGTGTTTTGTCCACCAATCTAATAACAGATAGCAATGCAGATAACCCTGAGTTCCAGTCCTAGTTCTATACTCTACAACTATGAGATCCCTGGCAATGTACTTTATCTCTCCTCACTTATGAAAATGAGATGATACTTGTACTAGCTATCTCATGTTATTGTCATCAGGAATTCATTTTTTCAACCTTTAAAAAGTACTAAAGAAATGCAAGACAATGATAATAGAAATTCCAAATATTAGATTATTCAAAACTTATTTGTATTTGCATGTGCAAACAATTTTTTTCCTAACTTTATTTTGTTTAGAATGATGTTGAAATTTGCACTCCTCAAAGATACACTATATTTACAGCCAAAAGAAAAGGAGACCCAGAACTCTCAGAGCAGGAAAAAAGGCTGCAGGGAATTGAAAGTTTCTGCTTATGAAGAAATTTTCACATAGTGGGCATTCAGTGAAGGAATTGATAACCCACAGGCAGATAACTGAAAGCTAATAATGAGGAGAAGGAAGAATTAAGAGCAAATGAAGACCATCCAAAAACAGAATCCAGACTCTTCATTTGTAGGCTGGATACTGTGGACACTGGATTTTGTTGCCTCCCTTGCTAATAGCCTCTGCATGCTCTGATGCCCTTGTCCCTAAATACATCTCACCTTTAACACCTCATTTTTAATAAAAGGTCCTAGAATACTTAATGTAATAAATGTAGGGTGAAGTTTTGGTATGATTGAGTCATCATGCCTATAGAGAGGCACTTTCTGCCCCTTTGGGGGCAGGCAAGGCTGTTGAGATTTTCAAGCTCAGGATACCAAGTCCATCTGTGTCCAGCCATCTGTGTGCTTCCTGTCTCAGTCAACAGAGTTGTGAACATCTCAGGGCCAAGCACATAGATCATTCATGGAGGACTTGAAGGTCTTCTGCTACTGCTACTGATACTGAAAAAAAAAAAGCCTCTCATGATCTAGTCTGGATTTCCCATCTTGGGTGGGAGTGAAAAAGATGTTTAGGATCAAAGACTGTTGTTGAATTGTTTCAGTAGTATCAGACTCTTCTGACCCTATTTTAGGGTTTTCATGGCAAAGGTATTAGAGTGGTTTGCCATTTCCTTCTCCAACTAATTTTACAGATGAAGAATCTGAGGCAAACAGGGTTAGGTAATTTGCCCAGGTCATCACAGTTAGTAAATGTTTGTATCAGTAAGTATGCCAACATACACAGGGGGTCCTGCTACCACAAGTTCTTAGATCTGCATTCATAAAAGAAAAGCAACTTCAAGGGGTTAACAATCACTTTAATCAAGCACATGTATCATTCCTTTAACCAAGTACATATATCACTCAATTAGTTTAGGGAGTCAGCACCCTGAATTTCAAAGAAAATACAGAGAAATCAAAAGATCAACAGACATGGCTTCCTCTGTCTGAATTCAACAGACAATTGGATCCCAAGTGTCTAACCATTGTTACCAGAGAGGGAAGCACAACATCTGTGTTCTCAGAACTGGGGGGCTCCTTACTGGCTTCTCAGAGTCCTCACTCTCAGAGTATTTATACCTTTTTTAGAGCCACAGGACATCCCAATCCATGAGATCCAGGACCTCATTAACAAAAACTGTGCGTGTTCCTACAAATCTTTCCTAATCAAACTTCTTTAATGGGCAGACCCATTAATGGGAGGAGAAGATCTTTAATCACATTAATAATATAAATTCATATACTGTTTCTAGTTAAAGAAACTCTTATTTCTGTACTTTACTCCTAGTAAAGACTCTTGATTGATAAAGGCAAAGTTCAGTCAGGCACTTGATTATACCAAAACAAAAATAGCAAAAGATCCTATTTTGATTGCCATCACAATGTCTGAGGCCAGATTTTAACTCTGGAAGATGAGTCTTCCTGAATTTAGGCCCAGCACTCCATCCCTTCCCTACACTACTTAAGGTGAAGCTATCTCTGATTTGTAGGTCTAACAGAACCCCATAGGAGTAGCTGGTAGAGACAGGGAGCAAGTGGTGAGATTTCTGAGGTAGAATTTAGGGGTGGGGCTATCAAAGACTGGTACATCATACCATGAACAGTATGATATAGTGCTAAAAATGCAGGACCAAGAACCAGGACACTCAGGTCCAGATCCTGGCTCTGACACATGAACTTCATCTTCATGTGAGACTAAGTTCTTTTATCTGTTTAATGATCAATAATATTTGAACTATCTCCCTTATAGTTTCATTAAGAGAATATGGTTCTTAACATTGTAAAACACTATAGAAATGAGTCAGTATTAGCATTGGTTGGGGTCACAAGGGAGAAGATGGAGAATAAAATCAAATTCAGCCCAATAAGAAATCACTAACGTTATCTCAACAGCCATTAGCTCCAGAAGACTCATGATGGAAAATGCTATCCACATTCTGAAAAAGAATGGTGAAATCTGAATGTCATCGAAGCATACTATTTGCTCTCTTTTTTTTTTTTGTTGTGTTACTTCTTTCTCATGGCTCCTCCCATTGCTTCTAATTCTTCTTTACAACATGACTAATGTGAAAATACATTTACTATGAATGTGAATGTAGAGCCTATATCAGTGCATGTCTTCTTGGGGAGAGAAGGAGGGAAGAGGGAGAAGATTTACAACTCAAAATCTTAAGGAAGTGAATGTTGAAAACTAAAAATAAATTAATTTTAAAAAAGAAAAACTAAATATTACTAAGTTAAAAAAATAGCCACTGGGCAGTTATTAAAGATGCACTCTGCCTTAGGGTTTGAAGTGTGGAAAAATGGAGAGGAATAGAGACTTATTGCTAGAGGTAGAAGGAACCTCAGAAGCAACTGAGTCCAACTCTTATATTTTACAGATGAGGAAATTGAGGCCTAGGGAAGTTAAGTAACTTACCCAAGGTCTCACAACAACAGAGGGAGGAGTTTTATCCTGGTTCTTTGGCCTTATTATCAATTCTCTTTCCACTGAACCACATTGAGTTATAGTGGGAAAGGACCTTAGAGATCATCTAGTCCAACCTCTACCATTTTATAAATAAAAGGAAAACAAGGACAAGTTAAATGACTCATCTAAGGTGACACAGCTAGTCTCAGAGACAGAATTCAAACCCAGGTCCTCTAACTCCAAGTCTCAGCTAAAATCCAGTCTTCTACAGGAAGCCTTTCCTGATCCCTCAGTGAATAATCTACAATTTTTTCCTGTCTGTGATTTGTTTGTACCTACTTATTCACATATTTTTTCCCTTCCTTAGTTGTCCAAGATCCAAAGAGCAAAGATTCTCTTTTGCCTTTCTTTGTAAGCCCCAGCTCAGTGGCACAGTTGGTTGGAGTGCAGATCTGGAGTCAGAAAACCTAAGTTCAAATCCAGCCTCAGATACTTATTAGCTGTGTGACCCTGGGCAAGTCACTTAACCCTGTTTGCCTCAGTTTCTTCATCTGTAAAATGAACCATAGAAAGAACACCAACAAGTAATTCCCCACAGGTCTGAAATATAAGTGCCTAATAAATATTTTATTGACCAACTGATTTTCAACTTCAACATACTGACTCTCTATGCAAGTAGCATTAGGTAAGGGCAAGTATTTTGAGGATGGTTTCATCTGACCCTTCCATTTGCTCCTAGTTATACATCACTGCACAGAAAAATAAGAGAGAAACAAACTGATTTCCAAGAAATGGAATGAAATAAACCCTCCACAAGAGGCCTGGCACTGTTCCACATTGCCTTCAAGGGCTTCATTGTGATAGTTTACTTATGGAGATGGAGAAGAAGCCCTAGTTGGTAATTCACAAGGATTAAGACTCTATTGGACTTTACTGGTTAACTGTTCTCAAGAGCTTTTTTCACTTAGATGAGATCAATTATTTTCCCTTTTTTTCTTCTAATGGTGTATGACTTGGCCTTTTCTTAAAACTATAAACCACCAGTTTCGTGCCTTCTCAAAGGGCACAGGGGGTCAAACTACTATCTGGTATAATGGAAAGAGAATGCGATTGGCTATCAGAAAGCACAAGTGTAAATCCCAACTTTGCCATACAAGTAGCTAGGTGACTTGGGGTGAGTTATTCTGATGAGAGTTTCCTCAAGGAAGGGCTTCCATTCAGTGCTTTCTAAAAGCCCTTCCGTCCCTACCTGCCATAAAATGAGCCTGTCCAGTTTGAAGGAGAATGGTGTCAGAAGCTAGTGATGATTCCATACATTGTTGCCCTTTTTGTTATAATTCTGTAGCCATAGAGTAAGAACTGGGTTAGCTTTGAGCTGCCAAGAGAAGAGTTATTTTTGTTGTCCTCTCAAATGACTAAAGCAGCCTTTTTTTTTTAAAGAATTTCCTATAATTATGTACTGAGAGCCTGCTTTGAGCAGGGCATTCAGCTAGATGCTATAGAGGATACATTGATGTAGAAGACATGGTCACTGACCCAAAGGAACTTAAAATTCTTTTGGGAAGCCAAGAAATGCCCATGTGGAAAACAAACTAACAATACCAGTCAGCACATGATACATGAGAAATGAAAAGATAATAACTGCTATGGAAGTTCAGAGAAGGGAGAGCATACTGTAGATTAAAATAGTCAAGACAGCCTTCGTGGAAGAAGAAGGATCTCAAAGGATAGATAGGATCAGGATGGGAGAAGTGTCACGATTCAGTGGGAAGAGCTCTGGATTTGGAACCATGGGACCTTATTCTGAACCTTCATCTATCATTTATTAACTGGGTGATTGTGGACAAAGCAGAGAGGTTTCTCTCTGAGTCTTACTTTTCTTATCTATAAAATGGGCCTGAAATCTTTGGTACTGCCCAGCTCACAGGACTGTTCTGGGAGAAGGGTTTTGTAACCCTTACAGTGCTGAGTTATATCTGAGTTATGATGGTTACAAGCAGGTCTCCAGGGTTAATTCTCAGTGAAGACTCAGCAGGGGAAATCCATTTTCTTCATCTTGGCATACAATGACAGAAATGACAAAAAGGTTTTTCAAAAGATATCCACCTATATGTCCTTCCAGACGGTCTTTATTACTCTAGTGCCATAGCACTTTTGGTATTCAGCAAATAGGGAACAGTTTTTCAAAGGGAGATAATTCTGAAGGTGAAGTCTTTTTTAGAGGCATATTCGTAACTGGTAAAGGTGAGAATGGGGGCTCAGTTCCTATGAGAAGAGTGGCTCCTGGGAGCTGAAATACATTAGATTTCTCCTGAGAAGAAAAAGGTAATAAACAATTACCCTCTCTCCCTCCCCCTTTTTTTCCTGTCCTCCCCATGGAAAATTGAGCTGTTATGCCAAGTACTGAGGAAAGTACAGTCTTTATTTTTCAGAATTCATTTAGGCCTGTGAATGATTTCCCAAGTGTAGTCTCTGGCTGCATTTTCTGAGTCATCTCTGATTGCTTTGAAAATGGTTCTGATGTCAAAAGACCAGGCATTGTAGGAGGTGGGGAGCTAGAGACAGCCCAGGAATGGCCATTTACCTTCTTAGTTAGCAGCATGGAAAAACAGTAACCTTGGAGAGATTTGAGAAAGAAGAAACAAGTGGCCCAAGGGAAAAATCAGACCTAATCCCTCCTCCCATTACAGAACCCTAATTCCTTCCCCATTGTGATCTGCCACTCCTTGTCTCTACCATTCCCCCATCCTGTCCTACCTGGTCCCATCCAATCCATTCCACTGGTCTGCCTCTGCCTTCTGATTCAATAGGGCCATTTGAGATTCAGTCACTTAAAAGTTAGAATTGCTTTCACAGAAAAAAACAATTTCCAAAATTGCCTAGGAGCTATGACTAAGAGGTTTTGCACAGTAGGGTTTCAGTGATGTTTTTATTTTTTCTTATTTTGACTAAAAGGGAGAAAAAAAACAAATCTAAAATTAGCCCTTGGTGGTTTTTCTTTTTTTCTTTTCTTTTTAATTTAGGGCTTTGTCAACATATTTTTTTTTTTTGCAATAAGCAATATTGCAATTCATTGACATTTTCATTGCTGCTTCTTGACATATTTAGTAGAGCTTTAAAGGTCTTCTTAGCAAGAAGGAAAAAGAAATGACCGTTTCCAGAGCACCATATGTTTCTAATTGCTATCTCAGATGCTGGCCTTGGCTAACATCTTGCAGCCCAGGATAATCTCTTTGGGAAAGATGGGTCTCCTTCACTAGAGTGCTTATTAGGACCTCAATTCAATTTAATGCAGCTTGACAAACATTTATTAAGCATCTACTGCATGTGCACTGCAATCAACAAACAATAAACGACCATTTCATGCTGCACCCCTTATAGAAAAGGTTAGGGACAGAAGAGAACATAGAGAAATATGAAACCAGGTGGGTGCAGGCCTCCCTTTCAGTTGCTTGCAGTCTAGCTGCAAAAATATGCACATATAAAGAGAGTTAACAGTATTTGGTGGTAGATGAGAAACATAAGCAAAAAGCACCCTAGGACTTTAAAAGAAGAGAAGTTCCCTGTGGATTGGGATGATCAGGGAGGACTCTGGTAGGAGGGAAGAAGGGAAGGGAAGGAAAGAAGCATTTATTAAGCACCTATGATGTACACTGTGCTAAGAACATTACAAATACTATCTCATTTGCTCCTCTCTTGATCCTTTAAAAATGAATGGAGAGAAATTCTAGATGAAAGCAGTGTATTGTGTAAAGGCTTGGGAGTAGGAATTTTCATGGTGCATCTGAGAGATCATGAATAGACTAGTCGAGATGAAGTGGAAGGGGGTGAGGGAGTTAGGGAGAAGAGCAATGGTTAGAGCAATGGTTAACAGTGCATAAGGATGGGAAAATATATTGGATTTAGATCTTAGAAGGCCTTGGAAGTTCAGCCTTGATCTTGTAGGCAATAAGGAGTCATTAAAAGGTTTTGAATAGGGGAATGACATGATCAAGAATTTAAGGAAGGCAGACTGAAAAGAGAGGGATGGAAGAAGGTGATATCCATTAAGAATAGTAACACTTGCATGGAGTAGATAGGAAGGTGACAACCAGAGTCTTAAAAATGAGATGGATAGAAGATACATCATGAAAGAAGATTTAATGGGTCTTGGTAATTGGTTGGATGTGAAGGGCCAGGGTGAAAAAGATTAGAGCAAGTGCTATGTCTGAGGAGTAGGGTAAGGTGGGGCAGCAAGATATTCCTCCTTTCTAAGATAATCTCACTTTATTCATTTATTCTTCTCTGGTTGACAGAAGCTTGAGAAATAGCTTAGGGGGACTTGTCCATTTCTGTGCAGTAGGACAGTTCATCCACTTATCCCAAATGTCACTTTGCCGCTAAGTCCTATTGGACACTGCAGGCAAGATGTCAAGGCTTTTGGCCTGTGGGATGCAAATTAGTCTGTTGCATGCAAAATAATATGATGCATTTTTATGTACTTTGTCTCTGGAAGATTGGGGAGGACCTTCTATGTTGGGAAGGACAAGTGAAACTCCTTCTCTAGGGGTTTAGGATGGGGGCTATGGGAATAAGTTAAAAGATTAAAAACAGTTATTAGTTTGAGATGAATCAGAGCCTTCCCTGACAAAGGACTAAATAACTTCTCGAGGTCCCTTTCAGTCTTTGATGGATGTTCTGGGAGGCCTCTCATGAAACTGTCTGATGTGGAAGGAGGGGGGACATCTCTAAAGATGACAGAGTAGTTTAGGTTCCAATCTTGTTTCTTTTTGGAAGCACCTTTTTCTGGAAGGAAGCCAGTCAATATCTGTTATAATGAGATTTTTTTTTTTATGTAAAAACTCCATTTTCTTTGAGAATGTGACTCCTTCTATAAAGGGGACCCCTGAGAAGCTCCTCTGAGATTATTGTTTTTCCTCCCTTCTTTATGAGGTGGCATATTCCAAACAGGCACATTTGGATAATTTGTAATGATGCTTCTACAAGGGAGAGAAGGGGAGCAGCTGGTTTACTCTTCTAAAACCCACAGCTTTTGCACAGAATAAAAATAAAAAACGTGTCTTTTCCTATATTGCAAGCACAGCCCCAAAACCAGACTGTCAGAAAACAAAAAAATAAAGTAAATCAACAAGGAAGTAGTGAAAGGAAGATGTTTTAGTTCTTTTTCCATTCACCTATCATGTTCAAAACACAAAACAAAAAACCTCTGAAAATAAACATAATAAACATGTAAACAGAAATTCTGAAAATCAAAGAAGAGATAAAATTGAAAACAAAAGTTAAATTAAGAAGCAAAAGGAGGAGCTGGTCTTTTGAAAAGACTAATAAACAAAAAAGCTTTTAGCTAATTTGAAGAAAAAACAAGGAAAATAAAGTTGCTATGGAGCAAAGGCGTCAAATGCATGTTCTTCTGCCTGCATGTAGCCTACAATTTCCTGAATGTGGCCTGAATCAGATTAAAATATAATTGGGAAATACTTAACAAAACAAATAAAAATAAAATAAAACATAGCTAAAGTTAATATATGATTTTGTAGGTCAGGATGTGGCCACCAGGCTCCTTATGGACAATTTAGTGACCCCCATTCTTATTTGAATGAGACATCATTTCATTCAAATTCCACAAATATTCAAAGTCCAAACTTCTCAAAGAAGAGGTATTCTAATTCCTTCCTAAAACTAATCCTTCTATACTGTGTCCTTGTTCCCATCCCCTCCTGCCTCTTCCAAGACTGCTCTGATGGTAACCACTTCTTTCTCACGTGTCTTCAGTCTCTCTACTCTTCTCCCTATTTGTCTACAGATATGTCTACCTCAGTTAGTCAATCAACAATGAGCAAAGAGGAAGGAAAT
This sequence comes from Potorous gilbertii, assembly GCA_028658325.1. Lineage (NCBI taxonomy): Eukaryota > Metazoa > Chordata > Mammalia > Diprotodontia > Potoroidae > Potorous > Potorous gilbertii. The sequence goes on along the minus strand of CM053771.1, from coordinate 131,896,387 downwards.
AAGTATTTATTAAGCACCTACTATGGGCCAGGCACTATGCTAAGGATTGAGAATATAGAGAAAGGAAAAAAATATGGTCCTTTTCCTCAAGGAGGTCTTATTCTAATGAGAAAGATAACATGCAAATAATATACACAATCTATACAGAGTAAATGGAAGATAATTTTAGAGGGCAGGGATTAGCAGTAGAGGGTGGGGTGGGAGGTAAGATTGAAAAAGCCCTCCCCAATCACACAAGAAAAAGGTTTGAGCCTTCTACCCCTGTGCCTGTGATCTCATCTTTCTCCTTCCCTTCACTGCCAAATTTTTACAGTTTGAGAAAACTGAGGCAGACAGAGGTTAAGTGACTTGCCCAGGTTCACAGAGGTAGAAAGTGAATTAGGCCAGATTTGAACTCCATTCTTAGCCTTGAACTCCAGACTCTTATCTACTACCTAGTTGCCTCTGAACTAAGAGAAAGGACAATTTTAATAAAGAAAGGATAAGTCAATAGGATTAAATAGTGGTAAAGGCTACAGAATAGTCAAAGACAAATTGAATAGAGAAAATGCCACTGGATTTAAAGATATGGATTTCATTGATGATCTTTTAGAGAGAGAACAGCTTGGGGAGTGCAGTGAAGGACAAGCCAGATTATCCCAGGGTAAGAGAGAGTGAATAGGAAGGAAGTGGATGGAGTTGACAGATCATTTATTTCAGCCCTGAATCAGAGAGGACCCACCATATTTGTTTTTGGATGGCTTCCACTGGGTTATTTCAGGGTCCAAGTGAGCTTATGAAAACCTTAAGGTATCGCAGAAATGCCATTATTCAGGGCAGTAGGAGGCCAGGCCAAGCATTGGGCTAGCACAGAGTGACATGTCTGTTCCTGTCCCCTTTCTCATTGACATTATCTCCCAGCACCAGTTGAGATTTCCAAACTCTGACACTCCCCCTCTTCTTCTGTCCCATTGCCTTTGATGATGGCCATAACCAGAGGGGAGCAGGCCAAGGGGAGCAGGAGGATGACAAAACACAACATAAATGTCAGCTATAAATGTCAGCTATTATCTCCTCAGTTTCCTCATGCGCCATCCATGCAAAACAGCTGTTTGGCTGCTCAGTGGGGGTGACATTGCTTCTCTGGGAACAGGAACTAGGAGCAAACTTGGCTAATGCAATTTAGATCAACTAGGTTAGACTGGTCTGTGAGTGCTGTCTTTCTCACTTGTTTGTTGCACTGGTCTGTGGTGGCAGATGGAGAGGAGAATAACCCAGGCCAGCACCAACATTGTGAAAACCCAGACACCAAAATTATAATAGGGAAGGAAACTGGAGGCCACAGGGCCTCCACTACCTCCCAGAGAACTGCACCTCTAAGCCTCTTCTTATATTCTGTACTTAATCTCTTCATGCCTATGATGAACGAATGAAAGAATGCAAGAAACCTTTCTTCTGCTCAATGTTGTGCTAGGTACTGGGAATACCAGTACAAAGGTTAACCAGTCTTTGACTTCAATGAATTTCTATTCAAATATGGAGAAACTACATATGTATGCAAACTGTAGTCAGAAATGAGTGTTTTAACTTAGAAAATTAAGGAAACCATGGGTGTATATTGAGCCACCCTTTTGAGAAGTAATGACAGTATCAATTTGATTATAGTCTATTCCTTTTACCGCAGGTCTGCTAACACCCACATCTGCCCTATCCCCCCTTCACTTTCTCTACACTAAGGCCAATTTCTGCTAATGAAGGCAATATGCTTTGATTCTCTCCCAGAACCAGGCTGCTATATCTGCTCTTCAGGGTTCTAGAATACCCTGAGGGGGGTTGTGGCATGTCCCTTCTATATTGTCATTGGTTTGAGCCCTTCCCCCTCCAACTGCTATGTTCCCCCCATTGCTAGCATCTAATTGTTAGCACCCCAGTTCCTTTTAATCACTTGATGTCTCTTAACTTTTTCAAAGGAATAGTTATTTCAAAGATATAGCAAGAACAAACACACAAACATTTCCCCCAGTGTTTCAAGGTGTTCTCAACCCTAGACCCCCTCATTCTTTGGGGGGAATAGGTTCAAGACTTAGCTCAGTTCTTACTTGGCTTTGGTCCCATCAGGTTCGCATCCAAGGCTCTACATCACTGTGGAATGAATCCTTTTCATGGCAATTACTGGGCTAGGGTTCTGAAGGTTCTGATATGCTTCTTGGGGGATCAATGCTGTACTGGCTCTGGAACCCAGACTCTGGAAATCTGAAGTGCTGCTCTCTGAACCTTCCAAACTTACACAATTAGAGGCTCAATCTCCTTCTCCTATAACGGAAAACAACAAGTATGCATATCAAGGACCATTGTGCTTAGAAAGGAGAAAGTCCCATAGTCTCTCCCCCTTATAGCATGGTCTTCTGCCAGAAGCCATAGGTGAATGAGTCACCAACAGGCAAAGAAGACATGGTTAACACTAATAGGCCTTTGGCTGAAGACTGATGACCTTCTCAGCCAATCAAGGAGCTGCCCCTTCAAAACATGGTGAGCTGACCAGAAGCAGTGACAGAATGTCCATTTATAGTCCACACAGTGTCTTCAAGGCAATTTCATTCCTCATTAATGCAGTTGTCTCTAAAACAAGCTCTCTTAACTCCTCATGGACAGATACCATCTGGGGTATGATGCACGTTACAGACCCCAGTTACAGCAACTTCCATACACGAAAGGTTGTAGTTCTTTCTGGCACTTGTAGATATGCCACAGAACCACACTCAGTCATTGCCCTCCTCAGCCACTACCTCAGCAGCAAGATCTATAGAGTAAACTGATTCCTTAGCACTGTGAATAGCAGTTCTGTCCCTGTTCATCTACAACTGTTCAACATGCTAGGCCTCTGACCTAGCTGTATCAGAATGCCCACTAAGGGACTTTGTTCAGGGCTATAGATAGCAAGGGTTACAGATATTAGGGAGGGGAGCTGAGACCAGTAATGACATTAGAGCCAGAGCAAGCCTGGAAGTGCAAGACTCAAAATAGGTGAGCCTAGAAACTCATGGTTGGAGTAGAAGTGAAGGACTAGGTGAGAAATTTAGACTGTGGTCATTAATAGGCAGAAAAGGTCCTCACAGGGCTGGGGATTAGAACCAGGTAGGCCAACTATGATTCAGAACATTCATGAGAAGTAAAGGTTGGAGCAAGCAATATTCAAAAATGAAGCAAAAAGACAAGAGTTAGAAAAATAAAATGCCAAAGAACAAAGGGGAACCACGTTCAATTCAGTCATTTTTCAGTTTTGTTCAATTCCTTGTGACCCCTTTTGAGGTTTTCTTGGCAAAGATACTGGAGTGGTTTGCCATTTCCTTCTCCAGCTCATTTGACAGATGAGGAAACTGAGGCAAATAGGGTTAAGTGATTTGCCCTGGGTCACACAGCCAGTAAGTGTGTGAGACCAGATTTGAACTCGGGAGAATGATTCTTCCTGATTCCAAGCGCCCAGTGCAACCAAGACATAGAGGTAATTATTAGGAAGCAGGAAATATCCAGGAGCTGAAAGAACATGGAAAAACAGGTTAGGTACTATTTTTTAGGAAGATCATAGATAACCTGGGGATCTCATCAAGAGGAAGTCAACCAGAATGATACAAGAACTGAATCTATGTTGTACTAGGATCAGTGGAAGGATATAGAGATATTTATCTTGAAAAAGAGAAAATTTAGGGGGAACATGATACAGTGAACCTTTAAGACCACTATGTTCTTGCCATGTGTCATCCTCCACCATCTAGAGAGGATCTGGCATCAAGTGGAAGTCAATGAGCCTTCCAGGGTCCCATGCACTACCGTGCTCATCAAGTGCCAGATTTGGAGTCACAGCATTATGGAGTCATAGATCTAAAAGGATCTCAGAGGTCATGTAGTCCAGAGGTGTCAAGTGCTGCCCCAACCAGGTTAAAACTGGGAAAGAGTTAGCAAAATAAATGAAAATACAATACAATACAAAATGAAAATGCAGTAGAACATAATGTCAATATGTGATTTTCTAAGTCAATGTGCATCCTCTAGGGATTCTTAAGGATCTCTGTTTCCATGTGAGTCTGGTATCAGTGATATAGTCCAACCCTCTCATTTAGCCTATTAGGAAAACTGAAGTTCATAGAAGGTGACATGACTTGCTCAAAGTACCTGTAAGTAGGTAATTAGCACAACTAGGATTCAAACCCAGATCCTCTGACTGAAATCATGCTGAGTTAGAAGACCTGAGTGCACATCCTAGCTGTGATATTTATATCCTGTGTCACCCTGGGCAAGTCACAACCTCTCTGGGCCTCAGTTTCCTTATCTGTTAAGTGAGGATTTGGGGTTAGAAGATAGTTCCCTGAGTTTCCCTCCAACTTTAAATCAATGATCCTGCAACTGTAAGTTATTCAGAGTCTCATGAAATCCAAGACACTAGAAGGTTTGTGTTTCTGGGAAATTTGAGATCAGAAGAAATGTTTGCTGCACATAGGAGTTATTTTGCATGTAGCACATTCCTAACTGTATTGGGATAGGTTATCAAGCAGAAAGTGTAAGATCTGTCCATCCCAGAGGACCTAATCACCAATTTATTGACTGAGCCAGACACTTAGCCAAATTCCTGGCTACTTCTACCTGCCATTCATAGGCCAGGTTGCTCAGTGTTTACACTGATAGTCTCAGCAAGTTGACCTTGCTGACCCCTGAAACTAATGCTGTGATAAGCCATTCTAGGATGCCTGGATCAACTAGGATGCCATCCTATTGTGCTTAAATTCTCACTTCCTCTTTCCCTTGTTCCCATGATTCAGTCTCCAGATGTGGAGACAAAAATCCTCTCCCTCCTTTTGTTAATGGTGGACTGGCCTGTCTCAGGCCAGTCCCCTGCTGGTTCAAGTTCAGTGTTGGGATGAAATGAGGCCCTCTTAGGTCATTGACCAGTCAACTCAACTATAGTGATAGAAAGACTATCAATGAGGATGCAGTCACCCTCCCTTCTCCCCTCAACCCAAACTTACTTTTCTTTTTGGAAGTCTGGTCAGCAGAGCAGATTGTGATGTAGTTCCCTTGAACTAAGGAACTAAGTCTGAAGGGCTTGGATTCCACAGGGATAGGTCTTTTCTATGCTTTTAGATGATCAGGAAGCTATAGCAATACAACCAGCCCTACCAAGAAGCCATGTCATTGACTGTACAAGGGCCAATCCAGTCCCAGGGAGAGCTTTGTCATCTTTTAGGAAAAATTAGCCTAACCTATGTGGAAGAAGGAGGACCCTGCTAGATATCAGTCTTATCACAGTCTTCACGCTCATCCCTAATCACATCAGCCCTACCCTTGATAGTTTATATTTTCCTCTTCAAGGTTCACTCAATCTTAATCATCATGCCCATATCCTTGTTGTACTGGGTTCCAGGTAATTTTCCATCCTTTTTAGAGGAATGTACTACCGGGCTCACAGTTTTCCTCTTAATCTCTTCCTGTGCCCATGAATTTGAAGACTTCAATATGCATGCTGATATGCCCTGGTATATCTCAGCTTCCTATTTCATAAAGCTCTGCTGTGATGTACATTTTCACTTTACCTCAACCCCATATGAAGTTGAGGAAACCATCATCCTTCCTAGTCCTGCATACTACTCCTCACTTAAAGCACACTAAGATTATATTGGCTTTCTTAGATGTCATGTCATACTATGGTTCATATCGAGATGGTCTCTATAAAAATCCTAGATCTTTTTCAGATGAATTTCCATCTATCCATTCTTCCTCATTTTTAAATTTGTGAAAGTTATGGTTTGAACTCAAGTCCAAGAAATTACATATATCCCTATTAAATGCCTTCTTTGTTTGGGTGGTATGACATAGTGTAGAGGTAAATTCAAAAGAAATGAGCCCACTAAAACATATATAAGGATCCCTTGACTTAATAAATCACATGTTAACATTATGTTTTATTGTATTTTTGTTTATTTTGTTAACTATTTCTCAATTCCATTTTAATCTGGCTCTTGAAGTCCCAAGTGGTGTGAGCCAGTGAGCCTCAATTGGAATGGTAGACCAGGAAAATGAAATTTAAAAGCTCACTTCTGACAACTGCTAGCTGTGTGTAATCATGCATAAGTCACTTAAACCCTCAAATCTTAATCATTTCATCTCTAAATATCTACCTTATAAGGTTGCTGTTATTGTTGCTGTTTTTGGAATGGGGAGAGAAGGAATGAAATTTAAATGAAATAATATTTTAAAACATTTTGAATGTCATATAAACATCAGTTAAAACTAAAATTGAAAAATTTGATTTAATATTCTAGACACTCAAAATATTTTTGTATCTTGATTTTACCATTTACTATGTTGATTTTCCTTTCTATTTTTGCGTCATCTGAATGTTTAATAAAACATGTCATCCACGCTCTTACCCAAGTCATTAATAAAAATGTTTTAGATAACCCATCTAAACCCTGTCTACTCCTTCATATTTTCACCAAAATACTCTCATAGACCACTCTCATAAAGATTTGATAAGCACTAAAATAATTTCATATTGGTCAGCAGCTGCTGAAATAATTTCAATTATCTTTCATGCACTGGAGTGCACTGTTTATTATTTTTTTCCTTCCCTTGAAATCCCTTGGATGTATCGTAAAACTCAGTCCCTAAGTGCCTTTAACATTTTTCCATATCCAGCACAGATTTTGTCTATCTGACCAAGACTGGCTACCTCTGATTTCAGTTTCCTAATTGTGCCTGACACTTTTTCACTCAGAGTCTCTGAGTTCAGGATCGAGCCCAACTTATCCCCAAACAAGTATTCTGTCTGGAACATGCCAACAAGTGGTCATCCAGGCTTTGCTTTTTTAACAATTCATTTTTAATGTTCATTTAAAAAAAATCAAAACTCCAAATTCTCTTCCTCCAACCCTTCCCTGATCCGTTGAGAAGGCAAGAATATGGTACTCACATGCAAAACTCCAAATTAACCATGTTGCAAAAAAAAAAAAGTTAAAAAAATAAAGAAATTGAAAAACAGTATGCTTCAATCTTTACTCAGTTTTTTTTTTCTTTCTGGAGGTGATTTATTATCATGAGTACTTTGGAATTGCCTTGCATCATTGTGTTGATAAGAGTAGCTTAATCTTTGACTATTGATCATCATTACAATATTATCAATGTGTACAGTGTTTTTGCTTCTGCTCTCTTTACTTTGTATCAATTCATATGTTTTTCTGAAGCCATACCCCTTATCATTTCTCATAACACAATAATATTCTATTATACTCAACCATCCCCCAGTTGAAGGGCATCCCTTGGATTTCTAATGCTTTGCCACCACAGAAAAAGCTGCTATAAATACTTTTGTATATATGTCCTTTTCCTTTTTCTTTGATTTCTTTGGGATACAGACATAGTAGTGGTATTGGTGGGTCAAAGGGTTGCACCTTTTTATAGCCCTTTGGGTATATAGTTCTAATTTGCTCTCCACAATGGTTGGATCAGTTCACAACTCCACCAACAATGCATTACTGTTCCTATTTTTCCACACATCCCCTAGCATTGGTTATATTTTTCTTTTCTGTCATGTTAATCGATCAGATAAGTGTGATGTGGTGTGTCAGAGTGATTTTAGTTTACATTTCTGTAATCATTAATGATTAAGAGCATTTTTTCATATGAAAATTTATAGCTTTTGCTTTCATTTTTTCTTCTGAAAACTACCTATTCATATCCTTTGAGTATCAGTTGAGGAATGGCTCATTTTTTTTTTGTAAATTTAGTTCAGTTCTTATATATTTCAAAAATGAGGACTGTATCAGAGAAACTTACAATAAAATTTTTCCCTCAGTTTCCTGCTTTCCTTCTAATATTGGTTATGTTGAGGCCATTTTTTGTGCAAAACCTTTGTCATTTCAATTATTCAAAATTATCCATTTCATTTCCCATGGTCCTTTCTATTTTTTGTTTGATTACAAACTCTTCCCTTATCTAGAGATTTAATAGGTAAATTTTTCCATGCTACCCTAATTTGCTTATGATATCATCCTTTATGCCTGAATTATATACCCATTTTGACTTTATCTTGGTATGTGATGTGTGACATTGGTCTATGACTAGTTTTTTACCAGACTGCTTTCCAGTTTTCCCAGAAATTTTTGTCCAATAGTGATTTTTTTGCCCCTAAAGCTTAGAAAACCTTTGAGTCTGTCCAACACTAAATTAATATTGCCATTGACTACTACATATTGTGTACTTAATCTATTTCACTGATCCACCACTCTATTTCAGAGACAGTACCAGATTCTTTTCATGATTACCACTTTATAATATGACTTGAAATCTAATCCTGCCAGGTCAGCTTCCTTCATATGATTTTTATTGATTCTCTTGATATTTTGGACCTTTTGTTCTTCCAGATGAACTTTGTTATGATTCTTTCTGGCTCTATAAAACAATTCTTTTGTAGTTTGATTGGTATAACACTGAATAAATAAATTGATTTAAGTAGAATTTTCATTCTTATTGCACTGGCATGGCCTACCCATTAGCAATGAATATTTTTCCATTTGTCTAGATCTGTCTTTATTTGTCTAAAAAGTATCTTATAATTATATTCATATAGTTCTTGGGCTCTCCTTGGCACTCTCAAGTATTTTATATTGTCTACAGTTATTTTAAATGATATTTCTTTTTATCTTTTCCTGCTGAATTTTGTGAGTTGCTGATGATTTATGTGGGCTTGTTTTATATCCTGTAACTCTGATAAGGTTGTTTATTATTTTGACTAGTTTTTTAGTTGATTCTCTAGGATTCTCTAGGTATACCATCATATTGTATGCAAAGAGTGATAATTTCCTTGTTGCCTATTCTAATTCCTGTAAGTTCTTTTCCTGTGGTATTGCTAAATTTAGCATTTCTAGGACAATATTGAATTGCTAGTAGTGATAATGAACATCCTTGCTTCATGAGCCCTGATCTCATTGGGAAGGTTTCTAGTTTATCATCATTACAAATAAGCTTGCTCTTAATTTTAGATAGATACTACTTATGATTTTAAGAAAACTCCATTTATTCCTATGCTTTTTAAGGTTTTTAATAGGAATAGGTATTGAATTTTGTGAAAAGCCTTTTCTTCATATATTTATATAATCATATGATTTTTGTTGTTTTTATTACTGATATGATAAATTATGCTTATTTTTTCCTAATTTTAAACCAGACCTGCATTTCTGGTATAGTGAATTTCTGGTATACTTCTGCTATGACCACCTGGTGATAGTGTCTTATCTTTGTGACATATTACTGTGGTCTCCTTCCTAGCATTTTATTTAGAAAATTTGTATCAATATTAAGGAAACTGTTGTATAGTTTTCTGTCTCTGTTTTTGCTCTCCCTGCTTTAAGTATCAAAGTCATATTTGCATCCTAGAGGGAATTTTGTAGGACTCCTTTACATATTTTTTAAATAGTTTATATAGTATTGGAATTAATTGTTCTTTAAATGTTTACTATATTCCTATCAAAACAAACTCAGGAACTACATGAACATAATTATAAAATACCTTGTATGGAAATGAAATCAGATTTAAATAATTGGAGAAATACTAATTATTCATGGATAAGCCGAGCCAATAAAATAACAATGATACATTATTTAAACTAATCTATCTATCTAAAGCTACCTAAATTAAATTACCAAACAATAATTTTATTGACCTAGAAAAAATGACAAAATTAATTTGGAAGAATAAAAAGTCAAAAATATCAAAAGAATTAAGGAAAAAAATGTAAAGGAAGGAACTTTAGCAGTACCAGATATTAAACTATACTATATAAGGCAATAATTATCAAAACTCTCTAGTACTAACTAAGAAATAAAAAAGTAGATCAGTGGAATAGAGTAGATATACAATGCATAGTAGCAATTGATTATAGTAAACTGTATTTGACAAATGTAAAGATTTAAGATTTCAGGATAAGAATTCATTATTTAGTAAAAAATTTTTAGGAAAGCTGGAATATAGTCTGGCAGAAATTAGGCATAAGCCAATATCTTACAGCATTTATCAAGATAAAATAAAACTAGATCCATGATTTAGATGTAAAGAGAGGAATTTAGAAGACCATAGAACATATTACCTATCAGACTTGTGGATAGGAGAACAATTTATGAAAAAAAAAATAAGAGCATTGTGAAGTACAAAACGAATAATTTCAACTATTTTACGTTTAAAAGTTTTTGTACAAATAAAAGCAATGTATCCAAGATTAGAAGGAAAACAGAAAATTTGGAGAAAAATTATAGTTTCTCAGATTAAGGTCTCATATCTCATATATACAAGGAATGTTGTCAAATTTATAAGAATTTATCAATTGGTAAATAGTTAAAGGATATGAATAGGCAGTTTTTTGATGAAGGAATCAAAATATATCATGATGATATTGATTAGAGAAATGCAAATTAAAACAATCTTGAGGTATCATTTTGCACGTACCAAACTGGCTAAAATGATAGCAGAGGAAAGTGACAGATGTTGGAAGGGTGTGTAAAAATTGGGACACTAAGTCACTGTTGATGGAACTGTGAACTGATCCAACCATTTTGGAAAGTAATCCGGAATTATGCCCCAAATATTGTAGAAATGTATACCCTTTGACCCAACAATACCACAATTAGGTCTGTTTCCCAGGGTATTAGAGGAAAAGGAAAAGAACTTACATGTTCTAAAATATTTATAACATCTCTCTTTGTGGTAGCAAAGAATTGGAAATTGAAAGGATACTTTTTCATTGGAGAATGACTAAGCAAGTTTTGTATATGATTGTGATGAAATATTACTGTGCTATAAGGAATGATGAACTGGTGGATTTTTAGGAAAAAAACATAGAAATACTTGCATTAAATGATAGTGAAATGAACAGAACCAAGTGCATATTGTAGATAGTAACAGCAATATTGTTCTGATGACTAAATCATTTGAGTATTATACATAGTATACATATTATACATACGTATTATACATATTATACATTTCACCCATTGCTCTGAGTTCTGCCCTGTGGGAATAATTATACATACTCAAATCAACTACAAAGGACATATGAAAGAAAATACTCTCCACATCCAAAGAAAGACCTGATAAATAGAAATATGTATAGTATGATTTTGCATTTATCTATCTATCTAGATATGTATTTTTGAGTCTAATAGTAGCCTTCTGTAGGACGAGGTGGGGAGGGATGGAGAAAAAAATTAGAAAGTACACAGCAGAGAACAAAAGAAAAGAGAAGGAAGAACAGAAAAGCAGGGTAACTTTGAAAATAATGTATAGAATTTATTATATAATTTTGAAAAAAGTAAACTGTGAAATGGAAATTCATAGTTTTATATTTAATCTTTTCAATGTTGTATTGTATACATGGATATGTTCTTTTTAATCTTTTTTTAATTTAAGTTCAAAATGAATAAAAAATTTTTAAAAAGAAAAAACCTGTATATCTTTCTGATTATAAGATTTTTTTTTTCCCTTAGGGAGCACATTTATGGCTTGTTCAATTTCTTTTTCTAAGATAAGGCAGTTTAAATATTCTATTTCCTATTCAATTAATCTGGGCAATTTATATCTTTGTAAATATTCATGTATTTTACTTAGATTGTCAGTTTTATTGTCATGTAACTGGGCAAAATGGCTCGTAATTGCTTCAATTTCATTTTCTTCAGTAGCACATTTACTCTTTTTGTTTTCAATACCAGTAATATGTTTTTAAATGAAATTGACCAGTGGTTTATCTACTTTATTTTTCTAATAAAACAAGCTCTTACTTTTATTACTTAACTTTTTGTTTCAATTTTATTAATCTTTCCTTTGATTTTCAGGATTTTTGGTATTTAATTGAGGAGAGGCTTAATTTGTTCTTTTTCTAGTTGTTGTCTTTTTTGCATGCCCAGTTTGTTGAACTGATCTTTCTCTCTTCTAGTCATATAAGTATTTCAAGATATAAATTTTCCCCAAGTACTGCTCTGGCTTTTGGTATGTTGTTTTACTGTTATCATTCTCCTTAATGAAATTATTGATCAATTCTATAATTTATTCATTGGACCACTTACTCTTTAGGATTAAATTATTTAGTTACCAATTCATTTTTAATCTATGCTTCCAATGCTTTTTATTGAAAGTAAATGTTATTACATTATGGTCTGAAAGGGGTACATTTAATATTTCTACTATTCTGCCTTTGTTTGTGAGCTTTTAATGCCCTAATACATAATCAATTTTTGTGAAGGTGCTATATACTTCTGAGAAAAAAGTATATTCCTTTACATGTCTATTTAATTTTCTCCAGAGGTCTATCATATCTAACTTTTCTAAAATTATATTCATTTTCTTAACTTTTCTTATTTATTTTGTAGTTAGATTTATCTAGTTCTGAGAGGGGTAAGTTGAGGTCCCCTACTAGCAGGGTTTTAATGTTTATTTCCTCCAGTCACTCATTTCACTTCTCCTTTAAAAATTTGGATCCTACTCCATTTGGTGCATATATGTTTAGTATGGATGTTACTTCATTGCTTTCATTGACTTCTCGACTCTGCCCCATCCAGCCTGATGGAGAACTGACCGCCTTTGAGGGCAGCTCATTCCACCTAATGCTCTAATTATTAGAAAGCTTTTCCTTACAACATGCCAATGTTTTCTTCTTTTCAGTTTTCACTCATTGCTCTTAGTTCTGCCCTGTGGGAATAAGCAGAACAAATCTCTCTTCCATGTGTAGATAACTGTCATGTTTCCCTTGCCTTTTCTTCTTTAGTCTCAATAAATATCTTTAGTTGCTTCAATTGATCATCGTATGGCATGTATCAAGGCCCTCATCATTCTAACCTTTTTCCTCTATATTCTCTCCAATTCATCGTTAACTTTCCAAATGTTATGAGTTGCCATAGAGAAAATGGCTTTCACAAGTATATTCTTTCTTAGAACTCACTCATTTTTGTTTCACAAAACTTGTTATTTTGAGAGAGAATTTGGGAAGAAAAGGAAAACAAAGAGTATCACATTTTGTTTATGCTTCTGCCCTATGTACTTGTACCTTTTATGTTCTGTCCTATGTACTTTGTCCTCCAGGTCTTGAGACCCTGATGGCTCCTTTTGTAATGATGGTTTTAGGAAGGTGAGAAATGATTCTTTTCCATCCTCCTGATGGGACATGCTGATGAGACTGCAGAGTAGTCCAAGGAAGCTTGCTCCTACCATTTGAATGTTAAAAGCAGACTTAGCTAGAAGCTCATATTTTTTTTATTAACTCTAATACCCCTTAGATATGTCTTGGCAAAAGATTGGATATGGTAGATGAGAGAGTAGGGAAGTGAGGATGACATCTAGGTAATTAACCAGAGTGACTGGGAGGATGATGATGTCTTTGACAGTAATAGGAAAGTATGGAGGAGGAGAGCATTCAAGGAGGAAAGATAATGAGTTCAGTTTTGGATATGCTAAGTTTAAGTTGTCTACAGGACATCCAGTTTGAGCTATATTATAGAAGAAGAAGGGAAGAGGGCCAAAGCAGAGCCTTGTAGGACATCCAACATTAGCACATGAGATCGTGATGAAGATCCAACAAAGGGGACTGAGTTAGAAGCAGGAGTATTCAAACAGGTTGCAGGGGATAAGGGGGCCCACAGGAGGGAGAGATCAGCATCATTAAAACCAAGAGAGAAGAGAATATTGAGGAAAAGAGGGTGAACAACAGTGTCAAAGGATGAGGTTTAAGAAAAGGTCATTAGATTTGTCAATTAAGAGATTAATAATAACTTTGGACAGAGCAGTTCCAGTGCAATGAAGTCAGAAGCCAAAATGTAGAGAGTTAAGAAAAGAATGAGAGAAAAGGAAGTGGAGAGACCTATTGTAGAAGGCCTTCTCAAGGAGTTTAGCCACAAAAAGGAGAGATACAGGCCAATAGTTAGTGAGGATAAATGCAAAGTGAGACTTTTTTGAAGATGGGGAAGACAATAGAGAAGTAGCCAGTATACAGAGAGAGAGATTAAGGAGAAGTAAAAGTGAGGATGAAAGAGGGGGGAATCTGCTGGAGAAGACAAAAGGGTCACCTCTTCGTGTGAAATTGAGGTGGAAGACATCTGAATGAGGAGCAAAGATGAGGGACTTTTAAGTGGATGGCCTCAATTTTTTCAGTAAAATATGAGGCAAGATTCTAAGTTAAGAGGATAGGAGCATTAAGGAGGTATAGCAAACTGGTAATGCATTTGCTAAGGAAGAAAACTCCTGTGAAGTCAGAAAGATGTTTAAGCATCGAAAACAAGACCCACCCAGAGCTTGCCAGGAGGGTTAGACGAAAGAACGCAACAATCTAGATGTGGTCTGACCAGGGAAGAGTACAGTGGGATTATCAGTTCCTTAATCTTAGAAGCTATGCCTCTTTTAATACAGCCTAAGCCTTCTTCACTTACATATCACGCTGTAAATCTTACTCAGCTTGCAGTCTACTAAATTTCTGAGATCTTTTTCGATGATCTACTATTTAACCAGTGGGGTAGAGTGGGAATGGATTAATATACCAACTGATCAGTGGCATTTTTCATCTCACGATGATCTGACTTGGTTGGATCTCAAGTCAAACTCTCTGAAGGTTTGTTTTCTCTGCAGTTCCTTTTTCTCATTTTGTGAGTTGTTTTTGCTTATACTCTTTCATCTTCCTCCTGTCAAACGAGATTGTACTCTGAACCAGTGTTATTTATCCTCAACTGCCACCTCTCTCTCTGCCTGGCAAATAGAACAAGTATTTACTGCATGAGGTAGTTTCTGACCTTTTTGGTCTCCGTGTAGTAGGTATTGCTTTTTATTAATTAAATTTTTCTAAGAAATGCAAAGTCACTGTCAGTGTCCTTACTTTTGTCCATTTCCCATTTTCTGAATTGGACTTTGTTTAAATAGGTCACAATAGAGGATCATGTTCAATATCTTCTGATTGGAATCTTTTCTTCTAACTTAGTGTTTTCTCTTGCCTGCCATGATCAGACTGCACACAGACAGCTGATTCTGAAAGGACTGTTAGATCTGTAACCAGTTATTTCCTGCCTCTTAAGCTATCTTCAATTTCATGGAAATGCATAGACTAAAAATGTGAGGCAGGACCTTCTCACTCCCAAACCACCAGGGTGCCCACACACAGCTATTATGTTTCTTCCCTTTGTAATTGCTTTCCTTCCTCTGACAGAATAGAAACCTTTCTGAGACATGGAATCCAAGTTGAGGTAGTGGGTGGTCTGACACATCCGCCTCCAAGCTCCTTAATAAATTTACTTTGGACTTTGGTAGACCGCCTGAAGCCCCTGCTTTGGGACTTCTGTCCTTTGGGTTAAGGCATTGTCTCAATAAAATCCCCTTTAAAAATGCAAATACCTCTTATAAGGGTACCATTTAAAGCCATTATCAGCTAGCAAAATCTTTTCATTAATTTCTCCCCACTCCTATTCTACCCCAGTTTAGAAGTCAGCACACCACTTGCAGAACTGACTAAAAATAAATAGATGACCAAAAATATCTTAATTTAAACCTAGCCCAGTTGCTTAGGACATAGTAGGAGCTGGGTAAATGCTTGTTGATTGAAGGATTGACTAAATTGGAGGAGTCTGAGCAGTTTTAGATCATAGATTTCTAAGACTGTAGTGTTATTGGGACAACTGAGGCAGGATGGGGCTGTAGTGAAATTAACCAGGGACCATGATGGCATTCTATCACAGGGAGAGAAGCAAAAAATGCATGCAACCTCAATAAAAGACTGAAACTTTGGGGATTCCAGTTAGTTAGGCAAATAGCTTCCTAATTACTCTCTTGTTTCCAGATCTAGTACAGATTGCTGGTTTGAATTTCTGCTCCTGTAACCAGTTTTCCACTTCTCACTCAAATTACTGGATACTGGTATAATGAAGAAACCCCATAGCAAATGGCCTGGCCCTTTGATTTACAACTGCTTAAATTTCAGCTTGGATTTACCCTTTTCCCAAGGAGAGGATCACTTCTCCTTGGTCCCAGTGCTTCTTCCAACAATTGGCACAGGGCACATGCTGGCTCTTTCCTGGGCAGAATATAATGACATGGTCTGGATAAAATGGCTTAGAGTGAGGCAACAGAGAGCCTCGGATAGCCAAAGTGCTTTATGACAGTCAAGAAGTATTTATTAAGCTCTTACTATGTTCCAGGCATTATGCTAAGTACAGGGTGAGAAGGATATGTGGGGGGGACGTGTTTATGTCTGTTGGGGGATAGAGGAAGTAAGGGAAGAAGAAGGAAGAGGTGATTTGAAAAGGAAAAGGGATTTTGAACTGGTGGGAAGAAGAAGGGAATCAGAGGAAACCTTTGTCTATTTTTTTTCCTTTTGTAAGGGCTATGTCAAAGCTGATGAAGTCACAATAATTAAGTATCAATGTCATATTGAAAGCAAATCTCTGGTAAAGAGTCATAATAAGAAACTTTGTAGAAGAGATTCATGCTTTCAATAGGGTGGGACCAGATAAGACCACTTCTACCTCTAAGAGTATATGATTCTAAAATGAATTTAGAAACAGAAACAAGAACAAGTAGGAGGAAATGAAAGTTTCTTCAACAAACAAGATGATGCTTCAGTGTGGGAAATTACCTCCACCCATCGAAACTATCTATACTTAGACAAATCCTAGGGAGTTGTCTGAGACAAATAAAGGTTAAGTAGTTGACCCCGACTTGAATAGCTTTTAAAATGTCAGAGTTAGGATCTGAACCCATGTCTTCCTGACTCTCAGACCAGTCTGACCGTTAGTGATATGTCCATTATGTCACAGTGCCTCTAAATAAAAATAAGTAAGGTAAACTCAACACATGCAAAAAACATCCCAATTCAGTAAACTTGCATTAATGCTTAACCATGTGCAGCAATTTCACTCTCACTCTGGATGTATAAATGAATATCTTTGTACCTTCCCAAACCCCGTTTTATCATATTCATGTTCAACAACTTTGTCCCAGAAATTTAACCGCTTTTCCTGATTGCCTTAGGCTTCCAATTAATTTGCAATGGGGAATCTTTTTATTGGTTCCTGATACTACTAATGCTGAACACCAATCAGATATCCCAGCCCTCACCCATAATTATCAATCAATTTGTAAGCATGTATTAAGCACCTACTATGTCCAGCAATGTACTAGGGGCTAGGGACAGGAAAACAAAGAATGACACTATCTCTATTCTCCAAAAGCTGTTATGTGAAGGAAATGGAGTTCCAAATGCTTTCCCATACCAGATTAAGGAGAGTGACAAAAACTTGATGTACCCTGGTTGTGCCAGTTCCAGAGGGTGACCTCTCAAAGTATGTGTGATTCCCTTCTTCCTGATGTAACCTAGTGCCCATCGTGAGGTTACATCTTTATCTGTGGGATATGAAGGATTCAAGAATCACAGATCTAGAGCTGGAAGGTTCTCACAGATCATTTAGTCCAACCCTTTGATTTTATAGATGATGAAACTGAGGCCAGGGAGTTTACATAACTTGCTCAGTTTGTCATATAAGTAGCAAATTATTGCTGCCCATCCTCATATAGGTAGTAAATTATTGATGCCTGTCTGAATTTATCCCTGTTTATTCCCACCCATCTCTTTGTGCTCATCATGCCCTCTGGAGTGTGAATCAAAGCCTGCCTGTAATAAAGGCTTATTGATTTTTAGCATTACTGGATGATATTTTTCTTTGCAAGCTTCTAAGTTCCAAAATGTAGCTGCAATGGGCCGAGGTATCGACCTATTGCAAACATAACTAACTATACTATGACCTAGCTCAAATTTGTCTATCTTGTCATTCCTTCAATCATTTGTTGAATCAACATTTATTAGGCTCCTTCTTTGTGCAAAAATCCTACTAATGTCTTACCATGGCATGGAAATGACCAGGAATTCCTAAAGTTTATGCCAGCCCAAGTATGTTGCTGAAATGTCTTGGAGAATGGACTTAGAAACAGACTGAATTTGCTTTGCATGGATCATCCTGGCTAAATATGGAGAAGCTTTGCCCACTTGGTAAGGAATTCTTTGGCTTGGCAACTCACAAAACAAAGTATGAAATTGCCCCCCACCATGGCAGTGACAAAAAGGGGCCAAAAAGATGTTAGGAATTTTTAGACCATCTATATCCTTTAACTTAACCACTGGTACTCTAAATGAGAGATCCTTATTTGATTACAGAATATATATGCCCCTAGAAGAACTGAATTGAATCCATCTTGACTTTCTCTCCATAAATAAAAACAGACAGAAAGTTAAAGGGATGGCTCATTGGTTCTCCTTGGAGAGACAAATAAAAGAGGTGGCAGAGTTGATTTTATTGTTTCCAAAGGTAAGAGGAAACATAATTTTGTGGAATATTTTGTCTATGATAAATATATGTGAAAAGACCACTAGGAAAATATTTGAAACCTAATGCAGCATTGCTTGTTACGTAGAATAAAAGGTAGAGGAATTCTTTGAAGGCTACAGTAAGACCATCCAGCCAAAATCCACACAAACTCATAATTTTTTACTTCAGTGCAAAGGTGGGAGTATGTGATGATAGTGAAACTAAGGAATAAAAGAGGCCAAAGATTTTCAGATTACTTAGAAGTCTCATGCCTACCTATCATTAACATTTTCTTTTAGAAAATAATCAGCAGATGCTCATTATGGCAAACAGTAAGTACATCCAAAACAAAAAAATGAAATCTGCTATATTAAAATGACAGGAAATAACATGTTGCTGATGAGGGGAGTCATGCCGGAGTCAGTTGTCAATGTATAGTGAGATCATCAACTTGTCAGAGCAGAGATTAGAATAAGCACAAAACTAAAAGGAAGAATAAAATAGAGAAAAAGTATGTCAGACAATGCAAACAATTGAATCATGACCTATTCAAATGCTATTAATCATTAAATATAGTATATAAATGGAAAAAAAGACATAGACACACTAGCTGTAATAAATTCATACAGAGGCTTACCTGGTATTAATTAGTTATCCTAATGAGACCAAAAGACCCTAAAAAGAACATTAGTCAGCAAAATTTGACTTCATTGACAAGCAGAGAGGGATGACAGCTAGGGCTAAATAAGTTTATTATTATATGAACTCATTTTTAAAAGTTCTCCATTCTTAAGGAGAAATATGGCAGAGTATTAATGAGCAATATCACCTCATAAAATAAAGAGAAATAATTGAGGATAAAAACAGGTAAAAGAAATTTTGGCAAGAGACCCAACTAAGTAAAGCTGGATGGCAGTGTGGTACAATGGAAAGAACACTGTATTTGGAGTTAGTGGACTTGAATTCAAATCTTAGCTTTGCCATTTGCTGCTTCATCAAGGCCCAAATCAGGGAAGCCTGTACTTATCAAAGGTACCATTATCATTGAGGACATCAAGTGAAGAGTACAAGCTGAAGAAGAAATCCTTATAGATGGTGAGGTCTGTAAGGTACTCCTATTTGTGGGTCACCTTGTGCCCCAGACCCTTGCAAAGCCCCTGAATTAGATTCATAATTCTGCAAGGGTCTGACCTAATCATCCATACAAGAAAAGGATGATTAAAAGAAGAAATATTGTCAATATTATGGCATGCAGTTAGATTCAATATATATGTCCTTGGATAGCCTATATCAGATTGCTTCCTGTCTCAGGGAGGGAGGGAGAAAATTTGGAACTCAAAAAACATTTTTTAAATGAATGTTTAAAATTGTTTTTATATGTAATTGGGGGGAAATGTTATTTAAAAAAAGAAAATGGACAATGAGTTAGACCTAGAATTAAATGGGAGGAGAGGAGCAGGCTGGAATGCATTTGGAAAATTGCAAAGCTCCTTTAATGATCCCTAAACTTCTCTCTAAAAGAAAGGATTGTCTTTTTAAAACCAATATTTTACTGGTTTTGTTGTATAGCTGTGAGTCATGTAATACTACAATCTCTGAGGAATTAAAAATGTGTATGAGTCAGAGGGCAATGGAGAAGTGCATAATGGGTGTGAGGAGGCTGAAACACATAATCAATGAGAAACTATAAAAAAAGAACCAAGAAAAGGTTGTCATTAAAGTAATTTATGATTAAAAAAAGCTTGGTCCTATAGCAAAATAATGGAATAACAGTTGAAAAACCTCTGAGCTGCACTATCTGCATGGTGTCAAGAGAATGCAAAGAAGCAATATTGGGTGTTAAACTTATGAGACCAACACTGGCAGACAATTTGTGTGATGGGCAGTCATTGATGGGTTTCAATCTGTACCAATGGAGGGAAGTCATATCTATGATACAGTCATTTGAGCATTTGTGTATACGTGATATATTTGGAAAAGATATGTCTCTTTGGACCATTTTGAGAGAGTCTGTCCAACCTTTTGTAGAAATCAGAATGTACTACATCTATCTCTACCAGTCTAGGAACCATTATCACAAAGGGGAATGAGGTTAGTTTCATATGGTTTGCTGCCCTAAGCTGACTCTTATCAATTCCCCAATTTTACTCCCAAGTGCTCAGAAGCCACATGGTTACTAATTTATCTGGAATCTTAAGGCATTAATGTCAATATTACTTCTTTTTGAAAATCCGTACTTTGTCCATCTCAAGTCTCTTTGTGCCTTTCCCATTTTCTGTATAAAGTCATCTGCTATGTGGCCCACTCATCTTTATGCCTCTAATTCTCTTATAATGACCCAGAGAATTTATCTGGGCTCTGATTCCTGACTTTCTTTCCCACCCTACTATGTCCTGAACACCAAAACTTCATGATCAATGTATTCTTCTTTTGAAACAAAGTTGGCAATATTGAGCAGATCCAAGAGAAACCTAGGCAGAATTATCACCTTGGTGAATTCATTGAGCTAGTATCCGGTTTGTTAGGAGGGGAATTGTTAGTTAAATATGACCAAGGTAAGTTAGAGTGTTCCTGAGAACATCATCAGAGATTCTCCTACTTGGGCATAGCATGGTCGTCATTATTGTTAGCATTTATAGGGTGCTTTAAGGTTTATGTCCCTCTGGCACCCCTCCCTCCCTTGTATTAGAGGGGTGGAGAGTGGACATGTGACTTTGATGTCCACTCTCCACATACTATCTTATTAATACTCATTACCCTGAGAAGTAAACTATTTTTATCCCCCGTTTACAGAAGAGGAAACTGAGGCAGAGGGTAGGTATCTTGCCCAAGGTAATATGCAGCATTCATGTAGATAATTAATTATTAACTATTTGTTGAGCACTGTTCTCTGCAAGGTACTATGGTCGGGATAGTGGGGTTAGAGAGATAAAACGACAAAGTCCCTGTGGGATTCCGTGGAGATGATTCTGTTCAGGTTTGGGTTGGACTACATAAGATCATAGCTGAAAAGCACATCCGAGGTCATTTAGTCCAACCCCCTTAGGTCCTAGAGAAGGAAACCACAGAAAGACAGAAGTTCCTTAGAACTCTGAGAACTCTCTTGAATACTTAGAGACCAACACTTAGGAAAAAATATGATCCATAAAGGGGAAGATTCATGTTTACAAAAAAATATTCAATATGAATATTTGAATCAAATTCAAGTGTAATATTATTATTGGTTATAAAGGAGATAATGTATATAGAGTACTCTGCAAATCTTTAAAGGAAGATTCTGAGGAGAGTCTTTGTGTAAAAGATATTATTTAACACCATCTCCTCAATAAGTCAGTAAACAATTATTAAGCACCTACACTAACCAAGTGCAGGTACCTGGCCTAGTGCTGAGGATACAAAGAATGGCTAGTCAGAACCTGCCCTCAAGGAGTTTACAGTCTAATGGGGAGACAACACATAAAAAACACATAAAAAGAATCTGAAGAGGGATGGATGGTACCTTGCCCTGGGGGCATGATGATAGTCCAGAGGAAAGCAGCCAGGTGGGAAATGCTGAGGTGGCTGCCCTGCCAGCCATCCTCAAATGGAGGCTTTGAGAGAAGCTCTTTGATGTCCACTCTCCACCGCTCTAATACAAGGGAGGGAGGGGTGCCAGAGGGACAGGAGGAACTGAGGAGGAGATGAGTTTTAGGGTTGCTGTGATCTTGCAGGAAGATGAATTTCTAGAGACAGTGATGAAGTCCAGAACAGTAACCAGGTGATCTATATTACCTGCTGTGTAAACATAAGAAAAGTGTAAGATGTCTCTTCCCTCAAAGAGAGGTAGTAGTCTACTCCTGGATTCCTGTCATACATTCATGAAGAAATTAAATAATGTCAGTTGCTTACTGTTACAAAACTCTTCCCAGTTATGGAACACCACCCAGTTAGTTCCTCACAACAGCTTTCTTAATACGCTATGACAATTATTATGGAGGCACAAAGTGCAGGAGAATGGCATCAGAATGATGAAAAGTCCAGAGACCATGCGTATAAAGACCAGTTGAAGAAACCATGGATCTTTAGTATAGAGGAACAGAGAGGTCTCAGCAGGGACATGATATATTTAAATAGCTTACATATGGCAGAGAGATTAGATTTGCTCTGCTTGGAGTCAGGAAGTTAGGAAGCTCTTTCTAACTTCTACTCACTGACCCTAGTTCTGCCTTGTAGGTCGTTGGTCTCCAAAGGAGGAGCTATGTCAAGACTCTAAGGGTTGTGTGATCAGTCAAACAGAGGGGAGGAATATGGCTGGTAATAAATAAACAAATAATGCTGAACACCCCCCCAATGTATGTATAATTCTTTATAAGTTTTATAAGTGTGCTATTTTATAGGTAGTATATTCACTCTTTCCTTTTGGAAACAAAAAAAATTTTTTTTAATGGAGAAGAGCACCAGCCCCTTACTGATCACTGCTCTGGAGCACAGAATGACTCCAGATAACTAGGAGATGATCAGGAGAGCAGAAGTGGGTATGCTGGAGTGGGAGGGGGGGGCACACAGGAATTGCAAAATTTTATGAATGACTGCTGCTTTAGGTGTCTGGGTATTAATTGAGTAATGAATGTCCTAAAGCATAATTGCTGGGACCAGAAAGGGCCTTCACAACAGCAGGAGGCCTTTAGGGGGATAATGGGTGAAGAGTAGGTATGATTGTGTTTGATTGAGTGCCAGGATGGGCCATGGCAAGGAAGATAGGATTCAACCCATATTCCTCCCTCTGTTTGGTTGATAACACAACCCTTAGAGTCTTGATATGGCTCCTACTTTGGAGACCAATGATCTACAGGGCAGAACTAGGGTCAATGAGTGGAAGTTAGGAAGAGCTTCCTAATAATTAAAAAAAATGGACTGTCTGGAGGGATAGTGAGACCCTCCTTCCCACTGGAGGTCCTCAAGCAGGTGTTGGATGACCACTTGTAGAGATTCCCTTTCAGGTATACATTGACTATATGGCCTCTCAAATTAAAGCATGCCCTGAAGGAAATAAGGCAGTATCAGAGAGTCAGTCATAGCTAGGAGTCCAGGAGAGGCAGAAGAAAATTAGAATTAGAGTCAGAGTAGAATTTGGAGTGTGGGCAATGAGGTTCAAAACCTGGTTCTAATGGGGCAGGTAGGCAGCACTATGGACAGGGTACCAGCCTCCAAGTCAGGAGGACCTGGGCTCAGATACAGTCTCAGACCCTTGACAAGTACTAACTGTGTGACCCTGGGCAAGTCACAACTTTGATTACCTCACAAAAAAAAAGAAAACCACAAAACAAAGACCTGGCTCTACTGCTCACTACTGCCTGTGTAACTTGGAGCAAGTCATTTCCCTTAGTTTCTCACTTTTCTCACCTATTGGTGAGAAATGAGGAGGCTGGCCTAGGTGACCTCCGTAGCCTTTCCAGTTCTGCTACCGTGTGGACAGACCAACCATTTTCTGCATTCAACCATGCATAGTGATGGTACTCCTGGGGTGTTTAAATGTGAAATTATTCCCTCCCTGGCAGTGTGAATACAACCCTGTCTGCAACCTCCAACAGTTTTGTCTAGTGAACTGTTCCAGTCACTGGGGCTGACTTGCAGGCAGTCCCAAAGGAAATCTGAGGGCACTTCTATTTTTTCAGAGAACTTCCCACAAGGGCAGAAATGTCTACCAAGTAATAAGGATATCGGAGCGTGCATTTTGTTGTTCTCTCTCTCTCTCTCTCTCTCTCTCTCTCTCTCTCTCTCTCTCTCTCTCTCTCTCTCTCTCTCTTCTCTCTCCCTCCCTCTCTCTCCCTCTCTCTCTTTCTTCCTTCTTTCCTCCCTCCCTCCTTGCTTCCCTGTGGCTACAGAAGGGAAAGGGACAAAGGTGATGAGTTGGTCTGGCTGAGGAAAGATGTATGGAAAGACAGGAGAGGGCTGGAGGAGGGGCAAATGCAAGCAAAAATGATCCCTGTTGTTAATGAGCTTATAATATAAGGACAATGGGAAGAACACAAAAAGAGAGATGAAGATAAAGGAGAATGCCTGCATTGGGGGTGGTGATGAAACAGCCCATGCTGCAACCAACTTTATATCCACCATAGGGGTGAGGGGGAATGGAATAAGTATTTCTTCAGCATCCAATATGTGCCAGATGGGGTCTGGGGAGGCGGGGGGCGGGTGTTCAGGGAGGACTAGCACCTGTAGTGTGAGAGCTTTTCAGAGCTGCTCATTCATCTTTGGTGTCCAGCTGTCGCTCAACTCTTACCTCTGGCCCCAGGAAGCTGTGTGGCATGCGCAGAGGCCGTACCCTGGTAAAAAATCACCTTGGCAACCAGGCTAAAACAGAATGAGGGTAACAGACAGGCCCCAAACCTGTCAATGAGTTAAGGGAATGTCTACCTCAAGCATGTAAAGACTTCCTTCAGTGGAACAGGCAGATGAGAACAAATGTGTTCCGATGGCCATGAAAGCAGCTGAAGCAAGTTCTGTGGAGCACTTAGAAGCTGGTCAGACACTGATGATACCAAGATCATCTACCGTATCCTGGGCCATCGTTGGTCATCTTGACTTTTTGTCCTGTCTGGAAGAGAGAGTGAGGCAGATGATTTTGTACAACCCTGCCTCACTTAAATTCTAATCACCGACAAGTGAAGGTATCACCCATCATCTAAAATCACCCCAACACTGTGATCTCTGAAAACAAAGAGGAACAATAACTGTGCCAGGCACTGTGCTAAGCACTAAAAATATCATTTCATTTGATTTACCCGACAACCCTATTTTACCCATGGGTTACAGTTGAAAAAAAACTGAGGCAGACAGATTAATTAACTTGCACAGGGTCACACAGCTAGTAGGTGTTTGAGACTGGATTTGAATTCAGGTCTTCCTGACTTCAGACCCAGTGCTCTATCCACAAAACTATTTTGTAGCTTACTTCCATTAATATTGTTCAGAATCTAAACTAGCTTTCCCTAAATATTGCTACTACTTCACTTTAAAACCATTTCAACAGGCATGAAATCTAATTTCCCAGTTCATCGACCCTTCCCTTCATCACCAGCCTGCTCCCACCATTCATCATAAAGTTTTGTTCCATAGTGGTACCCAAGGACTTTCTAGAATGTTCAAAGATCAATCAATCAACAAGCATTTATTAAGTACCTAGTATGTGCCGGGGGATACAAGGTACTGGAGATAAAAAGAATCTCTATTTGAAAGGAGTTTATATCTCATACCGCTTCTAAAAAGTGCCTCAACCCCAACCCACAATTTCCATATAAAATCTTGAACCCTTTACTTTCTCATGTGAATGGGGATTGCAACCCATAGACCTTGTGCAGAGCT
This sequence comes from Potorous gilbertii, assembly GCA_028658325.1. Lineage (NCBI taxonomy): Eukaryota > Metazoa > Chordata > Mammalia > Diprotodontia > Potoroidae > Potorous > Potorous gilbertii. The sequence goes on along the minus strand of CM053771.1, from coordinate 131,870,692 downwards.
ATCCTGCCTGCTTCTCACTGACCAGGTGAGCTGGCATAGTGGGATGATGAAACAATTCTCTTATTTTGGGTTCTTTACCCCCATGAGAGTCACTAGGGAAGGGTAGCATCAGTTTAAAGAGGAGAGACAGTTTCCAGCTCTCTTTGTCTCTGCATCTCTGTCTATCTGTCTCTTCCTTTCTGTCTCTGGGATGTGTGGCCAGTAGTTCTCTTTCCCTGAATTTGCCATGGAGGGTGGCTGAAGAAAGGAAGCTCCCTTTTTCTCTCATCCCACCAGAATTAACTACTCCTCCCACAAAACTGCTAGCGTAAGGTTCAGATGGGTGAACTTGAGCCTCTGACTCTGGCAGCCTCTTTTACTTTTAATTTCTTTGTCTGAATGAGGTGGCTATCCTAAGATGGACATATCCAGCCTTGGAGATCACCTTGTGAGCTCAAAAGGATCCTAAGTCAATGTGGGAGGTACTTTCTTTATATCTGTTTCTGATCTTCTTGGAGAAGACAGTTACCAGCTAGAGGATGAGCCTAAGTCCTGGGCTGACTTGCCAGAAGATATGGATCCAGAAGGAATTGTTTGGACAGTGCTATGCCAAGGTGAAATATGAAATGTCTATTCTTCAGTCTATGAAATTGTATCATCTCATTGTTACAAGTATCAACCTCCTGGGAGAGTATAATAGCAATTATATAATTATATCCATTTTAAATCTTTTGTCAATTCATGATTGCAAATCTTGTGTATGCTAAGGATGTCTTTGTGCAAGTGAAATAAAGCTGGCCTGTACCTTTACCTACACTGTACATTTATGCCTTTCTAGTCTTCTCTTTTGGGGTAACCCTAGATGTGACCCCAAACCTAATCTGTGAGTAATTTTTCCTGGGATGTCAGGGTGGGAAAATTAAGTCAGAGATGGGAGCCTTCTTTTCAGTGATCATGTTCCCTTGGAACTGAATCTGGTTGACATATTCATGGGTCTAGAGCAAAGAAACCCCTTAATGGAGAGGGCTAGGGCACAATAATAATTGGAATTTGACAGCAAATGACAGAAATTTTCATGTAAAATGTAGCTTAGAACCTAATCAATGTATCTCCAACTTTGCATTCACAGAATTAAGCAAGGAAATTCAGGGAGTCCAGTGGGTACAGTACTACTGGGTTGGGAGTCAGGGAAACCTGAGTTTGAATTCTACTTCAGACACTTCCTGGCAATGTGACCTTAGACAAATAATTTAATTTCTTTGGTCCTCAGTTCCCTCATCTTCCCTCATCTATAAAGTGAGGGAGTTGGACTCAATGACATCTAAGATCCTTTCCAGCTCTAAATCAATAACCTTAGGAACTTGTATATTTGCTGTCCCAGTTATAGCCTGACTGTTTTCAACCTTAAACGGAACCTACCTGATATGTCCTAAAAGTACAATTCAAATTCTCACATTATATTGCTGAAAACAGAAAAAAAATCACAAACATACCGTGTGTCTTTGCATTCCAGTGTTGGAGTGTACAAGAGCTAACTGGGATGGGAAAAGTGTTTACATTTCAGCTGCCCTACTTACCTTCAAAAGTACAGAGAAGCAAAATACACCAGGGCTGAGTGCTAAGAAACCCCAAGCTGGCAAGAATATAGCAAAGGGAATTCAGAGTGGTTTATCTGGTTGGAAAATTCTTTGAGCAATCTTGCCTTGCTCAAAGGCTGATTACATGACTGTCTGATTACAGAAACTGTAATCCAGGATTGGAAAGGAGGTAAACAACAGGATCGCCCTCACCATTTGGTTTTTTCCCCATGTTCTCTTAGCTAATTGCTCTGTGTTAAGGGGGAAACTTGCTGCAACCACAGCAGATGAAGAAGATGGAAGTCAAATTAATCCTTTCAGTACAGATAACAGCAAAGCTATGTTTTGCACAGAGTAGGCACTTAATAAATGTCTGTCAGGAATATTTGTGATAGCAGTTTTGTAGAGGCAAAGACTTGGGAGCAAAGCAGGTGTCCATCAATTGGAAAATGGATGGACAAATTGTGGTGCTAACTACAATGGAGGATCTATTATCACCCTTTCAGAACTGAAGAACGTAAGAAATGCAGAGAAACATGGGAAGACTTGGATGTACTATCAAGTGAAGCAAGCAGAACCAGAGAAAGGATGTAAATAAAGGCAATGTTCAAAGGAAGTCAAACTCTGAGTAACTGGGGAGAAAAAGTTCTGAATGGACCCAGAAAGGAGGTCCTGAAATATCCTTCCCTCCTCATGGCTTGGTAGTGTCAAAAACGTGTGGAATCCTTTTAGGACAAAGTAGAAACCACCCCCATTCTACCAGGCCTGATATTTAAATGTGGCTTGACCTCCTACTTAGCCCTCCTTCTAGTTTGTGCTGAGAAGAAATAGTGGAAAGATGATTAAGGACCCTTCAGGGAAGTTAGTTTTCTAAGCTCTGTTTCTAAATTGGTTGGGTGGTCTTGCCAAATCCCCTCTGATTCAGAAATTTTAGGAACAGGAATCTAGCTGTGTTTGAGGTTGTTCTGACATCATTTTCCAAAACTCTAGTTTATAGTCATATCCCTCCTTGTTATTGTTCAGTCATTTCAGTCATGTCCAACTCTCTGTGATCCCATTTGGGGTTTTCTTGACAAAGATACTGGAGTAGTTTGCCATTTTCTTCCTCAGTTCATTTTACAGATGAGGAAACTGAGGCAAACGAGGCTAAGTGGCTTGCCTAGGGTCACAAAGCTAGTAAATGTCTGAGGCCAGATTTTAATTCAGAAAGATGAGTCTTCTGACTCCAGGTCTGGTACTCTATCCACTGTACCACTTAACTGCCCTGTCATATTCACTTGGAACCAAGGAAACAAAGCAGACCAAAGAGAGGTATCACTGCCAATTCCCCTTCCATAATCTGGTTATCACAAGAACTACACTTTCCCCAACCCTTTATCAGGATAGAGTCAAGAAATATAGGATTCTATTTATCTATTCCATTGGTCTTCAACTTGACTTGATGACTGAGAGTCTAATTCAATTCAGCAAGCATTTATTAAGCTCACACTTTGTACCAGACACTATACTGGTATTGGGATACAAAGATGAAACAGAAACAAAAAAAATTCTCTGCCTTTAAGGAACGTGTATATGATTGGGGGAAGAAAAAATAAATAAACAGTCGAGTCCACACATACCAGATAATTTCAGGAGGGAGGAAGCACAAACAACTAAGTGAATCAGGAAAAACTTCAGGTAGGAAAGGGCACATGAGCTGAGACTTGAAGGAAGTCAAGGCCTCTAAGAAGCTGAGGTGAGAGGGAATGCATTTAAGGGATGAGAGAGATGGAATGTTGAATTCAAGGAAGAGAAAGTCGGACAGTCTGACTGGAAAATAGAAACTGTCTTTGGTTCAAATTGAATGCAAGCTGACGTTCATGGTAGATAAATGTTATGTGATTGGTATTGGCTATTAAATGGCATGTTCTGCCTCTTTTGTCTTCTCATGTATTCTTTTGTGCTGGAATAAGACACAACACATGTACTAGTGTGAAAATCCCCTCTCAGTAGAAGAGTTGATAAAGGTATTAGGACCAGGTTATAATAGTTTGGGCATAAAACAAAAAGATAAAAATTAAAATTCCTGGCACTGTTTTTGTAGTTCAGTCATGTCTAACTCTTTGTGGCCCCATTTGGGGTTTTCTTGGCAAAGATACTGGAGTAGTTTGCCATTTCCTTCTCCAGCTCATTTTACATGAGGCAACTGAGGCAAACGGGGTTAAGTGACTTGCCCAGGGTCACACAATTAGCAAATATCTGAGGCCAGATTTAAATTCACAAAGATGTCTTCCTGACTTTGGGGCCGGCACTCTATCCTCTGCGCCACCTAGCTGCCCCCAACAAAAACAACAAAGAATGGTTTTGGCATGAAAAGGGGAAAAAAAAGATGAAAATTTACTTCACTGAATTGTGAAGGGGATGTAATTCCTATCTTTGATTTATTTGTTTTCAGGTTTGCAAAGCTGGCCCAGTGGAGTGCATCGAACTTCCCTTCCTCTAGGGTCCCCACAGCCACGAACATGTAGCAAGGGCTCCACCCTTCCCTACCCTCCTCCCAGGTTCTTCCTTGCCAGATCCCTGCCTGTTCCAACTCAGACAGTCAAATAAGAGAAGAGGTGGGTGGTTGAGTAATTTATTTGTACTTGCATGCTTAATTTAAATCATACATAGCTCACTAAATAGGAGCTTTTGGCTCTCAGAGAAGACATGCAAGCCCTTTTGTCTGGGAGCCTTTCCATCTGTAAAGATGCCCATCACTAAGCCAAAAGTAAAAACTCAGCAATTCATGTCCCATTTAGATACCAGTGGGTTCTGGGCATGTTCTTGGTCCAGCTAAAAGCATTTCTGTTTTATCCTAATTTCTTTGATATTCCCTTCCTCCCAGACCAGCACAAATTTTTTAGTTTAATGTCTGCTGGGACTTGTAGGTAGAAAAGCACCATAAGTTACAAATACAAAGAAGGCCTTCAGCCATTTTCTTCTTTGTCCAAATCTAAGTGGTTCTCCATAGAACTTTCCTTACACACTGTACACAGTGGGTGCCTAATGTGTGTCATTAACTGGCTGTCGGACTTATTTACTTGCCCCATGCTAGCTAGTATCAGCAAGTAGAATAGTTAGCGTGGGTCATGGCTCACATCCAAGTATTTGACTAGAGCATTTGGAGATACCTTGAGAAAATGTCCTGAATGGGTATTTTGAACAAACTTAATGTCCTATTTAAAGGAGAAGAGCTTGCAGCTTTCTGTAGGATTTTTAGCTTGGCCTCTGCAATCTGGCCCAGTCTGTTTACAGATTGGGACTGATCCAGGATGGGAGGTCAAAAAAAGTGCAGCTTCATACATAATGTATGTTGAATTGGAATAAAGACCCTATTATATCCCACTTTCTCATGCTTGCCTTCTATGAAGCTCTACCAACCACAGGCTCTATGATTTGTACTCTAAACAAGAAAGAAATGAATGTCCAGCTTTCTGCAATTTTAAGTTACTTCCATTATGAATATATCTGGAGGTGGGTTCCCTCATGCTCCAAGTTTGAATATTGGGCAGACCTAGGTGAACTCACCCATATCTTTAGTTTCTCCATTCACTCTGGTTAGAGAGGATGAAAACGATATGCAAAACAAATAAGATATTCTACAGAAAAAATAATCCTAAAGGAAATGAATTATGTTGGAACAGCTAATAAACTACTGTCTATTTCCAGAGGCAGATTTCTTTTCCTGATGTTAAAGATCCTTGTTGTCTTCACCAGGATGCAAGCTCCCTGAAAATAAAGATTGTTTCATTTATTTTATATAATAATATATCTATAAATTCTATAGCATTATATGACAATATTTTAATATGGCATTTAAATAAAGCTTTAAGTTTTTACCAAACCCTTTACATATATGATCTCATTTGATATTCAGAACAACTCAGTGAGGTAGGTACTATTCTTAGCCTCATTTTACAGATGAGGAAATTGAAACTGAGAGAAGTGACTTGCCCAGGGTCACACAGCTTGTGAATATCTAAAGAAGACTTTGAACTCAGGTCTTCTGGACTCCAGATCCAAGTATTTGTATCCCGAGCACATACTAAGCATATTAAATGTTTAATAAGTACTCATGGATTGATGGCTTCCACTCATCTTTCTAGCCTGATTTCTCATCACCACATATCAGCCAGCTCTTAACTCGGTACTCCAGGCTTCCTCACTCCAGGCGCTGTGCCACTTTGCTGCCCAGTTTCTTTCTAACTCTCAGATTCAATAGTTCTTTGGAAAAACCTTTAAGAGATTGTTACAGTCTAATAGAAGAAGCTGGGGGTGTGATAGAGGGATTGCTGGGCATGGAGTTGGGAAGACTATAAGTTTAAATAGTCGCTTACTAGCTGCATGATCCTGAATATGTCATTTAGCCTGTTTTTGCCTCATTTTTCTTAAATGTAATTTGCAAATTACTATAAAAAGAGGATAATGATAGCATCTATCTCACAGAGTTGTGAGGATCAAATGAGATAATATTTGTAAAAAATATTAGTGCAGTGCCTGGCGCACAGTAGGCATTCTGTAAATGTTTACTCCCTTCGCATTGAGAAATACCTGTTGGACTCTATTTTCATGCATTTAATACATGTTTTTTCTCATTATGTTGCCTTTCAGAACACAAACTCCCCAAAGGTAGAGAAAGCATTTTGAGTATCTGACCCTCCAAATGCTCCTTTGTGTATTATTAGAATATTTAAAGGTCAGAAATCCAGACACAGTCAAGACCCAGATATCCACGCCTTCCACGTTTGGGGCAAGGTCAAACTCATTTTATTTCCAGTAGGTCATCTTCTCCCTTCCTTTTCTCCATGGCCCTGGAGGAGGTGAGGTCCCATTTCCCACACCTCACCAGCTTTTCTAGGCCTTCCCTGAGGAATCAAGGACATCTCCTAACCTAACCTAGGGCAAAATGTATGTTGATTATCCTTGCCCCAGACATGAAGAAGAAGGCTGCGGAATTCACTGAAATTTCATAGCATGAGAAACAATGGCAGCCCAGACTTCCCAAAATAATATTTCAAAGCATTATGGAGACAAGTATTACTCTTCCTCAGAAAACTGCAGATTATATATAGCCCTTCTTCTTTAAGGGTTAGCCAGATCCTCCCAGCGCTTTAGCTACTTCTCTGCATGTAACTGTGGTGCCTTTCTGGTTCCTTCCCATAATAGATAGCTATTCTGTCAGAGGCAGAGGAGACCATAGAGCTCATTCAGTCTAAGCCAGGGGTAGGGAACCTGTGACTTCAAGGCCACATGTGGCCTTCTAGGTCTCAAGTGCAGCCCTTTAGTCAAGGGCTACATTTAAGGAACTACTAGAGGGTCAAGGGCCATACCTGAGGACCCAGAGGGCCACAAGTTACCACCCCTGGTCAAAGCCCTTCATTTTACAGATGTGGAAACTGAGGCTTTGAGGTAACATAGCTAGTAAGTGGCAGAGCCAGGACTCCTCAGGCCTTCTGACTTCAAGTCTTGTGCTCATGCTACCTCAGATATTTTTATTCTTTATAGGCTGATCCTCTGTTCCCAGAGGCCCCCTGGGACAAGGGGCTGATGCTTAGGTCTCAGATGTACCAACTTCGGTAGATGGTAGGGGGCCAAAGACGGAGAGCTCAAAGATTGCTAAAACATAACTAAAAAGTCAGGAGGCCAAAATAAACAGAATAAATGTGACTCCTGTTTCTCAAACCCAATGTTGACAGAACAGTCACAATGGGTAGGGTGGGAGTGGGGGTTGGGGAGCAAAAGGCCATAAAACTGGTTGAGATTGTGAAGCAGGCTTTGTGCTTATTAGTCAATCAGCTAACATAGATTCCACTTGAATTATGTCCAAGGCAGTGTACCAGGAGCTCCGGGAGATAACACTTTCCCAGTCCTTCAAGGAGGTCATTTCTATGGTTCTTTACAGTTTACAAACAGCTTCCTCAATAAGGATTTGTAAGATAGGTAGGATAAGTATTATCATACCCATTATACAAACTAAGAAACTAGGACTTAGGAAGATTAAGCAATTTCCATGAATTTGGGAAAAACAAGACTCTAGCCCAAGCTTTCAGATTCCAAGTCCAGTCTTTTTTCCATTTTAAATTTGCACTCTAATGGGGGCCTTCTGGAGACATAGCCTTAACCCAAAGCACTGACTTTAACCATGTTAATTTCAGACATGACAGGCTAGTGGAAAAGAGATTTGGGGCAACTGAAAAAGACTTCACACTCAAGACACCAATCACCTTTCCTCATCAAAGTTTTAATAAAAATGAGAAGGAACCTAACGAAAAACTCTAAGTAGAGACAGCAAGGAAAGGCTTTACAAAAGAGTTGCAGACTTAAACTCTAGAGTACTTCCTTTCTTACTGGAGAACCCTGCCCTTTATCTGCTTCAGCGAGATCATTGAGTAGCTGAAGACAGTCCTTCTCCAGGACTCTTGTAGGGTTGCACAAATGCACCAGTTCTTCAGATTCCAAAAGGACACATGGAACTGATTCATACACACCCCCACAACACTAACTCCTTTCCTTTTCTTTGAGGATAAGGAAGTTGGGAATCACTCTAAAGCAGGCCTGCACAACCTGCTGCCCACAAGTGGCTTATAGCCCAAGGCACCTTGCAGCAGACCAAAGGATTTCCTCTACATACAAAGGATGTTTTTCCTACATTTTTCCCCCCAATCCTTTGGCACGCCACAAGCTGGCCGCTGGCCACAGGTGGTGCAGGCCTGCTATAAAGCTTCAATTCACTTAAATAACTGTTCTGGGAAAAAGTTGCCATATCTGGGAAATCAAGGGAGCTGTGTGGGCAAGAGGGTTAGTGGGCAGTTTAGTAAGAGTATATACTGAAACAAAGGGCCTTGGGATCAGAAAAAGTAACCAGATCCAATGTATTTTAAAATGGAGGAATTTTTGTCCTTCTCTCCCTACATATAAAATTACTCATAGAGTTTTGTTTTGGGTTTTTTGTTTTATTTTGTTTTGTTTTTTAGCATCAAGCCTGTCTTTTCTCAGAAAAAAAAGAAATTAAAACAGGCCCCCGGCTCCTGTTTGTGAAATAACTAGTCATTTATTCTTATAATTTTCTATAGTCCTGTGACCAAATGATTTTTCTTTGTGTATCCTGAGTGTGTAGACACAATGCTCCATCCCATGTATTTCTCTGGATATATCCGGTGACCCATTGCTGACATAGTGACAAAGCCATGGCCCTATCCTGAGTGAGGGAAACATCCCTGAGCTTAGCTGTTGTCGGGAGTCTCAGATGGTGCTGACACTAAGGAAGATCCGTCTAGTCAGGGGAAAAGCATGGGAGCTGAGGGCAGCATTTCCTGTCGAAAGAGACCCAGAAAGCACTACTGGGCAGCTGGAGCCAAGGGGTCAGAGACTAAGAGATCAAACCCCAGGGGGAACCAGGTACCAAGCTGTCACTGCCAATCTGTGGGATTTGTTTATTCCACTCCCATAGCCTTCGGGGCTGTTCTTATGGGCAGGCATGTCCCCTGCCAGTCTGCTTGAGCCCCTGTTAATCCCCTGCAGCTGTGCTGGCAGCAGAGTCCAGACAGCCTCCACCACTTCTAGCAAAACTCTGACCAACCCAGTAAGCTTTCTGCTGGTGAAAGGGATTGAAAATCTTGGTTAAAATGAAAATTTGGGATGATTTCATGTAACTGGAGTCTGCCCTAAGCAATGCTGTAAACGAGATGGCTTATCTTGATGTCGCGTAAGCGGTCAGAGGACTGGACTTGGAGTCCTGAAGACGGGGATCTGAATCTTATTTCAGTTACTTGCTAGCTGAATGGTCCTGGCCTAGTCACTTTACCTCAGTCTCTTCCCCTATAATATGGATAATTACAGTACCTACCTCATAAGATTGTTGAGGGGGATCACATCAGATAATAGTGCCATAAAAAGTCAGCTCCTAATACTACTTACGTATCTACCGTGTTCCTCTTCTCTCAGAGCTTTGCCTTTCTCTTCTTCTACCATTTTTGTCGTCCATACCAGTTATGATGAACTTATTCATACTAAGCTGTTTGAGCTGTGAGAATTCCTTAACCGTGGCTGGATTTTGGAGTCAAAAGACTTCAATCCTAACATGTGGTAACTGTATATTAGCTCATGGGACCTCCAAGTCTCAGTTTTCTCATCTGTAAAATGAGGGGACTAGACTGAGTGACCTCTGAGGTCTCCTTTGGCTTGAAATCTATGATCTTGATCTAGTCCTTGGAGATAACTTTTTTCAGTCAATAAATCCCCAGTGTGATTTCCTGCGATATGTAGTTAATTATGTCCTTCTCTGTATTGTAGCTATTGCTATTTCCTTATCAAGTTGATTCAAAGGAGTCAAACTGGAGATACTGGAGTGGAGGAATCAACCAACAAATAAAAAAACAAAACAAAATTACTCAAACTTTAGAAATAATTTTCAACTCAATCAGAGTCTCTCTTTTTTTTCTTTATTCCCCAGACCTACTACACATCTCTTCGTTCTTACCCTTGCTAATATTAACTCAAATATCTGTCTATCCCATAGAGGGCAGCAAGAATGATAAAGGTGAAAGCATACCATTCCAACAAAGACATCTATAGCAATAGCAGCAGGAAAGACATGAGATTATTTCTTGGTAAATGGAAGGTTTTGGGGGGGGCACTCTGCTTTTTGTCATCGTCTCTGTGTGCCTGCAAGGTTCTGGCATTGAGCACTCTGGACTGCTAGGCTGTGGCAACCAGACCATGATGCCAGATGACAAATTGGAGAGGGTGGGGCCCGCTATGGGAGTGGAAGGTGGAGAAAGAAACAGAGATGGCGGTTCTCCTCTCACTCCTTCTACCCTATTTCTTTCTGTCCTCTAAAGAAAAGAAACTAAAACTTGAGGTTCCAGAGTGATTTTCTCCAATTACAAAGTCTTTCAATGAAATTAAACCCTGCAAAAAAAAAAATTTTACTCCTACATCCATCCAGGAAAGGAGGACAACAGGCTTGTCATCTGGGAGACTCAGAGCATAACTAGGGCAAGTCTGTCCCAGGGTGCCGGATTTGTAGGACAATGAGAGCTCTTGAAGTCTTTCAGCAGCATCGAATGAGTCTATCTAGCACTTAGCTCACCACACTAATTTGTTAAAATAGGAATTTTTAAAAATACTGACAGTAAGTTGGGCTGAATTATTCCATACCTTGTCATGATTCCCATCTCTTTCACTGAAGGGAAGCTTTGGGCTCACTTGCCCTGAGCATGGGTTTCAGTAGATATCTGGACCTGACACAAACATTCCTAGACATGGTCCTGGGTTGGGTAATACTAAATTTAGAGAGATACAGCAATTGCGAAACACAAAGACTAGAGGAATCAAAGTTGATATCCAGTGGGCCACTATATCTGGCCACTGGACCCAGATGACTCAGGAGGAGAAAGTGAGGTTGGCAACCTTGCACAGCCCTCCCTCACCCAAACCAAAGTCAGGTCTAAGTCAGGTCATTGTCTTGATGCCATGATCCTCTTCAAGAGCAGACAAACACAACAACCTCTAGCTATACTCAAGTTTTACCAAACTCAAGCTGCCTCCAGCTGAAACTTAGCCTACAGAGATGTAAAATACTACAACTGATTTTCCCTGTGGTCACGGATATTGATATCTCCATGGTATTGATACCTCCATTAATTACTGCAAAACCTAACAATGTAGGTATTCTTTATGTGACAGGGAACAGTTTGTACAGTAGTTCTCAAAATTCACTGAGCCATTGAGGTCTCAGTTACCCTACAATCTCTCCATCAGCCCTACTCACTTTTTCCAAGATCATTCTACCATTAATTTTTCCTTTGTGCTAACTAAGTTATTCAGAATCTTGACACCAATATGGATCCCCATGAATACCAAGAGAAGAAAAATAAAAGCCAAAAGGCAACTTTCATGAGGTTTACCTGACTTAAATGTAGGTCTGACTTAGGAGTCAGGCACTATTTCCATGGCTATCCTAAACTCCAAATCCAGAGGGTTGCAGTAGATGCTCATCATGACTAAATCTTCTATCACCCACTATATATAGGTCACCATCCTCCACCCTGTATTCTTGAGTACATTCTTTGACTTTAGATGATGTGACATATTGGCTCTGGTTTTCTGGTCTTCCTTAAGAGCTATTCCACTTTCAGAGTCTTTGTCTATACCAATTCAAATGCTCTTCCTGCACAAGACCCATTTTATCTACTGCTGGCTTTTGATAATGTCATGTCACATGACAACAATCCAAAAGATTTAAACCCAGAGCTCACTCACTAACATGGACATCAAAACCAAACTCCTAAGCACTTTGAAGTCGTTCAGGGATTGTTATTCTTCTCTGCTGGGGTGGAGGAGTGGGCGTGTAAGTGGTTTGAGACATAAATTATTTAATCTCTTAATTTTATTCTTCCTTGACTGCTGAGCATGGGGAATCAGAGCTTACAGGTCTCAGAGATCTCAAGGCTGTTCTCCACTCATCTTTCCCAAATGCACTTGTCAAGGAGAAAAATAACTTGATTAGAAAAGATGAAAAGCTTGGGAGAAACCCTAGTCTGGCTCTCTAAAAGTGATTTTCTGTTTCATTTGACCAAAGTTCTTGGCAGCATCCAAATTTCTAATTCTCCTTAATCATACTAAGAGCTTTAATCCAGGCTTCTTGATTTATCTGCACATACCTTCACCCATCACCCCACCCCCCCAACTCTTCTCTGAGTTTCCCTCTCAAAGAGCTGCCCTCTAAAGAATCCTCGTTTGACATTTAAAGCCAAATTATCTCAGATCAATCTTAAATCAACAAATAAGGCTATTTGCTATGTGCACAGTATTGTAATCTACTGGGGCTATGGAGAATACCAAGATAAATAAGACAGTAGTCACCTTGTGTTCAAATAATTCACGAACTAAGGGGAGCTTGAGGTTGGGGGAGAGAATTAAGGCTTAAAAATAGAAAAAACTAACAAATATAAATGCATGGATGTTACATGTCAAGATGTAATATAAGCACAATAAAAGAATTTAAGAGTTTGTATGGGACTTTATAGCAGAAAAAGATACACCTCAACCACACATCCAATAAATGGCCATTTAGGCATTGCTGGAAGGACCTACAATGAAGAGAGACTAACTTCTTTCCCAGGCAACTCATTCCTCTGTTGGAAAGTTCCAATTGTTAGGAAGTTTTTCAGATCTCAAGTCTATATTTTTCTTTTTGCTACTTCTACTCTTTGCTGCTGGTGTTGCCCCATGGCCAGTTAGAATCGGGTCTAATAGAGCAAGTTGAATCCTTCCTACATAACATGGCCCTTCAAAATACTTGAACACAGATATTATATCCTCACTCAATATTTTCCATGTTAAACATTCCCTTCATGTTCTCAAGGTTCTTCATTCTGTCCGTCCCATCTCTTACTCATCTCTGTATTGTTCTCCATCTTACCAAGGTCCTTCTGATATTGTGATGTTCACAACAGAACAAATAGCCCAGATGTGATTCAAACTGTGGTACTATCTCCTTTTTATTCTTGGAAGCCATCCAGTAATGAATAAGTATTTTTTAAACTCCACTATATGTCAGGTACTATGTTAGGTACTGAGGAGACCAAGGCAAAAGTGAAACAATTCCTGCCCTCATGGATTTTATTTTCAAATTCAGGAGACAAAATGCAAACACAAAAACATCCACAAAATAAAGTCTATAAGCTCCTAATAAGCTCCTGGAGGTGGGGACTGTCTTTGGTCATTCTTTGTACCCCCAGTATTTTGCACAGTGTTTGACACATAGTGGGTGCTTAATAATGGTTATTGACTGACTCTACCTCTGTTAATGCAGTTCAAGATCACATTAGTAGTTTTTGGTTGTTGATTGGTTTACATGACACTGTTGACATATGTTGAATTTCAATAGACTAAAACCCACAGACAGTTTTCATGCAAAATATAACTCCCCCATATTGTACTTGTGAAGTTAAATTTTTAACTCATGTAAGGTTTTTTCATCTGTCCCCATTGAACTGCCTATTCATATCCTCTGACCATTTATCAGCTGTGGAATGGCTTTTATTCTTAATAATAGCCAATATTTATATAGCACTTATGTGCCAGGTACTGTTCTTTATTGTGTATTTTTTTTTGTACTATGAAGTAATACTTTAGTAGTTGGATTGGCATGGCACTGAATAAGTAAATTAATTTAGATAGTCTTATGTTTTCATTATATTGACTCAGCCAACCCATGAACAATTATATTTATCTCATTATTGGGGTCTGTTGCTGTAAAGAATGTTCATTAGTTGTATTCATAAAGTACCTGGGTTTGTCCTGGTAGGTGGACTCCAAATATTTTATAAATTTTATGGTTATTTTGAATGAAATTTTTCATTCTACTTTCTTCCCTGCTGGGTTTTATTGGTAATATAGAGAAATGCTGATTTTTATGTGAATTTATTTTATACCTACAATTTTTTTGAGGTTATTTTTTCTGTTACTTTGATTCTCTAGGGTACTTAAAGAACTCCAGAACTCTATCATGTTTTCTGCAAAAAAAGATAACTTTGTTTTCCCTCTGACTATAATTGGGGGGGAGAGATAATTAACTAAGACTCAATAGTCACCTTGACCTCAGTCATTGAGCAGAGTTCAGTTCTGAGACTTGATTCAACATTTGGACATCCATTACTGGCTGCTCTTGTCCCTACTTCTTCTCAAGCAGCAACAAACAGCCTTCCTGGGGGCAATATAATTTAGGGAGCTAGCTCTCTCTCTAATTTCTCTCCACCCCGTCAGTCCCCCCCCCCCCCCCACCCCATGCTCCCTTGGATGTTTTCTTGAGATTAGTTAATGTTGCTTGAGGAGGCAGTGAATATAAAAGATTTTTGTACTTGTATGGCTGATGCCAAAGAAAAGTTTGTTTGTGCTTAAGGCCCTGAGGAAGTTATTCAGCCCAGTGAGTTAATCCTTTTGTCTTGCCTTGGTCCCCTGGAGAGTGCTAAGGCCACTAAGGCAGTGAGGTGGCCGCCTGCTTTAGTTCTGGCCATGCCTGCTCATGCTGACCCTCAGGGCAGTGTGAACGTTTGCACCCAATTCTTTTTCTTCCCTGAATTTTACAGAACATCAAATGTCAGGCCCCACCTACCTTGAGAATTTGTCTCTCCTCCCCCTCCATCCTGTTGTTGTGGTTTTAATAACTGATTTAAGAAAAAAGCTGGGTGACCTCCTCTCTCTACTAATCTTTCTCACCTAGATTCTAGAGGAACATTCCTGGAAGAGGTCATTCTTTGTACGAGGCAGAGGTACTGTTTGGGTAGGGAGGGATGGGGAAGCACTGAATTCTAGTGACAGTTCTGCCAAGGAGTAGTTGTATGATATTAGAGAAGTCCTTTAATTTCTCTGAGTTTCAGTTTCTTCATTTATAAGATGAGGGCACTGAGCTAGATGATCTCTAACTTCTTTTTTCAGTTCTATGATCCTGTGATGCCAGAAAACAGACCCTTCTGTGTTTCCACTCACAAACACAAGAGGATAAGTTTAGTAGCAGTGGGCCTCAGGAACCTTACAAATTATGTAGACCGATACCTTTATTATGTAGGTGAGAAAACTGAGGCCCATAGAGATGGTGCAGTTTACAGAAGGACAGGTAGTGCCAGAACCTGTACTAGAACCTGGATATTCTTCCCAGTCTAATGCTCTTTCCAGCTTAAAACACTGCCATTCTCAGCTTAGATTATAAATGCTTCTAAGTCAGAGGGTGACTCTCTGTAGTTCCTCCCTCTTACGAAGTATCCTGATAATAAAAATGAGGAACTACAGCAGATATTTTTTGATGCTGGTGAAGAGGGTAGTTTTTGGTAGTGGGGATATCACTTGAAAATCAGATGATTCATTTGGAGAACATGCATTTGTGGCTAGAAACTGAGATACCTTGAGGTTGAATGATTAGCCCAAAATGATGTGTTAAAGGGAGACAAAAGCAAGAGCTGAGACCAGAGCCTACCTATTATGATGCTTTTAGTTTACGAAGTCATACTCCCCTTTGAGAGGCAGTGTGATGTAGACTACAAAACTGGCTTTGAAACCAGGAAGGCCTGGATTTTAAGTCTTACCTCTGAAATAGACTAGCTATGTGACCATAGGAAAGTCACTTCACTTTCAGGCCTTCAGGAAAAGTTCTATTCCATTTTGAGATAACTCAAAGTTGCAGAGAAGAAGCCAATGTACATCAATAGGGTTTCTTCACCCAGAAGTTCCCTTTCCTAATTTCCAGTCCCTATCTTTCTTCTCCTCTAGAAGGTATGTTAATCAGCCCCAGCTCTCAGGTTCCAGGCAGGTTCAATGACTGGATCCACATTTGTATTGAACCCGGAATAGAACCCTCCCTGGAAATTGGGTAAGCTGTCTCAAAGTCTGATGACTCTGGAGGAGAGAGTGAGGCTGATGCCTTTGTACAGCCCTGCCTCACTTAAATCCAATCATTTGCAAGTCAAGACCACCCTCCTGATGTCATTGGGTTTTTTTGCCCCCAAAAGAAGGATTAACAATAACAACATCAAATCTCTAAGATCCTGGACTCCCTTAAAGCTCAGATATCAGCCAGTTATACCATAAGAGACCTGTGTCACCTCTCCCAAAAGTATTTGCATCCTGAAACTCCCTTCTGTGGAATGAGATGCTGTGGATTTGGTTAAATGAATTATACATCCAGCAAAAGGCACTGGAGGACTTTAGAAAAGGACCCTAAAAAGACCTTCCCAAGGACCCTGAATTTGCATCTAAATGAGGTTGCCTTTTGAACATTTGCATAAGATAGACCTGGCATTAGCGATCATGTTTATTGATAAATACATTAATATAAATAACATTTATGGGTGGACTGTTCATTTGCTGTTAGTCAGAAATATGACATGGCGACCTAAAATCTAACATGACCTGGGGCTTTATTAATAGAAGTATAGCATCTAGGGCTAGGAAGCCTCTGCCTTGGTCATATCATACTTGTAGAGCCATGCTTAATTCTACATTTTAGAAAAGACATTGTCAAATTGGAAGGCCCCCAGGGGAGGGTGACTGCAATGATGAAAGACTCTGACATCATGCCGTGTTAGAATGGGTTGGAGATATTGCAAATGCTTAGCCTAGATAAGAAAGACTTAGAAAGGATTTGATAGCTGACTTCAGCTATTTGAAAGAAGGATTCATCTTATTCTCTGGCTTTCAGAGGACAAAAGTAGGAGCAGTGAATTACAACAAGACAAAATTTTGATTTGAAGTAAGGACACACTTCCAGAGGCAATGTGGGCAGCTGAAAGAATGATGGCTTTGGAGACAAAGGACCTGGATCCAAATCCTGGCTCCTATTTGTTGTCTGTGTGACGCTGGGTCAGATATTCAACTTTTCTGGGCCTCAATTTCCCAATTCTTAAAACGAGTGGGGCCGGAGTGGATAGTAGTCTAAAGTTTCTCATTCTGTAAAGAGAAAAGGGATGAAAATGCAAACAACTAAAGAGATGACAGAGGTCACTGAGATACTTTTCAGTTCAAGATCACTGATCTTATGATTCTGATTTGAGTTATCTCAAAATGGAATAAGCTTCTTCCAGTTCTTCTCACTGGAGGTCTTCTAGAAGCAGCAGGATGACCCATCTCTTCTATCTCATAGAGTGGCTTCTGTTTCAAGTATAGGTTGGACTTGGTGACCTCTAAAGGCCCTTCCCAACCCTAAGATCCTGTGATACCATAACGCTTCAGTGGAGATGGCTGATTCAGACATTGAAAGGTAGGAGTAAGGCAGGTTCCCTGACCCCAAGAAGTTCACAGTTTAAATAAGAACAGTTAGAAAAAACAGATTGGCAAAATGGAAAAACCTCTTGCCTCAGAATCAGACGCCTTGGGTTCATGCCCAGGCTCCAACACTAACTAACTGAAGGATCTTGGACAAATCAAATCTCTGTAACCTGAGATTTTCCACCTATTAAATGTGGAGAATGACACATGCCTATTACAATATTTGAGTTAGTATTGTAAAGTTTGCAAAGCATTTTCCTCATAACAAACCTCCGAAAAAGGTAGTATCTGTTCAGCTTTTTGAATGGATATAGGCATTATACCTTAGTGATTAAATGATTTATATATGATCACACAGCTAGTGTCTAGTAATAATAAAAATAGCTAACCTATTTGTATATTATAATATAGCACATATAATATATTTATTATGTATTATAACCCATTAATATATTGCATATATTAACATGTAACCTATAATAATATAGCATCTCTTCTGTACCAAGCACTGGGCTAAGGACTTTACAATTACTCTCTCATCTGAGCCTCACAACCACCCGAGGAGGCAGGTGCTATTATTTTCATCCCCATTTTACAGATGAGGAAACAGAGGCAAACAAGCTTCAGTGACTTGCCCAGGGTCATACAGCTAGTAAACTGTCTAGGGCCAGATTTGAAATCAGGAATTCCTGACTCCAGGCCTGGTGTCCTGTAGACTGTGGCACTCGTCTGAAATATATGAAGACAGGTGTCTTGACTCCAAATCTATGCACTGTTTCAAGTTTTTGTGAAGAAAAATCCTTGTAAACTTTGATGGGCTATGTAAATGAGAGCTATTGTTACTGTAAATGATCAGAGGGAAGAAAGAGCAATTCTGGTTAGGAAGATCGGGAAAGACTTACTGGAAAGGGTAGCCTTTCAGCTGGGCCTTCCGGGATGGACAGGATTTCAACATAGACAGGAGGTTGCAGAATGGCATTCCAACTGAGAAAAGGGTCAGGGTCAAAATATGTGAAGCATATTTGAGGAATATGAGTGACTCAGGTTGGTTGGATGGGAAATGATATTAGACCAAAATGGAAAGGTATTTGAAGTCAGATTGTGGAAAACCTACTTGCATATAGTAAGAATACTATACCTTGATTTCTTTTTAGTTTTAGTTTTACCTTTGTAAGCAATCAGGAGCCATCAGAGGTTTATAAGCAAAGGAATGATAGGGAATAGGAATAGGAAAATTAATGCTGTTGTGTGCAATTGATTGTAGAGGGTAAGTGAAAGATAGAGGGGCCGGTTAAGAAACTATTATAATAGAGATGTAAACAATAACAATTTGTATTATGGTGGTGGCAGTGGGAATAGAGAGAACAAGACAGGTGGGAGAAACTTTGAAGAGATAGAATCAATGAATTGGCAACTGATTAGATGAAGGGAGGGTAGAGGGGGAAGGGTTAAATCTCTTAGTATTTGTTACTGAAAAAGGAGAGTCTGCATGGTAAAAAGAGAGGTGAATTCTTCTCCTGGCTATACCCTTTATTAGCTGTGTGATCTCTGGCAAATCACTTTACTCCTTTGGCCTTGGCTTTTCCTCTATAAAAATGAGAGAGCTATACTGGGTGATCTCCTTTCAGCTCTAAAATTCTGAGATTCCACCACAGCTAAGTTTAGTAGCAGAGAGAACAAAACCATCCAAGAAATATCCCTAAATAAAATCTACTCTTTATTCTTTTTAAGCCCCATGCCAATATATGACTTTGGTTTGTAGATTAACTTAAGTCATGGTGGTCTGATTTCAGAAAGAAGGTTTCCACTCTTTTGTCATCACTAGCCTTACTATTAAGAAAGATCACTTAGGGAAAGCTAGGTAGCACAGCGAGTAGAGCATAGGATCTGAGTTCAAATGTGGCCTCAGACACTTGACACACTTACTACCTGTGTGACCTTGGGCAGGTCACTTAACCTCAACTGCCTTGCCTTTCCCCCTCCAAAAAAAAAAAAGATCACTTAATGTCTACTCTGTGTAAAGTACCATGTTCTACTTGTGGAATGTTTCTGGAAAATAATCTCTAAGCTCCCAAATCTGCCCTCCCGGATGTGGCTTTTGTTAACATCGTGAAACTTAATAAAACAAATGAACAAGCAGAAAAATAACCTTCCAATGTCGCCAGTTCTAGTGAACATTTTAATTCTAGGCCCCTTTTCAGTGAAATACTTTGACTTCAGGCCCCATACAATAAAAGAGAAAAAGGAAAACACAGATGCAGAGATGGATGAAAAGAGAGGGAGGAATGGGAGAAAAAAGTGTTGATAAGGGTAAAACATAATGGGATTTTGACTTTTTTTAAAAATATTTTAAAACTTGATAACAATCACCAATACAATCAGTTAAGCTTGCTTTCAACTAGCTATATTTACATAAATAAATTTCAACTTGTAAATGTCACTTTCTCTAAATCATCATCAAGAGTCTTTGTTAGAACATTCATTTGCTTTCACTTTTCTGCTCAGATGGTCACAGTTAGTGTGTACTCTTTAGTTTAGGTTCTGTCTTTTCCATTTTGTATGATTTTATATCGGCCCATATTTTTATATTTCTTATATTGTCCCTTAATTGTTTTATATTATACCCTTACATTAATGTCCCAAAATGTTTTCAATCATTTTACATTGTTGTTCCCATTTAAATGTTAAATGTTCCCATTTAAAATGCTTCTAGATTATGGGGGGGGTGGGTATCTTTTGGCCTTTTTGGTTTTAAAGTGTTCTTTTATTCAGTTATGGTGTTGTTATGAAAATTTATGAACAGATGACTCTTTTTTTGGTTGCTCTTGGGTATTTTTTAATAATGCTTTTGTGGTAATTTTCCAACAGTAGAATTATTGAATCAAAAGGAATGATTATTTCTCATTGTGTACAATCAAATTCTTCTCCAAAAAAGATTTCACAAATTTGTAATTCCTCAGTGATGAATGACTGTACTTCAACATCTTTGTTTATACGTATATGAGTGGTTGGATTTTCTTTTTTAACAACTTGATGAACTCAGATGATTGTTAATAGGACTGTTGTAAAGCGTGATCCAAAGACACTTCTTCTGAAACCTGAAGTTTGGCCAAGAAAAATCTGTAAATATATTCCTGTGCTTGTTCTTTTATTTTTATCGCCATGGTTTTAGTATGACTTCTACCTTGTGTACATTTCAAGAAAAGTGGTAGAATTCCTTGGAGCCAGAAAGGACCTAACCTCATTTTACATCTAAAAGAAGTGAGACCCAAATAAAGCTGAAAGACTTGGTCAAGGTCACATAGCAAGTTAATAGTAGAACCATAGACAGAAGGTTGCAGAATGGCAGGGCTCAGATACCGAGACTCCTAATATTAGTTCACATTTATATAATACTTTAAGGCTTACAAAGCATTTTTCTTATAATGACCCAGTGAGATATGTGGTGTGTATAATCATATTTTCAAATGAAATAATGGATATAAGTACTATATTAATGTCAGCTCTAGCTATTATTTCCATTTGACAGATGAGGAGATTAAAACTATGAAAGGTCACCCAATTTATCTAATTTTATCCAGTCATTAATAGTCAAGTTTATGTTCAAGTCTTCTGTCCCAGCTAACCTCATGAGAATGAGAAAAAGGAAGCATCCCAAAAAGGAACTGCTACTATCACATGGTGAATGAACACCTTCCTTGAGGTTCGTGTGTGTCCATCTGGGAGGAACATTTTAAGTCTGTGTTTGCTCCTTCTCAGAATCACTTCATAAGCATTTACAATCTTGGTGCAGTCAAACCTTTTTTTTTTTTAAGTCTTTTCTCCAAGCACTCCTAAAGGCTCCTGGCCAGGGCCAAATTGCCTCCACAAGACCAACAAGGTGACGGCCTAACTTTCTAATCATGGACTTAAACCCAGACCTATGGCCCCAAACACAAAAAGAAAGGGACTGAACCCAGATTGAAACCCAAAGATGGGTTCCATAAAGAAAAAAATATCTGACTTAAAGGTTATTTTGTTTTTCTTCTTTAAAAATACACACACACACACACACACACACACACACACACACACACACACACACCATAGTGCTACAAGCACCCATTTTCCAAAGCTAGTAAACAACGAGGACATTTTTGTATTCTCCAAACTGAACCCATAGTATGTTGGGGTCTTATCCCAGTTTATAAATCAGCACAGAAAGTTACCAGGTGTAAAAGATAACAGGATCCACTCCTTGGCCTTTTTAAAATTTTTACCAAGGATCTATTGTCAGTCAGTTCTAGGGACTTCAGTTTTGGTATATGAGCTATCCCTGAGCACATGCCTTTGGATTGAAAGTTTTTTCAGCTTGCACTCTTTACCAAAATTTTCCTGATTCCTCAATCCCAGCTCAAAACCCTGAGCATTCTGGTCCTTCTGATCCTAAGCTTGTATTTGATTTCAGATCTCTCAGTGTCCACAAGCAAGCCAATCACTGATATCTGCATAGCATTGTAAGGTTTGCAAAGCACTTTACAATTATTTCATATGATCCTCATGACAACACTGTGATGCACATCTGAAGACCCTCATTAAACAGATGAAGTAACTGAGACACAGAAAAGTTAAGAAACTTGCCTAGTCATATCAGTAATAAATGTGTGAGGAAAAATTTGAACTCAGGTCTTCCTCACATCAAGTATAGCGTTTTTTCCTAAATGTTTGGAGTCAAGAAAATTATCCTACTTCTAACGAGCCATGAAACTAAACCCCCTGAGTGTCAATTTCCTCATCCACAAAATAGGAATGATGATATCTATGGGCAAGATTCAAACCCAGATCTTCATAATCCTAAGTCTAGACTTTACCCATTGCACCTGATTCCTGTCTGCTTTCCTCTGCTCCTGCTACCAGTTCTAGATGTCCTAAGACTTTTATTCCCTTTTACCTCCAATCTTCATGCCTTCTACATACTTGAGACTCCAAGACTATTTTCTAAGGTCTACGAACATAAGGAAAGTATCTCTGCAAAGTTAGAAAGTGTACTCTAGGATAAAGTAATTAGATATACTTCTAGGGGAAATCTATCTAGTTCCACACTAATTGATACAAAATTATTTTCTTCTAAAACTCCTGGCTTTACTTGGACATCCAGATATACCCTGGGCCAAGAGTGGCACACCCAGGCATCTGCCTTTCTCTCATTTCTAGATAGTAACAATAAGGACTCAAATTTATATAACTTTAAGATTTATAAAGGGCTTTACTCAGTACATCCCAAAAGGGGATGGTCTTCAGAAGACACTTAAATTGAATTTTGGCTCCGTGCATCTGACCTTTTGAAACCAGATCTTTCTACCAAGTGCTAACTCATTTTTCAGCCAATCAGGAAGCCCTCTTAGGAAGCCTGTGGGAAATTCATTGTGTTCAATCTATGGGACTATAAAAATCCTTAGCTAATGAGATTTCTAACTTCACTCCTTCCCACCAAGAGAATACCACTGGCAAGTCAAGAAGTTCCCATTATCTTGAAATGAGAATACTTTAATGCAAATTCACAAAATTCACAAAATTCTTCCCTTCCCCTTTACACCAGCTCATATAATTTTAGTATGGTTAATAGACTTTATGTCTCACCTGGAATTACTCATTTTCCACAAGCAGATAAATATTTATTTCCAAGGCTGATCCAGTCTGTGAAAGGTTGGATATATAGGTGCTTAAGTCTAACACCAGCAGCATGACCTGTAGGAATGGAAGTTCCTCATTTCCCTTCGTCTTTCTCTCCATTCCTCCAACTGGTACTTTTAGTACCATCTCCTTGTAGACCTTGACCTCTTCTCATGTTTGGCTCCAGAGAACAGAATAAAGTACAATGTACTTTATGTACATAATATACATAACAAACTTACACTTAGTGTCAGAGCTATCCCAAAGTGGAATGAGCTGGCTCACTGGGATCCATCCCTTTCCAGACCTTTCTAACCCAAAATAATATTTCTGTTTCTTGACTACCTTATAAGCCCCCAGCCATCACCAGGCATCTTTTATCTTGCCACTGGACCATGTCTGGAGGAGAGAGCAAGGCTGAGGACTTTGCACAACTCTGTCTCACTTAAATCCAATTCATGCCCAAATGAAGACACCACCCTGTGATATCACTGGTCCTCTTCCAGAATGAAGGACCACTACCACCAACAACAATATAATGCCACTAATGTACCACTAGCACTTCATTATGCATTCTCCTTTGGATTATACTCTCTTTCGTAAGTGTAAGTCTTATCTACTCAGCAAGTCTGCAAAGATCCCTGAGAAAAAGAATTGAATTTTAGGCTCTACTTAGGTCCCTCACTGCATCTTCTACTAAAATTAGAGGCTTGTAATTTTATCCCAGCAGGAATTCCTCCATCATTGCATACCAGGATCTCTTTTGTATTTTATTGCATTAGAGGGTTGCCTGGGGGATTAAGATGTTGGATCCCACAGCTAGAATGTACCACAGGCAGACCTTGTGCTGGGTTTTCCTGTCTCTAGGGCCCTTTACCAATTGTGCGCACATTATTTCGCTATCTCTCATCATGCTAGATAAAAAATCAGGTGCTCAATTAAGTATGCGTTGAGCTGAAGTAAAATACCCTTCCCTCTCCTCTGCTACTCCTGAAATTCAGGCTCCTGTGAGAGCCCACTATAGAAATTAGATCTACTGTGATTAGATTGAATGAGTAACTGGACTTAAAGTGGAGTTTACAGCATCCCCTCTGTTAACCAGACAAATACTTCAGGTGTTTCCCTTAGGAGAGGGGGCATGAGAGCCAGCAAGCCTCTTCTATGATAGGTATTTTCAAGTTGTTGAAGATCTGTCATGCGGAAGAGAAATTAGACTTATCATGGTAAGTGGCACAGCAGATAGAATGAAAGACTTGGAATCAGGAAGACTTGAATTCAAATCTCCATCTCAGACACTACCTGTATGACCCTAGACAAGTCACTTAACCTCTGATTGCCTCAGTTTCCTCACCTGTAAAATGGACATCAAAAGAGCACCTACTTCCCAGCATTGATATGAGAATCAAATAAGATAATTATAAAGCGCCACAGGTATGGGTGGCTGTGGAAATCAAGGTAAGGGGAAGTTCTAATTATTAGAGCAACCATTTGGGCACATTACTGCATGACACAGTCAGCTGCCCATCCTGGAGGGACAGAGGGTGGAATCATCAAGGTGAAGCCTATTATGGGGGTGGGGGCCTTCCTCGTTCAAGTGGGGATTAGACCTCATGGCCTCAGAGGTCCCTTCTGGGACCACAGGATCATAGAGAGTTGGAGGCAACTCTTGGACTCAACCCATAAATGAAAAGAATTTCTATTATAATATACCTGGAAAATGGTTTACGTGACAAATGGTTATCCAGCCTCTGTTGGAAGATCTCCGAGGAGATAGCCCATTGCACTCTGGGATAGTTGTGACACCAATTCTAAAACTGAAGATAGCTTATCCCACCAGAGTTTTCTCTTCCTCAAATTAAACATTCCCAGTTCCTTCCATAAATCTCAATATGACCTAGACTCAAGGCCCTTCACCATCTTGCTGGTTGTGGTGGTCATTTCTCTTCACTTATCTTCTTTTAAACATTCTCTATTTTATCAATACCTAGCTTAGACCACAGTCCCCAGAATTATATATACTATTCAAAGTGAGGTTTGATGAAGGAAGGTTACAGTGGACTTACACCTCCTTATTCCTGGGAGTTATCTCTCTTTTAATTCTGAGTTTCTGCATTACTATCTCCCCAGGATAGGACTGCACATAAAGAGTTACATATGGTTCCTGGGATGAATGGAGGGGGCTTGGATTCTTTCTAAAGCCACTTCTATCTTTAGATGGTTTCTTATTCAAGGAGCTCTAGAGTATCTAAGGGCAAAGGTTTGGTCCCAGTACAGTTGCCATGTCTGGACCTTACCCAGACACTGGCAAATACTCAAGTTTCATTTTAAAAATATTTATGTTGAATGGAAAACTAGAACTGCAGCCTCCAGGGGCAGCGTCAGGCAAAACAAACATACTGTTTGACACCATTTCTTGACCCAGAACAAGGTAGAAGGCTGTGGAATTGTTTTGCAGGAGAAAACCATGAGAGTTAAGAACATGAAACAACAGGCCAGCAGAGCAGTGCTAGGCTCTGCAGTGTGTCTCAAAATGTAGGGCCATAACCAAAACCATATTTAGCAAGGTTTCCAGCATACTCACACAATGCCTCTCATCATTTTACAATGCATGCTGTCTCCCGATCCTACATGCCAAGTTAGAACCAGGGCCCACATGAAAAATCAATTTCCACCTAGGTCTTTTATTTTAAAGCCATTTTACATTTTGGTTGTTTTCTCTCCCTCCCTTGATCTCTCCTTCCTTCCCTCTTTACTTCTTACCCCTACCCACAAACATTGGATAAAGAAATTGTCTCATGGGAAGGCCAAGAGCCTTGAAAGCTTTAGTTTTTTAAAATTTATTTAATGTCAAAAACAAATTTTCCAAACCCATTTCATTTAGTGGCTAGAATAAAACCATCGACATTTGATCCACTGATGAAGTTGCCAAAGATTTGCTCAGCATGATAACCCAGGGCTGGGGGCCAAGGGTGAGCTAATATAGTAATTACTTTCCCCACACAAAAGGGGAGCTGAAAGCAAAAGAAAGTCCAACTCATTTACCTAAATGTACTATGGGAACCTTAGGGGGCTTGACTCCTTTTGTCAGGGTTTTTTCTCTGACTCCTTCACCCAACCTCATAATCAGTCCTAGTAAAATGAACCGACTAATAACATAGGAAAAGGCTCTTCTTCAGGGTTGAACATCAAATCCACCTGGATTTGGGGGGGACGCAGCAGGGTAAGGTATTGTCAGACTCAATAATTTCTCTCTGACCTTGAGATGAACCAAATACCATGAGGAACATGAAAGATTTTGAAGAGACGTCCTTTTCTGGTGTTCCTTCCCCCTGGTGGCTTCATGGGAGGAAAGAGAATGAATTTTTATATTGTCCCTGTTATGTGCCTGGCACTGGGCTAAGTCCTTTTGTATTTTATCGATTGCTATCTCACTGGATCTTTACAACAACCCCAAGAGATGGAGACTGTTACTATTCCCATTTTCTAATTTCAGGGACTGAGGTGGAAATTAAATAATCTGTCCTGGGTTACACAGTTTGTAAGTATCTGAAGCTGGATTAGAATTAAGGTCTTCCTGAATCTAAGTGCTCAATCAACTATGCCCCTCCCCCACTGCCTTCTCAGATGGGTGATCAGCCTTGCAGAGTTAATCATATTCTTCTAAATAACAGTTTCCTGACTACCTCAATGTGCCTGAACTCTAGAGATTTAAAGAGGTCAAGGACATGGGAAACTAAAACAAGCCACTTTTGAAGAGTACTCTTCAGAACCTTTTTTTTCTTTATATTTATGTGTGTGAATTTGGACACCAAAAAAGAGCTTTTACATACATACAACAAAATACAAAAATGAATCTCCATTTCACACTACTTGCTCTTTTTTGAAGTATATAATCAATTCTTTCAAGACTGTGTTTCCTTCTAACCATCCTTCTGTTCTCTTCCATAATTAAAAATATATATTATAAAGTTGTGCAATGACTTTGTTAGACCTAGCTCTTTTGAGCAATACAGAGATCTAAGACAATTCTAAAAGACTCATGATGGAAAATGGTATACACATCCAGAGAAAGAAATATGGAGTCTGAGTGTAGATCAAAGCGTACTATTTTCTCTTTGTTGTTGTTGTTTTTTGTGTTTTCTTTCTCATTTTTTCCCTTTTGTTCTGATTCTTTTTACAACATGACTAATGTGGAAATGTGTTTAACATAATCATACATGTATGTGTATCCTCTATCAGACTGCATGCTTTCTTGGGGAAGGAGAGGGGATGGAGAGGGGCAATTTAGAACTCAAAATCTTATAAAAGTGAATGATAAAAACTAAAAATGAATTAATTTGTTAAAAATATTATAATGGATCTCTTTTGGGAGCATCACTGTTACTAACCCCCTCCTACCCTCCAACGCCCAATTAACTAAAAGGTAAAAAACAAAAGGAGAAAAAAATACCTTGTAAGAAATAAACATAGTCAAGCAAAACAAATGCACAGAGTAGTCCTGTTCAAAAATGCATATCTCTCTGCATTTTGTGTCCATCACCTTTCTGCCAGAAGGTGAGTAACTTGCCTCCTCACAGGTCCTTTAGAGATATGGTTACCCTTTCAAAGTAGTTTTTCTTTACAACATTTTTGCCCTTGTCACATTCAATTGATGAGTTAATGGGTTTTTTGAACTATTCTCTTTCTCTTTTTGAATTTTTGAGGAGGAGAGAGGGGAGGGGTTTATTCAAAAATGAAGGTGATAAAAAACTAAACAAATCAATAAAATTAAAAAGAAGAGTGCTTTTCTGGGAATTTCGATGTAGTGATTCCTTGGAGACAGAGAATTTATTACTGCGAGAGTATAGATGAGTCTAAGAAAAGATGACATAAACTGATGGAAAATCAATCTATGAGTTATTAAGGAAATGTAAGAATGATAGAATTATAAAATCCTAGTTTTGGTAAGGGGAGGAGATGTGGGATCAAGTCATTTATTAAGTACCTTCTATGTGTCAAGCACTGATTTACAAATATGATGATGTCATTTGATTCTCACAACAACCCCGGAAGTCAGGTGTTTTTATTACCCCTAATTTACAATTGAGGAAACTGAGGCAGATAGCGGTTCAGTTACCCAGTCTTACATAGCCAGTGTCTAAGGCCAGATTTGAACTTAGGTCTTTCTGACGCCAGGCCTAATGCTCTACCCACTGTGCCACCTGGCTGCTTCAAAGGTGAAAATAAGCTCCCTCTACAATATCTCCCCAGATGGTCACCAGACTCTCTGTAAAGAACTTCAGGGTAAGGGAAATCACCACTCCAGAAGCAGCTCGTTGTGTTATTGGACAGTTTTGATTTTTAGAAGGAGCTTGTGAACATGTTTAGCTTTCTGTGGCAAGCTGGTAGGTAATAAACATACCCTTCTTCCAATCTTAGGGCAAGGTGTCTAGTATTTGGGCGGAGCGCTAGTGTGGAAACACCACTGGTATGAGCAGGAAATTAAATATGACCCAGAGAGGCTCAGAATAATTACATTCCCAATTCTCCTCAGGTATTCCTCAAGCTCTGCTTTGTCTCTTATATTTTCTTTTCTACTGTGAGAACAGAGAATCTAGAAAACTTATCCCTATAGCACAGCTCCCAAAGTTTTGCCTTCTAGGAACTATAATAGGTCATAATTAAGTCAACATGCATTTATTAAGCACCTGCTGTGTTCCAGACACCATGCTAAGCACTGGGGATACACAGAAAGGCAAACAAACATACAAACCAGCCAGTCCCTGCTCTCATGGAGCTCAGAGTCTAATGGGGGAGACAACATGAAAACAACTATATACAAACAGGGGATTTACAACATAAACTACAAATAATCTCAGAAGGAATGGCACTCATCCCAGCCTTTGGGGCAAGAACTCGCTATTTGACAAAAATTGCTGAGAAAACTAGAAATCAGTCTGATAGAAACTATTTATAGGTCAATATCTTGCACCATAAACCAAGATAAGCTCAAAATGGATACATGATATAGACATAAAGGGTGATATCATAAACAAATGAGAGGAACATAGAAAAAAGGGAAGAATTCATGACCAAACAAGAGATAAAGAAGACCACAAGAAGTCAAATGATAATACTGATTACATAAAATTTTAAAAATTTAATGCAAACAAAACCAATGCAGCCAAAATTAGGAGAACAGGAAGCTGGAGAAAAATATTTACAGCATGTTTCTAGAACAAAAGTTTCTTTTTTTTTATTATTATAAAGGGAATTGAGACAATTTATAAAAATAAGAGCCAATCCCCAATTGATAAATGGTCAAAGAATAAGAAGAGGGAATTTTCAGAAGAAAAAATAAAAGCTATCTGTCTAAATAACTAATATCAGAGAAATTAAAATGGAAAAAACTTTAAGGTACCACCTCTACAGATCTTATTGCTAAGATGACTGAAAAGAAAAATGACAAATGTTGTCAGAGATATGGAAAAATTGGTACACTAATGCTGTTGGTGGAGTGTGAACTGGTTCAATTTGACAGCTAGATTGTATTGGGGAGATACTGGACAGTAACAAGCAGTCTATTTAAATATTTCTGGAATGAGGTTCTTCACCA
>CM053771.1:131824453-131840603 GCA_028658325.1 Potorous gilbertii | reverse complement strand
AACAAAGACTTCAAGTCTGTGAGTCTCAATGATTCCATCTATAAAGTGGGCATGACACCTGTAATATTTACTTCAATATTTCAAAGGGCTATGTATGGATCAAATGCAGTAATGCATACACACACAATACACATATAGATATACACACATATATACACATATGCACACATGCATACATATATATGTACACATATACACGTGTTTATGTATATATGCGTATAATTTGTTTTACAAATTGTAAAGCACTATATAAATGCCAATTATTACTATTCAAAAGGACATAGTAACAAGAGGCATGGTGTGTTGGTATGAGATGAAGTTTCAGAGTAAGAATCCTCCAAATTCATCTTTATATATTCATATATACATATATGTGGGCATCCATGTGAGGCAGTAGATAAAGGACCAGATTTGGAATCAGGAAGACTCATCTTTGTGAGTTTAAATCTGACCTCAGCTGTTAGCTGTGTAACCCTAGCCAAGTCATTTAACCCTGTTTGCCTCAGTTTCCTCATCTGTAAAAGTGATCTGGAGAATGAAATGGCAAATGACTCTAGTATCTTTGCCAAGAAAATCCCACATGGAATCAGACACAAGACTGAAACAACCAGACAACAACATATACATATATAGCAGTAGAAAATAATAGATGATTGATATGCTATGAAATAACAGGATATAAGTATATGTAAAAACATTTTATTTATGTACCTTAGTCTTATGGGATTGAGAACTGGAAGGGACCTCTAAGATTACATGTCCCACTCATTTCATGGAAGAAACCAGGGGCATAGAGAAACTAGGGATGCAAAGTGACTACTCCACAGCAAGGAAATGCTAAAGATTGATGTTGATACAAATGCTGTGATTTCTCCCTCCTCTCACTACCTCCCATAAGACTTAGTTCCTGTCTTGTGATGCCTATATATATATATATGCTCCATCTTGTGAGATCATTACATGGGTATATATAATCCAGTTGTCTCCCCAACTATAGTATAAATTCCTTGAGAACAGGGATCTACTCCCCCTGTCATTGAGTCAAGAAATCTGCACATGCTTGATGCTTGGTTTTTAAAAAAAAAAATCAGGGCTCTTAAAAACACCTATATCACAAAGTTGTCGTGAGAATCAAATGATTCAAATATTAACATATTTAACATGATAAATATTTAACAAATATGTGTTAAGTTTGTACTACATCAATACTAGCTATTTTTACTATCTATAAGTGTTTGTTTAATGAATTAAAGAATTGCCATGATTCAGGGTAAAGAAGAAAGTTTGATTTCAACTAAACGGTGTCATGAATAATATTATGCTGGACATGGAGTCAAAAAGACCCAAATTCAAATCTGACCTCAGAACTTGATTGCTGTGTGATTACGGGCAAATTTATGGTTTCCTCAGCCAGTTTCCTTATCTGTAAATTAGTGATATTAACAGCACCTAACCTCTAAGGTGGTTGTGAAGAGAAAATTAAATAATATTGAGAAAATACTTTACAAATCTTAAAGTACAGTATATATGCTAGTGAGTATTATTATTACATGGAGTTCTAGGAAGAGAAAAGAACTGAACATCATCCTCATGGAAACTTTGGAATACGAATGGAAAATGAAAAGCTTCGGTGACTTCACAAAAATAACCCAGCGTCTCCATCCACTTGCAAAGTGTCCCTAACACACGGCTACAGAAGAGGCTTCTGTTGGTCATTTGTTGATTAGTCCTTACTCAACTTTTTAAAAGATTTCAGTCTCCATCATCAGTCAGTCAATATTTTTCACATACTTTCCTTACTTGCCAAATTGATCTCTTTGCTCTTATTATTGTTTGTCCTTTGTTCTCGAGGGAGACCGTGACATCAGGAATGTGATGTGAAGTCATCAGCCTCAGTCTCTCCTCCTGAGCCATCTGAGTCCAGTGGCAAGACATAGATCAGGATGACTGGAGATGGCTCCAGATGAGTGGGAGGCCTTGGCCTTTTTAAGCTAAAGTCTTTCCCAGGTCTCAGTTTTTCTGAGGCAATGCCCATTCAGTGATTAAGGCTAGGCAAAAATGAGGCAAAGAATGTCTTATTTTACCTAGTTAAAATAAAAAAAAAATCAATGGGGTGGAAAAAACCCTCAGGATTTTTGGCCCAAAATAAAAACAATTGCTATTTACACTCACTTTGAGCTGTCAAAACCCAAATAATGACCAAGCAAAGCTTGGGCTGGGATTCCATTGTTGACCAATCAACTCTAAAAGAGTACCAGTGGGGGACATGGCCAAAACTTGGATGATCAGTTTTAAACTCCATGCCACCAGGGTATACTTCGAACCTGTCAAAACTGCATCTGTTGTTAGTTCACTTTCCGGCAGTTTGGTTTATATCTGCCATTGCATCGTGGCTCATTATGTCAACTCTTCCATTTTGGCTTGGGTTTCAGCTCTCTTTTCCAAGTGACTGATTCTGACTGGTTTTCTTAGATCTCCCTTCCCTTCTCCCTCCTTTGGCATGAAGGTCTTGCTTTTTGATCTGCCTGCTTGCTGACCCTAGAGGATCATGTGGCTGACCTCAACCACAGCCCAGCCTCACCCACTGCTGACTTCTTGCTCCACACAACACCTGGCTGACCCTGAACATCCTGGTGACTCTCCTCCCCACCGTACCCCACCCCTACACCCAATACCATGCCATGCCTTGGGGCAATAATATAGTTTTTCAGAACTGTAATGCTAAAGGTCCAACAAAACAAAATCATGAAATGCAAATTATTTATATTGATGATATGTTTTTACATAGTTTATTTAAAACTATTTTTACCTCAAACAAGTCACTTTTTTACTCTGGGCCTCCATTTTCTCTATAATAGAACACTTTCAGCTCTAAATCGTATAAGTACAAATTAAAATATTATCATTTTTCATTTCAGACCTGTAATTTTCATCATTGTAAGGAACTCAAGCATAACTTTTTTTCCACCACTTCTACCAATCAACACCTTCTCTATAATTTATAATCTTACAGAGTTGTCTGGGGTACTGACAAGTTAAGTGCTTTGCCCATAGTCACAAAACCATGATGTGTCAAAGGTAAGACTTGAATCTATATCTTCCTAACTTTAATGCCAGTTCTCTATTCATGATTCTCCACTGCCTCTCAAAGATTAGACACATCCACAATTTCTTTTGTAAAAAATTAATTAATTAATTTCAACATTCTTTTTAAAATCTGAAGTTGCAAATTCTCTTCCTCCTTCCAATCCCTTTGATGGAGAGAGCAAGTAACATGACATCAATTATCAGTTATACACGTAAAGTCACACAAAGTATTTTGATATTAGCCATACTGCAAAAAAAAAGCAAGAAAAATAAAGAAAGCAAAAAACAAACCAAAACATATCTTTCAATCTGTATTGTGAGTCCTCTATCCGAGGGGCATAGCACCTTTTCATCAGGTATCCTTGGAACTGTCTTAGATTGATATTAATCAGAGTAACTAAATCTTTCACAGTTGATCATCATCATAACATTGCTATTACTGTATACAGTGTTCTTTTGGTTCTGCTCCCTTCACTTTGCATCAGTTTATATATGTCTTTCCAGGTTTTTCTGAAACCATCCCCTATGTCATTTCTTATAGCATGATAGTATTGCATCACAATCATATACCTTAGCTTGCTCAAGGCATTCTCCAATACATCAATAATTTTTAAAGAAAGACTTAAAATAAAAACTACCATTTTAAAAACTAGTGAAAATTATATAATTCATTACCCAAAGTGACTCAACTACAACTACTCAAAAGCAGCAGCCTCTTTAAAGTCAGAGATTCAGTATCACTATGTTCTTATTCCCTTAATTAATTATGTTGTGAGGTGAGTAGGAATTGAGGGAAGGGATAAAACCACCTATCTGGGTGCCATTTTGGAAGAAACCTGGTGCTCAGAGGCAAAGATTGCATCTAAGAACAAGGTAGCATGGCAAAGTGGGAAAGATATCTAGACCTGGAGTTACGGGGTTTGAGTTCAAAACCCAGATCTTCTACTTAGCACCAGTGTAACTTTGGCAAGTCACCAGACATCTCTGGGTCTCAGTTTACTTAGCTGTAAAATGAGGAAATTGAATTAGATGACCTTTGAGGTCCCTTCCAGGTCTGAATTTGTACAATCCTTAGTCAACCGAGTACTAATCACTCTGGAACTAGCCCTCATTGACCATTCTGACCTTGGGTAGCTCCCTCTTGTTTAATGTCCAGGCCTGGCTTTTAGTTTCCTCTTTTTCAGACTCCTCTTTGGTTGGTCTCTCCAACCTAGATCACTGATTCCCTCTTCCCCA
Organism: Potorous gilbertii; assembly: GCA_028658325.1. NCBI lineage: Eukaryota > Metazoa > Chordata > Mammalia > Diprotodontia > Potoroidae > Potorous > Potorous gilbertii. The sequence continues at coordinate 131,836,280 of CM053771.1, read as the reverse complement.
TTTCTGAACCTTCTCATAAACTCAAGGATCTCCCATTGTCAGGAGAATCCCATTAGTGTATTAGTGTATATTTATTCAAGTCTTCCTCATCAGTCTCAGTTTCAGCACTCCTCCCTCCATCTGAATCCCCTGAAATTCTCTGAGAGATGTCTCTTGGTTGGCTTACTCAATTTTTTCATCTTTCATATTCCATTAGAGGAAACAGGGAAGACAATTGCAGAAGGAATCCATGATTTAGGCTGGAGAACCTGATCAAGTAAGAATCAGAACATCAGAAAACTGAGAGGCAACCCTGGACATCAAACATGGGGGAGTCACTCACACTAGGTCAGGTCAATACCGGTAACCAGAACCATTATACTCTTGATTTCTCCCCAGAGGATCGCTTCCTGGTCTCAGATGGTAGTAGCCCAAGGAGTAAAGAGAATGGGCTCTGCTAGAAGTTGAAATACACGTTCCCACTTCCCCATCCCACAGAATATGGCTCCAGATGAGGAGCTCAGTAAGTTCTTTATCTGGATTAAATTGGACCTACAAATTCATCCCTGAAAATATCCAGACACCAAACCAAACTTGGTCTTGGCCATATGCCTTTGGGGTATGAGGCAGCTAGGTGGCTCAGTGGATAGAGTGCTGGGCCTGGAGTTAGGAAGACCTGAGCAACCTCAGGCAGCTGTGTGACCCTAGACAAGTCACTTAATGGCTATCTGCCTCAGTTTTCCTCATCTGTGAAGTGGGCATCACAATAACATCCACTTCTCAGAGTTGTTCTGAGGATCAAATGAAATGATTATTATGAAGCACTTAGCCCAGTGCCTGGCATGTAGATAAATGTTGTTGTTATTATTGGAAGTGACTGACAGTGGTTAAGAATCCAGGGGTGGGGAGCTTTGGCCTCCGGGAAATAGAGGGCCACATGTGGCCTCCAGGGCACCACTTCCCCACCCCTGATTAAGACCATTGTTAGTGGAATAGAGCCCCCTGCTGGAGAATTTAAAGAGGTTTTGCTTTAGAGTTAAGTGAGCCTCTTGTTTAGACTAACATTTTCAAAGGACAAGCAGGAGCTTAGACTGGAACAGGGCTCAGCTATAAACTATTCTAAACTACTTCTAAACAGTTGCAGTGAGACAGTTCCATTAAGATCTTTGTTGAAGGCTTGACAGAAGCATTGAAGGCTGGACCTGTAACAGGCAAACCAGCTTGATCCTTGGTAAAGCTGCCTTACTCAGTGGAAGGAGCACCAGTTCCCAATCTGGATTCAGATCCCAGCTCAGTTACTCTGGCCTCCATTATGAGTAAACCACTTAGGCCTGAATTAGCCAGAGAATTCCAAACCTGTGCCTAAATAGATCATCTGTGTTCTTGGTGGTATGGGGAGGTTCAGTGGTGATTTTGAACATACCTCTTTCTATTATTGCCTTCTGCATTTTACTTATTACCCTATAGAAATATACATTTTACTGTCACTTCCTTATCGTATTCATACAATCAAGCTCCCCTTCAGATATATATTTTTTTAATTCTGTAGAACTTACTTTTATTAAAGTTACTTTTTTTGGAAGGCCCTCCTGTGTATCATCGTTATTTCTTCTTCTGAGTGTGTGTTGTTCCAAGTAGAGGCCAGCTTGTCTTTATTTTCATATCTCAGTCTGTTCCTTCAGGAACAACATTCTGCTCCATCAGCCCTCTCTAAAGCTAAACAATCATCTGAAAATGTCAGCCATGCTAGCGAGGCCAACCCCTTTGGAGGGCATTTCTCCAAAGCCTGAATGTGGTATTATATGTGTTGGGAAAGGGAGTGTGGGCATCTTGGGGGCATTTATGGTTTCTGGGGGCTGTACCAAGACTCTTGGGATGTCAAAGGAATTATTGGCTTTGGAGCCTAAGTTATCTCTAAATGAAATTGGCCTTCCCTTCTGGAGAAAACATCACAAATCCCTCCCTGATGAAGCTCAGCTGGGTCACAGTCAGTCCTGGAGACCCGCAGATAAGAGAGTTTCACATATATGCTGAAACAACATTTCTGTACAGAAGCATACAGTAGAAAACTTGCTCTAGTAACATGCTGCAATATAAACAATGTCCTGGCTTCCCTGAATGTGCTGCCCATAAGGTTATCCAAAGTCTTTTTAAAATATTCGGACTGTTTAAGGCCCTGGAGTCGCATCAATACATAAAGACAAAGGTTGTTTGTATATACCAAGCATTTGAATGAAAAATAGAAAGCTGTTAGTCATCTGAATGTAGTTGAATAGCTAGTATTTGGTTGTTGTGTGGATAAATATCTGGATTATTGACTGAAGTTTTCACTTTTCATCTAAATATTATAGCATTATATAGATAAAATAATAACAGTATAAACTTTGAAATGAAACACAAACTAAATTAATGTTTAATTGTCATTTCTCCTTACATGATTATGATTTGGACAGGATGACCTAGTAGATAGAACATCAATTTGGCTATTTTTTTTAAATTAAGTGTCATTCATATGGAACATTAACATTTGAATGTATGGAGTATTGAACAATTATCAAGATAATTCAACTCATATATATATATATGTATGTATGTATGTATGTATATGCAAGGATGTGCTTTTGAGGACAAGGAGAGGTCTAGCACTTGAATTAGCCACATGACCCTCCATACCAATCATATTGACCAGATAATTACTCATTTTTCCACTTCTTTATTTGACTTTCCCGACTGACTTTGTTGAGAATTTTCCTTCAAGATTGAAAGTCTCCATAGGATCCCGGATTTGTTCATTCCCCATAGTACTAAGCCTGGTTTTGAATGTTATCTTTGAAAATATTTATAGTTGAAGGTAATGTTTGAGGACAGTCACTTTGTTTAATTTTGGACTGGACTAGCAGTTAGGAAATCTGATTTCTAATCCTGGCTTTGCACTAATTAGCTGTGTGGTCATGGACAAGCTGCTTCAACTCTCTGGGCCTCAGGATTTTCATGTGTAAGATGAGGGGGTTGGACTAGATCAGAGAATGGCAATAATAAGTTATATTTGAAAATGTAAGGGAAAGAGAATTTGGCCCTTGGGCCATAATTTGCCAACTTGTGGATTAGCTAATCATTAGGGTACACAGGTAGGTAGCACAATGTATAAATTGCTAGGCCTGGAGTCAGGATGACCTGAAGTCAAATCCAGCCTCAGATATTTACCAGCTGTGTGACCCTTGGCAAGTCACTTAATTCTGCCTCAGTTTCCTCTTCTGTAAAATGAACTGGAGAAGGAAATGGCAAACCACTCCAGTGTCTTTACCAAGAAAACCCCAAATGGGCTTGTGGAAAGTTGGACTGAACAACACCAAAAAGTCCCATCAACTCTTTGGTATGATGTTTTGTGCATAGACAGCTAAATCTTTTAAAAATTAATATTCTCTGTTGGTGGGAGTTAATGCTTTCTTCATTGGATTTTTAAAGGTACAAGATGTGTATAAGCGTTGAGATGGGCAGGAGGAAAGTCTTCTTGCAATGGCCAGCTTAAACAATGATTGATTGTTTATGGGTCATTGAAGGATTTGGGCTCTTTTTTCTTCTCTCTCCCCTTTGTAGACTTTTCTATACCTCAAAGTCATGCAGGGATTATTGACAATTTAACATTCTTTTTCATTTTAAGATTTATATATTCCAAAGACAGTATGATATAGTAGGTCAAACTATGAGCTTGGAGCAAAGCAGATATGAATTCAAATCTTACCTTCATCAATGACCAGTTGTGAGGCCCTGGTTATTTATACTTCTATGTGCCTCAGGTAAGTCTATAGGATCATAGATTCAGAATCAGAAGAGAGTTTAGAGATTATCAAGTCTAATCTCTTCATTTTTGCAGATGAGGAGACTGAGGCCAAGAGATCTAAAGTGACTTGGCCAAGGTCATATAGGTAGGAATGATGAGGCAGCAAATGGACCCATGACTTCCTGACTCCAAGTCCATTATAACATGTTGCATCTCACTATGACTCAGGGGAGAAATTTCCCATAATGGAACTTCTCTGTCCTGATGAAATTATAGCTCCTTTGTGCTCAATTACTGGGATCTGAATATAATTTTATATTTTACACTGAAATCTTACCATAATATTCTCCCTGGAATCTAGACCATGGGGCCATGTAATAGGTGAAAGACTATCATAACAAGTAACACCTGGATACTTTTTGACCTTGAAAATATTTTAAATAGGGCCCAAGAGGCACCTAGCCCACACGGAAATCCATGTCATCATAGGTCATGTTTAGCAAGATTCTACTGTGTATATTTGCCAAAGAGATATAAAAACAAAAATATCAACCGAGGTTACAAAGTAGGTTTGAGTCCTCAATATGAACATCTGTTTTTGCATCTACAATATTATGTAAATAATAAGAAATCACATTTGTATACATAGCACTTACAGTGCTTTCTTCAAAATAAACTTAAGAAATAGGAAGAATGAACACTGTTGTTACCATTTTTCAGATGATGAACTAAACCAAGAGAGTTTAGGTGACATGTCCAGGGTCACATAACAAGCAACTGAACTGGCCTCAAAGTCAGGAATATCTGAAGTTTACTACAAAGGAACAATGCACTAAGCCTCAAATATCTCTATTGCTATATATTTGTGTGTATATTATGTATGCATACACATGTGTGCATGCATGTGTGCAATGAAATCTGTGATTTCACTAGTTTTTCACTTCTCCTAGTAAAGAAACTCCTTCCATCAATGTAGATTGCTAGTTATTCAGCAACTTAGAGTCTTTAAGCACTAAGTCCTTGTACTAGTCCAGAGTTATACAACCAGGAGGTGTCAGGGATGGGATGTGTACTTAGTGCTTCCTTATTCTCAGGCTAGCTCTCAATCCTTTACTTCCTACTGCCTTTCATATATAAAGATAAAGATGAGATATATTCATATATATGTATACGTGTGTATGTATATGTATTCACTCTTCATTTCTCTCTGGGCTCCACTCTGGACTCTGCAGACTTCTTACTTCACCATTCCCCTTCATGAGTACCTTCTATTCTCATCAGTTTCCTTTTAGGTGTAGTCGTCCCATATCAAAATGTAAGTTCCTTGAGGGCAGGGACTATCTTTTTGCTTATATTTGTGCTCAGCCCAATGCCTGGCACATTGTAAGAGTTTAATAAATGCTTGTTGACTTCTTACCTATGTATATACACATAAGTGTGTATATATACATATGTACATATATACCTATATATGTGAATTTTGTTATCTAGTTCTTTGTTCATTGGCAGCATTTACCTAAGATATGTGTGTGGTGATGAGCTGTATGGGTCATGTATCCACCTACATATCATACATTCTTCAATGAGTGTTCCTCATCTACTTGATCAATACCATCTGCAAACAAGGTCATCTGTAAGAGCTTGCCTCAGGAGGGGCGGTTCTTAACCTAAGGTCTTTGGACCTCTCCAAGGGATCTGTAGAGGAATTTCAGGGCATTAGTTAATTTTGATAGGGGGAAAAGTCATATCTTTATTTCAATATAACTGGTTTCCTTTGAATTTCCTACGTATTTTACTTTATGCATTTAAAAACATTAGCCTGAGAAGGAATCCATACACTTTACCAGATTGACAAAGGGGTCTATAGCACAAAAAAAATCTAGAGATCTGTTGTCTAGAGATTTTCTTTGACTTGGACCCTACCCCAGACAATCTTCATCATAATGGCAAAAACCTTTAACAAGCATCTATCTTGTGGTTTTATGTAACACAAGCTATTAATCAGAACATCATCAAAGATAATTCTTACTATATTTTTTAAGGGAAGTAATAGAATATTGAAACATATATGTTGATAAATGTAGGAACATACATACATATTTTATATATATATATATTCATGCTGACTGGTAGGCAGGACTATAAAACAAATTAAGTCAATCCCTGGTTCTTCCTTTTGTACTGATAGGAATGAGTGACCTCTAGCTGCACAACTCCACATTTCAGGGCTGGAGCCCTTGTTTTCCTAAAGGATGGTGTCAGGTTTGTTTATGAAGAGTAAATTTCCCATTGCTGTTCAGCTGTTTATGGTATCACTCTATGGTATGGTATGAGGCAGGGTGGGGCTGTAGGAGAAATGATGGTGACAGGGATAGCTTCACAGCTGCCAGAAGCAAAACTGGGAGGGCCAGGGTGAGGAGAGGAAGGAAAATGCCAGCTCTGAGAAAAACAAATGAAACTTCTCCTCCCCATCTCTTTCTTTAGTGTGCCCCAAATAAAGCATTTGAAAATCATGCTTTGTTAACCACAGCAAAGTTTAATAGCAACACCAGAATCCACACAGAGAGTGAGTCTAGTGAAGTCTTTCTGTCACCTGCAGTCTCTGCCAATCAAGATCACAGACTTGTTGTTTCAGATCATTTTATTTTTTAAAAAATAATACCATCCTATTTGTTACATGTTCATTTTTAATGTCATATTGGTGCCCTTTAAAAAAACACTTCAGTTATTTCCTGGTATAGCCCTTCTTATCACTGAACCCTCCCTTATAACAAAGAAAAATATTTAAAGAAAATTGACTAAGTGAACACATCAGGCAATATGTGTATGCAATATTCCACACTTGAAGTTCCCAACCTCTCTACTAAGATGAAGGAAGTGTATTTCATCATTTGTTCTCTAAAAATAAATGAACCAACAAACATTTATTAGATGTCTTCTATATGCCTGACACTATGCTAAACTCTAGGGGGTTACAGGGATAAAAATGAAACAGTTCCTATTTGCTGGTTATACCTAATGTAAGTTCAGCTGCCTTGGGTTTTTCTTGTTTACATCAAAATTCTCATTTTAATATTATTCTCCTGGTTCAGATGACTTTATCTAATATTATTTAATCTAAATCTTCAAGTGTTTCTCTGAATCCTTCCTAGTCCTCATTTCCTCTGGCACAAAAATAATCCATCACATTCATATATCACAACTGGTTCAGTCATTCACCAATCAATGGGCACCCATGTGGTTTCCAGGGTTTGCTACTACAAAAAGCCATTTATACTCATTTTCAAAGAAATGTGCTGAGCAGGGAATAGGCTCTTTCTTTGTCAAAGGTCATCAAATGCCAACCAGCTACCAAGTGAATGGCATTTAATTCTAAAGGCCCACAGAGAGAAAAGAATATCCAACCACTTTGTTTCATCTCAACATAAACTCCCAGGACAGAACTTTGTGTTTAAAATGTTTAGTTCAGCTCTACAGTTTCTAAGCCACTATGGACACTAAGGAGACACTGATAGATGGTGAAGGTGATGTTCAAGTACCTAGTGTCTCTAGCCTATGCTTTAATTATACTAGACACAACTAAAGGGAAGCGATGAAGAAAGAGAGAAAAGGTGTTCAACTCATAGGAATCCAAATTCAATGAACCAATAGTGAATTCAACTCTAGGGATTCTTCAAGGCCAGTACATAGTCCAGGCCTTGGGTTTGCCTTGGGACAGATCCAAATGAAATTTCCCAGGAAGACCTGGCATTGTGTTTGTGTCATCACTGGTCTGAAGAAGATCAGACTTAAGGTAGTGGTTGGTGTATCTGTTTAGCAGGTCTGAATTGGATTGGATTTTGCTGCCCAGTGCAGTTCACCTGGGAGAGGAAGGGCAGAACAAGACAGTTCAAGGGATGATGATGGTCCAGTCTAGACTCTATAAAGACATAAATAAACCCTCAAGTGATGCCTGAGGCCTTGAATTGAGGGGTTTGCCTGGCACCAACCCAGGCTTAGAGTATATGGAGCCAAATGAGTTTAATTTGTTGCCCTCCCCACTCTGTGCTTGTCAGTCAGACCAGCTATTACCCAAGCTCTGAGGTCCACACACATTTTTATTGGGCTGATTCTCATTCCTTTGGGCTTGTCTTCTATGATGGGAATCATAATGTAAAAGAAATTGGAGTAAATGGGTTCACTGGGCCATGATCAAGCATGTTTTTCTGACCATTTAATATTTTATATAATAGAACCAGTTAATGTGTGGGAAGCCCTGGGGAAAATGAAAAGGGATTGAGAGGTGGGATGAAATGGGGGAAAGGGGCATGTACTTCTTAAATGCCTAGAACCTTAAATCCCATTTTCTTAAGCACCAAGGATGATAAGATTAAAGACTCACAGATGCAGAGAGCTAATTGGGACCTCAGAGATAATCTACTCTAATTCTCTCACTTATACATTTGAAGAAACTGAGGTCCACAAAAGTTAAATGACTTGACAAGGCCACATAAGTAGTATATTCTTACTGGCACAGGATTTGAAGTCAAGTTGATGATTTTTTATAGTGCTCTTAAAAATCGAATGTACTACCCACAGACTGTGGGATAGGAGTATTCCTGAGACTAATTCAGAATTCACAAAATAGAGACAGTTTAATGTTTGTCAGCACTATTAATTTAAACTCCTATTATCCCAGCTTGTTCACTACTTTCCAGGGGGGACAGTAGCTGCTGAGGGGTAGCATGATGTAGCAGAAGTTATTAGAAAACAGAATTCAAATCCTAATTTTGCAGTGATAGAACATTTGTCTTCTCTAAATCCTACTTCCCTCTCTGTAAAAAGGAAGTGAATGAATGAATGACAGAGCATTTATTTAATGCTTATTATATGCTAGGTACTATGCTAAGTGCCAGGTATACAAAGGGAAGCAGCTAGATAGCTTAGTGGATAGAGCACTGGGCCTGGAGTGAGGATGACCTGTGGTCAAATCCAGCTTCAGATACTCACCAGCCATGTGAACCTGGGCAAGTCACTTAACCTTGTCTACCTTAATCCACTGGAAAAGGAAACAGCAAATTGCTCCAGTATCTTTGCCAAGAAAACCCCATGGCCAGTATTGGCATGTTGTGGTCCCCAGGGTCACAAAGAGTCTAATATGATTAAACAAAAACAACAAGGGATGTAACTACAAAAAAGTAAAAGTTAGTGCCTCCCTTCAAGGGGTTTACATTCTAAAAGGGGGAAACAACATATATGTGTATATATGTATACATGTGCATGCATATATAATACATATGTGTGTTGTACACATATGTATATATGTGTGTGGAAGTGTTAGTCAAGGAATATATGTACATATGTACATATAATGTATATACATATACACATATACATATAATGTGGGGGCAGCTAGGTGGTGCAGTGGATATAGCACCAGTGCAGGAGTCACCTCAGACACTTGACACTTAATAGCAGTGTGACCTTGGGCAAGTCACTTAACCCCAATTGCCTCATCCTGGATCATTTCAAGTCATCCTGATGAATATCTGGTCACTGGATTCAGATGGCTCTGGAGCAGAAGTAAGACTGGTAACCTGCACAGCCCTCCCTCACTCAAAACAAAGTCAAGTGCAAGTCATGTCATCATGTCTCTGATGGCATGGTCTTCTTTGGCAACAAAGGAAGAACACACATATACATATAATGTGTATATACAAATACATACACCTACCTTAATACATATATACATCGTGTGTACATATGTGTATGTGTGAATGTATATATGTATGTATATGGAAGTGTTAGTCAAGGAAGGGAGTTTCTATCTGAGGGAAGAGTGAATAGATCCATAAGAATACTTTCATTACCTACTTCACAAGGCTCTTTGGTGGAGAAGGCTTTGCAAATCTGAAAGTTATATATAAAAAAAGTGTGAGTTATTATTAGGTCCAGTCTTACATATCCTATGCTCCTTAGCACACAAGAGGGGCTGAAGGACAGCTCATGCAGGAATCAAAGAGTTTGGGTTTTTATTCCCCTTGCCTTTATTATTTAAGCAAAAAAGAACCCCACTTTCCTGAAAGATCAGTCCGAACCAATTGATGTTTTACAGTATTTGAGGCAAAATCCCCATGGAACAACATGTCCCCCTATAAAACATCCACCTTCTGTTTCACAGATGGGAAAATGAAGTCCTGAGAGTACAATGAGGTCAAGGTTACAGCTCAAGTCCGAGGAGGTGGGGAGGAAGAGTGTGATTATTTAGAGAAATGGCCCAGCTTCATTATTTCTCTTTTCCTTCTGATCACCAAACTTCTCACTCCCTCTTACCCCATCCACAGAAATATTTCTCAACCTACTACCTGGCAGCCTTTGGCTGTTTTATAGATGGGCACACCTCCTCACTAAGCTGCTGAGGTTTCTTCCTCTCAGGACTCACTAAATTCCTTTCTGAGAACAAACTGGCTTATTGGAGCAAGGTAGTGGGAGTTCCTCAGGCAGACAAAGGAGATCTTTGCAAGGAGTGTTACCAACATTTCTGAAGCCACAAAGGCTGCCCTACTCACGGATAATAAATCTTTATCTCCCCATCTTGTTTTGTTAGGTTGGCAAGAACACACTGTGGCTCTAAAGGGAGATGATGTAGGTGGTGAGACTTTTTGCTCTTTGTCAGCACAAAGACTCAATGGAGCCACACAGGCTTTGCAAAAGCAGAGCTATAGGGAGGGACCCTGGGAAAGCCTGCCCCAATCGGACAGTCACACAGAGGGTATCTTTCCCAGCCCCAGAACCAGTTCACCACCTGACCCTGAATTGACAAGGACCTCCTCTTTTGAATACCTGCCCAACAAGAACTTTGAGAGTGAATGGAGCTGTGCAAAAAGAGATGTTGTCTGCCAGTGAATCTGTTTCTGGATGGCCTTCTCTCGAATGGACAAAAAGATACCCTTTCCTCATTTCATATTCTCTCAACAGGAGACCAGAATCTACTAATGGATTTCAACCCATCCTCCTCCCCTCTACACATCTCATTCAGCAATATTTTACCATAAGCAACATGCCCCACCCTTTCTGCCCCACACTAAGATCCTTCTGTAGACTCACTGGCCCTCTCCCTAGAAAATTCATTAAAAGCAAAAGTTCAAAAGAGAAAGGGATTGGGTAAGAGAGATGAGACAGAGGCACAGTTGGCAGAATTGGCAGTTGATGGGGTGGGGAGGAGGCTGGTAAAATGTAGAGTCAAGAATGACCTCAAGGTTGGGAACCTGGGAGACTAGAAGGATTTGAAGTGTCATTGACAGAAATAAGGAAGTTAGAAGGAGGAGTGGGTTAGGGGACAAATAATGAGTTTGTTTTGGGACATGTTGAGTTGAGGTGTCTATAGGATATCCAGGTGTATCTGTCCAGCAGGAAGATGGAGATGTGGGACTGGAGCTCAAGAGAAAAGTGCTATATTAATCTAGGGTTTGTCAGCTTAAAAGTGACAGGTGAACCTATCAGAGCTGTTTGGGTCAGCAAGAGAAATTATATAGTAAAGGGAGGAGAAAAGAGGCCCCAAAAGTCATCTACTGCTAGTAGGCATACCTTGTATAACCAGAGCACCACTTGACCACAATCAATTTATCAGAAAATATTTATTAAGCACTTACTATGTGGCATTATCTGGGGCTATAAATAGAATGAAAAAAATTCTGATGAATCCACATTCTAGTATCAGAGACAACAAGTATTTATAATAATGTACAGCATAAATATAATACATACATATAACAAAATACTAACATATAAGATATGCAATAATATACAAAATTATAAATACAAATACATACAAAGCAGATAAATACAAGGTAGTTTGAGACAGAGGATTCAAGCAGTTGAGGGAATTAGAAAAGTTTTCATGCAGAAAATAATGCTTGAGCTATATCTTAAAGGAAGAGAAGAACTCTAGAAGTAGGAGGGAAAAAGGGAATGATTTCCAGGCATAGGGAATAGTTACTACAAAGGCAAGGAGTGTTATGAGTGTTATCTGTGAGAAACAGAAAGAAGTCCAGTTTGGCTATATCATAGAGTGAGGGAGAAGGGACA
>CM053771.1:131760323-131823953 GCA_028658325.1 Potorous gilbertii | reverse complement strand
ATATGTCATTTCTAATGCCACCTATTTTCACCCTTCAGATTAAGAGCTATTTTTTCTTACTTAGTGCAACTCTCCCCCATATGTGGCCAGATGCTTTTCTAAGGTTCTCCTAAGAGTCAAAGTTATGTGTCCACCCTCAGTAAAGGTTTTAAAATGGTACCCCACCCCATTGTCTACCAGAGGCTTTGAAACTTCATTGTCATCCACGTAATTTGATTTATTAAGAAACAAATGCAAATATGTCACAGAGCTCAGATTCTTGGTATTAAGGATATGTGGACTTGTAAAAAGCATATTTAAAAGTATTGGTCCAATGGGTAGACTGTGGGTGTATAATGTTGCATATACCGTTGGACATGGTCACTGTGTCATTTATGGCTTTGCCTGTTTTTCTTTACTACAAGGGAAGGCTCCTTTTGTGAGGGTACGATTAATTTTGAAATTACTGTGAGATGAAAACAAAAGGCATTTTTAAAATAAAACATTTTAAAAGATATTCATCTTTGTCCCTCCTGTGTCAAGTGAAGACCAGATCACCATCTGTTGGTTATGTTATATAGGACATTCTTGTTCTAATATGAATTGAACTAGATCAGTGGGGTCAAAACTCAGAAAGAAACAAGAGTCACTAAAACTACAAATAAGGCCAATAAACTATTGGTTTAGAAACTCATACATATTTATATATATTTACATATACATACATGTATATACGATTTTTATTAATACAGTAACATTAAAATTAGATAGGAATTCTATTTTAATCTAGTTCATGCCACATTTGAGGAAGTTAGGTGGTGCAGTGGATACAGCATGGGACCTAGAGTTAGGAAAACTTGTCCTAAGTTCTAATCAGGCTGTAAGACCCTGGACAAGTCACTTAACCTTGTTTGCTTTTGTTCCTTATCTAAAAAATGAGCTGGAGAAGAAAATGGCAAACTACTCCAATATCTTAGCCCAGAAATCCTCAAATGGGGTCATGAAGAGTCACACAAGATTGAAAGTCTTAAAATAAGTGAACAACAACACTGCCACATTCAAGAGTATTATGGGCTGCTTGCACCTGGGGTTTGTGTTGACACCTCCTGACTGGATAGGCTTCGAGGTCTCTTCTAAATCTGAGATGCTGTGACCGTACTGACTCCTCAGTGGCTCCTCCTTGGAATGTCCTTCCCGTCTTTGCTTCTTATGATGATATACTACCATCGTCAGGGTAACTGGGTTTCTATCCTTTCTACCACAAAGTTTAAAAACTACAATTCATTTTTGTATCAACAAACCTACAAGGATCCTGAACTAATTTATTCTCAGCCCCGTCACAGCCCTCCTTAGTGAGAAAACCTATCACATGCATACACACTCATGTGTGCGCATACATCTACACACACTTACCCAATCATAGGACCACTCACTTTTCTCTGTTACCTATCTATCATCCCAACCCTTATGGCCTTCTCCCTAAGTGCGCACTCACCGAGCTAGCTGACAATCTGTGTGACAGATGCTGCAACTGCCCCACCTGCTGGCTAAGTGTGCCAGGGTGCTCTCCTGGCCTGAGCCTGACCTCTCCCGATCAAACAGGCTAATATCAAAGGCACCAAAATAAATCCACTTCTGGAACAGCTGACCGAACAGCGGCTAAGTGCTAACACCAACCAATATTAAAGAAAAGCCTTAATGAATATCGTGTGCTAGAAACTTAAAATATATGTATATTTATGTGTGCACATGTAGTTGCAGATATATACACAGTGGGGCCTATTTATAAACTTATTTTCTTAAAGGACAAGTTTAATGCTTGTATAATAACCATGACTGTGCTATAACCACATATAGCAAAACCCAGATGCTTTGGGAGGGGGATAATATGTTCCCTAAACAAATATGATATGGCCCCTGGTACATCCAAATCAAGGTAAAAATAAATTTTTGTTGACCAAATTTTTCTGTTTTAACTCTACTACTTGGCATGTTATGTTTTATTGTCTAGTAACTTTAGAAGAAATTGGTTTGTTTGGGTAAATGGCTAAAGTATATCCAGATAGCACTCAAGTGTAACTTGTGGTTTTGTCTTAAAACAAAATGGGAAATAATTCAAGTTTTCTAATAGTCAACTCTGTTACTTGAAATAGATTCCAATAGTTTGGTATAGTAGCCCCATATATTTAGACCTGGAAGGAACCTTAGTGGTCATCTGGTCCAACAGCCTCATTTTACAGAAGGAAAAACCAGGACCCAGAAAAATAAAATTATTTTCTCAGTCACACAAGTAGGAAGTAGCCAAGGCAGTATTTGAATTCAGATCTTGAAACTGCCTCCAATATGTATGAATCGTGTAAGAGTCCCTTTGTACATTTTGACAGGTAAAGGGCACATAGCCTGCAAAACATAAACATTGATAAATGTCTTTTTATATCTCCTTGCACCCTAAAGGCAGCAATTAATCAATAAATATTTACTAAGCACCATTTATTAAGAGCCAACCAGACATATTTTTCAAATATGACAATTTTTTTCTGTATCCACAAATGATTCTTCTGCTCAAAAGTGTTCCCCTCGCGCTTGATTGCTTAGGGAGAGTAAAGTGCCAAGCCTTTCTTTCCCAGGCCTTCAAAACCCTCCAAAATCTGGCATCATACTGTTTTCGACTTCATCTTCATGGCCAACTCTGTTCCCTGAACAAAGTTTGCACTTTTCTACCCCTGTACTTTTATTCTTTCTGTGTCCTAAGTCTATAATGGTCTTGCAAGAATGCTTTAAAGCCCAACTCAAATGCTACCTCCTCCATGAAGCCTTCCCTGATCCTCTTTATTAGTAGTGACACTCTCACATGACACTTTGTGTGGGACCTAAATTATGATACGTTTTCTATATTATTTTGTATTAGAGTATCTATCGATGGATGTGTTTTCTCTGGCTCTTCCTCCTCAATTCTTTCCACCTTCCCTTAAGTCTCAACTAAAATTCTATCTTAGAGAGGAAGTCTCTCGTGGTTCTAGTGCCTTCCTGTTAATTTTTTCTTATATGTCCTGTACTTAGCTTGTTCTGTATATATTTGTTTACATGTTGTCTCCTCCATTAGCTTATAAACTCCTTGAGGGCAAAGACTATCTTTTGCCTTTTTATGTGTTCCCAGCACTTAGCACAGTGCCTGGCACATAAGACATGCTTAATAAATGTTGATTGATTACTAAAATTTAAGCACCATAAGAGAAGTGATCTTGGCACAACTAATTTCCTCAGAACAAGCTCAACACAAAATAAACATTTAATACATGTCTGTTGAATTGAAATAAATTAAAATATTGAAAGGTTTTGATGGAAAGAGGTATCAGAGAAGTCTTGTGTTCTATGCTCCCCTAAAAGGCTGAATCAGAATCAAAGGCAGATTTCATCTTAACATAATAAAAAAGAGTATTCTAATAAACAGAACTATCCAATAGCTGCCAGAGAGATGGTGAATTTCTGGTCACTAGAGGTAATGACACAAAAGACTGATTGATGACTATCCAGGAGGAATGTTGTAGGAGAGATTCCTATATTGGATAAGAGGTTAAACTAGATGACTTCTAAGCTCCCTTCCAACTCTAAGCTTCCAAAATTATAATTCGTAGCCTCCAAACACTATATGTAATTTTCCTCCATATTCCAAGATCAGCCCATCAAAGAACAAGTACTTGTTAAGTTCCTATCATCTGCCAGGCATTTTGCTGGTTGTGAGGATACAAGCACAACCATGAAATAATTCCAACTCAAAATGAGTTTACATTATAGCCAGTGAATAGCAATTATTATTTATGTAAGCAGATTTTTTTGCCACAAAACACTAACCTAACAAAAAGAATATGTATTTGTATATACGATCTAGTTTGAACTTCACAATAACTCTGTAAAGCAGATATTACTAATGGTATCAACTCCCTTTTACTGATGAGGAAACTGACTTGCCTGAGTATGTCAGAGTCAGAACTCAAAATCTTTTTTTACCCCAGATCTCCTATTCTTTCTACAACACCATACCGTTGCCTTGAACTATGACTGACGATGATGGGGGTGGTGGTAGTGGTGGTGGTGATATGATGAGGATGATGATGACTCTGAACAGGTTCACAAGAATAATCCTAGCAAAAAGGATCACCTAAGCCCTATAAGGTAAGTAGTACAAGTATTATCACTCCTATTTTAAAAATGGAGAAACCAAGGTTTAGTGAGATTAAGTGACTTGCCTGCAGTCACATAGCCAATTACTATTAGGAAACAGTTTGAAATTCAAACACAGTTCTCCTGTCTCCAAGACCATTATTCTTTTCACTACAACAAAAGTACTTTCTACAAAGTTAGGAGGATATATGGCTGCATTATGACTTTTCATTTTGCCTTTGATTCACCTTCTCTTCAAGGACTTTTGCTGGAGAAGTCTACCTCAATCCCTATTTCTGAGGGCTTACTTCCAACACCTACTGCTTCTTTTCCCAGAAACTCACAGCGAGATATCAGGCCATCAGTCTTAGAATGTTTCATTGGCAAGAATTCTACCTGTCCAATCACCAATATCCCCATGTGCATGGCTGGGATCTCTCCTTGGAGACGTCGAAATACTGAGCAGACTCAGAACTGGGAGGTGATGACAGCTGAGCTTAAGGTAGAATGGTAAGGGCATAGCTATAGAAAACTCCATCCTATAGGCAACAGCAGCAGGAGATGGAACGTAGATGCAGAAAGCTTAAATCTCAGGGACAAGCTCTGGTTTTCAGTGGTAGCCTGAAAGAAGGAAGATGATTTATTTTTCTCCTTTGTACTTGCCAGCAAAGGGGGCCAGAAAGATTCTTTGTTAGGCTTACAGTGACACTCAATGAAGTGACCGGCTTCCAAGAGCTACTTTGGCCCTTAGACTCAGAGAAAGGGGAGAGGAGGGTGTGATCAGATATTTGATTTTTTTCAAAACAATTTTGACCTTCATTAAGGAGCATCCTCAGGCAGCAAGTTAATAAATAAAACCATCCAATGAATAAATGCATGACTGGGGAAAAAAAAACAAACAAGTGGCAATATTCAACACATAATGAAAATCGGTATCAAAACAAGAGCCATTTCTGACTCAGCTTCATTGCCCACTGGGATAAGGTTGGCAGGCTCCTTCAAGCTGGGCCTTTCAGAGTACTTACTGGACCCTTAGAAGTCCTTACAAGTCTCAGTTTTGCAGGTTTAGAAGCTTGATCCCATCAGCTCAGGCAGAGGCAATTAGGCTGGTGAATTGATTCCTGCAAACCCAATTCATAAGAGACTGGCCAATAAGCCAGTGTATTCATTTAAACTGAGAAGTATGCCTGCCAAGGAGACCAGGTATTCTCATGTGCTAATTAGTGTATTTTCCTCCCTATGGAAAGCATACTGGAAAAAACCAAATTGACGTCAAGAAGTAGCTAGAAAAATCAAGACACACTATGTTAGGGATGCTTTCAGAATGGCACAGTGGAGAATGCTGCATCTAGAGTCAGATCAACTGGGTTCCAATCCTGCTTCTTTTACATCCTACTTCTACTGCCTAACATAAGAAACTTAATTCTCTAAGGCTTAGTTTCTTTATCAGCAAAACGAGAGGTAGACCAAGAAGGCTCTGAATCCCCAGGCCCTAAATCAGTGATCCTATGGTAACAATAGATATTTATACAACATTTTAAGGCATGTAAAGAACTTTACATTATTTCATCTTCCTGTAAACCCTGTGAAGTAAGTTCTAGAGGTGTTATTTTCCCTGTTTTACAGATGGGGAAACTAAGATTGAGAATGTTAAAAGACTTCCCCATAGTCACACTACGAGTAAGTATTGAAGAATATGATTCTAGGTCTTCCCAAATTTTCCCTATCTCTACTCAGTGACATCTTCTCTTATAAACTAAGGGGGAATTAATACCAGCTATGGAATTTGATCTGCCAAGCAGACTAGATGTTTTTACAAGCCTGTTCAGAATACTCTCTAAGAGACACACTGATAAACTCACGCTCTAATTCTTCCTTTCCTAAACACAGCACAGACCCCCCCCCGCCAACCCATACCTTTGAAATTGCCATTACCCATCATCCTTCTTCATTTCAACATACTCTTATAAAACACATTAATTCCTAGGGTTATGTATGTTTTTTACGTTAATTACTACCAAGTCAGTTACTTCCTGATAGTAATATTATGGCTTTACATGCCTCTCATATAAAGATTAGGAAATAAACAAAATGAACTTGACATTTTAAACATGAGGAGGTAAACTACTATTCTGAGGGAGGGGAAGGGGCATGTGATGGTTCATCTGTTCATGTAACCAAGGTCACACAGCTAGCAAGTCGTGGAACCAGTATTCAAAACCATTTTGGAGAACAGCAGGGGTAATACTATTCTGGATATAATTTTGACCAATGAAGAGGAAGTGGCTGGTAAAAAAGGAAATTATGGGAACCTTAGGAGGATATGACTATTTCATCCTAGAATTCATGATAGATAAGGAGGGTTATGCTAGGCATAATCTGATATTTTAAGAAAGGTGGGTTTTCAAAAAGCTCAAAAGAGATGGGATGTTCTCTAGGTTGAAATTTTCATAACATAAATTCAAATTATTCCAAAGGCAAATATAAAAGAAACATATCAATCAAGACAAATTTAGAAACTTAAAGAGGTTAGTCTTGGAGATCATCCAGAAAAATAAAAAAACAAAAAATAATGTCTCAGATTCAAGAGATATTTTGGGTCAGCTTATCCTCAAAACCATAGCTCATAAAATCTTCAGTGATATTTCTTTTTTAGACCAACAGGAAAACACATTCATCCAAGCAAAATACATTTTATTAGGCATATAGTGAGATGAAAAGGGAAATTCCCCACATGTACAGAATAGTACATTTTCCCGCAGATTTTCACACAATTGATGGGAGAAGAAATTCACATGAAGAATACTTGTGGTAAAGGAACATGTATGGAAGAGATTACATATGTAAGAAACATGTGGCACAGGAACACTGTGGAGAGGGTGTATGAATGGAAGCACACATGTATAGGGAGTACACATAGTCAGGACAAGACACACTTCTAGGACTGTATTAAAGTGGCCCCTAAGTGTTGCCATCTATTTACTCTGAGCTGCTAAACTGCCCTGCTGGGGTATTCTCTCTGCTACACTGCCATCTGCTGATGGTTCATAGTTTGTCTGGTCTCTGTGGCTCCTTTACTTCCTTCTGTGCCATCTGCCAATCTCTTCCCTGCCAGGTGAACTTTTTCCCCTTAGGGAGAAAGGCCTATTAGCTCTCTTAGCTCATAGTCCCTAGAGCTATCCTAGTTCTTTTGTAATTCCTTGGATCCGGCCACAGAAATCCTTAGGAGTGTTGGAAAGTGTTTCTTAGGTATGTGGTGAGCAAGAAGAAAATCAATGAAAAAACAGTGCTACTTTGGGTAGATGGGGACAGTGACAATGGATGCCAAAGAGATGGCAAAACTATGTATACCTATTTCACTTCTGTTTTCTCCACGAGTGTTCATTAGATTGTAAAGTCAGAACAAAAATGGTTAACAATCAATTAAAACCTAAGACAAAGGAGATGACATGGAAAGAAAGGTCAAGTCACCAGGGTCAGAGATAGATAGATAGATGATAGACAGACAGACAGATAGATAGATGATAGACAGACAAACAGATAGATAGATAGATAGATAGATAGATAGACAGACAGATACTGGATAGATGGATGTATGCTGGAGCTAGCTTAAACTGGGTTATGCAAGTCAATTGTGAAATTATCAGTATGAGTATTTATACTTTGGAAATCGGCAAATGTTATAAATCAGGGCTTGATTTACTGTTTTGTTGATTTTCTAGACTTAAGAAAGTGATGAAAAAATGTGAATAATGCAGATTAAGTTTAAAAGAATATCATGGATACATTTTGTCCCCAGAGAAATACATTATTGTTAAATATTTACTAGCCCATGACTGAAAAGAGAAAGATGCATGGAAGTGGAAAGGTGTGTGTGTGTGTGTGTGTGTGTGTGTGTGTGTGTGTGTGTGTGTGAGAGAGAGAGAGAGAGAGAGAGAGAGAGATCCAAGAGTAATGGAAGAACTTGTAAGTGTAATTGATAACAATGTCACAACCTCAACCACCACTGGTAAGCTTAAAAAAAAACAAAAACAAACACATGGAAACGCATGGAATATCAGACTGGAAATGGGAAAATGTCCTAGTTTCAAAAGTGGGATAAAGAGGTGAATTCCTATAGGCCATTTGAACCTAATGTTAATTCTTGAAAAAATTCTAGAATGCATTTGTAACATGGACTGGCCTTTTAAGCATGCCTAATTTCTCTAACATGGAGCCCACTCCGTTCCCTACAGTGTGATTGGAGGTGCCTCTTTGACTGGTGTAGCGGCAGTAGGATAATCACAGCGCCCATGGCAGTCATGAATGTACCAGTGTAATTCTGAATCTCAAAATACAACAGACTCTCCACATGGAAGACAGAACCAAAAAACAACAGAAAGTCAAATTCATCATAGTAACAAAGAAATCCATCGTAGTAACCAAGAAGTCTATACACATTATCAGGCTCCCCTAAGCAAAATGTCCTTCTCTCACTCACAGCCAACTGCCTGCTTTTTCTGTCTTTCCCAGTTCTGACCAGTCTGATCAACCTCCTCCCAACTCTGCTCCAGCTCTGCCTCTTCCTGTTCCCTCTGTTCAGCAAGCTCCTCCCACCACAGGCTTCATGTGACTCAAATTTATGTGACTTAGACTTCCATGTGACATAAAAAGGTTGCAAAGGCCTATTAATGGATGGGAAAGATCTTCCCATTCCATTAAAAAATACATTAATTCCATTAAAAATACCTTAGCAACTGGCTGCCTGCATTTTTTTTTTCTAAATTGTGAAAATGAAACACTCTTTCTCTTTCTGCCATCTTTTCAGCTGAACGCTTTTTGGCTACTCCTGGCTAACTAGATAGATAGATTGAAGTCAGATTGTGGAAAGTTTTGGGTGAAGGACTGAACATTTTTGCACTTTCCTATTAGGCAATCTCCACTGGAGATTTTTGAACATGGAAATGTCCTGGTCAGACCTGTGCCTTAGGAAAATTCCTTTGGCACCTGTATGGAGGATGGATTAGAGAAGGAAAGAGAAACAGAGGAAAACAGGCAGGGACACCATTGAGGCCATTGAGATAGTGCATAATATCCTTGTGGATAAGATGGAGAGAAGCTAATTATTTGTATGATGCAGTTTGGTGGATTCAGAACGCACAGAATGACTCTAAAGGATAGTGATTGAGTCAACCATGAAGGCACTTCTCTAATGGACTGACAACAGTGCCTTGTTCTGGACTCTGTCTAGCTAATGTTTTTATTAATGACTAGGATGGTAGTCATTTTTACATAATATGAAACAATGAACATCTTAAATGGGGCCTAGGGCAAAGTTGCCAGTGCTGATCAGACTGGAAGGACTGAGTAATCAACCCTGCCCCCATTCACATCAAGCTCCCAGACATCAGGCCTTTCACCTCTCAATCACCTGGAACCCAGCCCTGGACTAGAGCCTTAGCCACCTGGGAAGGCAAGAAAATCAACATCCGAGCTGGGACTTGGGTGGAGCTACCACACCTATGACTAAATAACCCTCCTCTCTGAATCCTTGGGATTCAGATTTGAAGTCTGCTAAAGTGAAAACTCCCTTCCCCTGCCAGAATTGCCTACTCCTTTAATACTTACTCATTTCATCCCTACCTCCTCCAAAGCCCTGTCCCTCCTTACCCTCTCCTTTTATTATGCCCCATGGAGCCTCATCTTCTTACACCCACAGAAACCTAATACTCCCACACACACATACACACTGCCAAAGGACACTGAATCCCTCACCAGCATCTTCTGTACTGGATGAACTTTCTTTCATACCTCACTCCCTAATCCCCATCACTCCCTCCCCTCTCTCTCTCTCTCTCTCTCTCACACACACACACACACACACACACACACACACACACACGAGGACAGGAGAAGTAGGTCTATCCTGTGTTCCTCACCACCATTTCTATCTCCTCCCTCTGCCAACATCACTTAGCTAACTCTCTTTTGAGATTCAGCTCCTACTCCAATATCACCATATTCTTGTTATTCTTTACCAAACCCCAAGCAATTCCCCTTTCTTCAGGAGTTCAGCACTTGAGTTGACAGTCTTCTTCACCACTCACCCCTCAAAAACAAAATCCTGGCTTCCCAGTTCATCAGTCTCTTCAGGATCCATTATCTGCACTTTGGTTCTACCTGAGCCACACGTAGTTACGCCCCACCCCCGCATCATCCATAACTATTTAACTTCCACAATTCAGAATCTTGAACTTCTCTCCAAACACAACTTCTATTCTTCTCTCTCTCCCTCCTCCTCGTTCATCCCAAATCTATTCTTTATTACCTATAGTTTTCCCATCCTCTGTCCTCTACAAGTTGATCACCACTATTCTAGCCTCATGACCTTTCCTTCAAAATTTTTGCTCTTTAATTAACCAAGTCAACTTTATACTGCCTTCTACCCCCAAATCCATTATTATTTTGTCCTGTTGCCACTGTCTTCCTATACCTAATCAAGGTTATCCCCAACATCTGCCCTCTCCTTGGGTACTCTCATGTTGCTTAACCTTGTTAAAGAACACACATGACTATATTGACAGGGTCCTCAAAAAATGAATATTATCAAGTCTCAGGAAGAGTCTCCCATATTCACCAAAGCACCAGAGAGCCTTGCCTCATAATAAACTCAGAAAATGGAAACTATTTGCCAGGAGCTTCTGTCTTTCTAGAGAAATTCCCCTCAAATTCCCCCAATATCATATCCAGTTCTCCCTTCTTGTGTTCTAATTTCTGATAAAGAGATGACTCTCCTCCTTGCTCAGATGATTCTATTTCTTGATCCTGTTCCTTCATGATGCCCAAATCCTCTGCTCTGGAATTTTGCCCCTTTAGTTACTCCCTTTCTATTTCTAACCTTTTATCTCTATAAAGTAACCTCTCTCCTACTATTGAAAAACATGCCTATTTCTATCCCATCGTAAAAAAAAAAAACACCTGCATTTGACCCTGCCATATTGTTTATGTTTCTCCTCCCATACACTAGAAAAAACTGCCTCTGTTTCCTCATCTCAATTCTAAACCCTTTACAATCTGGCTACTGACTCCATTACTTGGCTGATTTTGTTTTCTCCAAGAAAGTCAACAGTTCTTAATTGCTAAATCCAATGACTTTTTCTCAGTCTTCATTCTATTGACCTCTCTGTGGCTTTTAACACTATCAACCACCCCCTCCTGGATATTCTCTCTTCCCTTGGATTAATGACACTCCTCTCTCTTGCTTCATTTACCTGTCTGACCACTCTTCAATCTCACTTGTTGGTTCATCATCCATCATGCTTGGGTGCACCCTCAGGCTGTAACTGGAACCCTCTTCTCTATATATATTTTCTCTATATCCGATTTCATTAGCTCCCATGAGTTCAATTATATCTTCATGCAAAGGATGTCCAAACTTTTGTATCCAACCCTCATCTCTCTCTTGAGCTCTTGTTCCACACTGCTAACTGCCTGCTGTAGATATCTGTCTGGATGTTTTATAGGCCTAACAAATTCAATGCTTCTCTCTATAACAACCCTGAGAAGTAGGTACTGTTTTTATTCCCATTTTAGAGTTGAAGAAACTGAAGCAGTTAAATGACTTGCTAAGGTCACATAGCTAGTGTCTGAGGCTGGATTTAAATTCAGATCTTCCTGAATCTAGGCCCAAAGATTTATCTACTGCACTATCTAGCTGCTACTCAATTCCAGTTGGTCAGTCTTTTTTACCCTAAACAATTTAATTGACTCCGCTCAACGAAGTCCACAAAAGAACCTTTTGGAACTAAATCAAACAGCTTCCCTTTGCCCCCTTATGATTCTAGTTCATATGGTGGTCAGAAGAGGCAAAACAAGGATACTCTGAAGGTCTTTCTTAAGAACTTTGCAATTGATTGTGTGACATGGGAGATACCAGCACAGAATGGCTCAACCTGGCATGCCCACATCTTTGCTCTATGAGCAAAGCAGAATTGAAATAGTTCAAAAGAAATTCAAGATGCACAGATTTACAGAATCCACCTGAAATGTTCACAAGGACTATTTGTGCCCAACCTGTGATAGAACATTCTGAGCTCATATCGTCTGATCTGCCACAGTTGGACACACTGTAACTTGACTCTAGTGTAGTGAAGTCATTTTGATCTTCTTCTAGAAAAGATATCAACCACCAGTTTCCATGCAAATCATCCTAGTTACAAAGACCAAACCTGAAACTAGCAGGTCTACTGGTCTCCTTTTTATAATGTTCCTTCCTTTTATTATGCCTACTGGCTAGCTATGAAAACACCGTTGTTTGTTTAGTCAATCTAGCCAACAACAAACCCCTTTGGCTACCCTAAATGTAAGCTTTCATCCAGCAAAAGGGGACTTAACAGTGAAGGGGCAGTGAATGATAGCCAAAAGTGATAACCTATATCTGTAATCCTGCTACCAAGGAGTCTGAGACTGGAGGATCTTTTGAACTCTGGAGTTCTAAGTCACAGTAGAGCTAAACAAATCCTAGTGTCTAAACTAAATCTGCATCAATATAGCGAACCCAAGTATAATTATAGTTGGTTACAATTTTGATATAAGGCTATAACTTGGATAGACTATAATTGAACAATGAACTGGAACCAAGAACTGAAATTGAGAACACTGAGTTACATCTGGATACTCACAAAGTGCTTTCTCCATGAATAATAGTAATAAATGAATGAATGAATGAAGGCCAAGTATATTACCAATTTTTTTCTAATACTGCTATATGATTATAAAACTTAGAACACACTACAGCCTCTGAGAAATTAAAACTGTGGGTGAACCAAAAGACATAGGAGACACACAGAGTGGGCATGAATACCTTTTGATCCAAAGAAACCACTACTAGGCACATACCTCCCCCCCCAAAAAAAAATCAAAGATAGAGGAAAGGGACCTATGTTTGCAAAATTATTTATAGCAACAGTTTTTGTTATAGCAAAGAGCTGAAAACAAAGTATGTGCTCATGAACTATGGAATGACTGAAAAAACAATTGAGGTAAAAGAATGTAATGGAATATTATTGCATTATAAGAAATGACAACAATGAAGAATTCAGAGAAACTTGGAAAGACTTATATGAACTGATGCCAATTGAAATGAGCAGAACCAGGAGGAAAATTTCCACAATGATCACATTAATGTAAAGGAAAACACTTTGAAAGACTTCACAACTCTGATCAGCTCACTGACCAATCATGATTCCCAAACACTGATGATAAAGCATACTTGCTTCCTTTTGTTAGATAGGTAAAACAGAAAAAGACATTTTCAGTCTTGGACTTTGTTTTGTTAGACTGCATAAAAGAAAACTTCAGATACATGATAGAGAAGTTAGAGTTTTGCATAGAAATGCAAAAAAAAAAGCATAAATAAGACATTTTTTTCTAAAAATAAAAGAAAATAAAATGTTTTGAAAGTAGCACAGAAAGGAATTTTGTTACTGTCATACTAAAATTAATATACTTTTTTTGGAGATTATGTCTTTCTATCTCACCTAGGCTGGAAGTACATGCCTTACTCCCAAGGCTTTATCATATTGGTGCCAGACTTAATAGGGAAATCTCATTGGCTTTTACCTTACTGCAGTTGAGAACTCCCATGCTCAAACCACCATATACCAGTTTCTCTCTCTCTCTCTCTCTCTCTCTCTCTCTCTCTCTCTCTCTCTCTCTCTCTCTCTCTCTCTCAGATTTTCAAAGGGCAATGAAAGAAAGATGGCCTGGAAATAGAGAAGAACTGGTTCTGAATCCCACTTCTGACACATCCTGGCTGGGTGACTCTCATTTAACCTCTGAGTCAAACAACTCTGTAATGGTAGAGGTTGCAGAGAAGGTGCCAAGTTGCATTGGTAGAGAGTACTTCCTCACCAGGAGTGACCTAGACCTATTTTCTCCTCTCTAGCTTTTTCTGATACTGATTTTCCCTGCTTCTTTTCCCATCTGTCCAACCACTCTCATTGTCCTTTGTGGATTTTTCCTTCATCTCACGCCCTCTGTGGTTGTTCCCCAAAGCTCCGTGCTGGGTTGCCTTCTCTTTTTGATTTATATTATCTTAGTTGGTGATCTCATAAATTCCCATGGTTTCAATGACCATCTCTAAGCAGATAATTCCCAGATCTCTATATCCTATATAAATATTCTCTCCTCTGAGCTATAGTCATACATCTCCAGTGGGACATCTTGATGTCCTATAGATATCTTAAAATTAACAGGTCCAAAACAGAACTCATTATTTTCCTCTCAGTCCTTCCTCTTTCCCCCATTAATACCAGTGGCACCAGTACCTCCCAATTATCCAGGCCTGCAACATTGATTTCAACTTTGACTTTTTCACCCTCACTCACCATATATAATCAATCCATTCTCAAATCTTGTCATTTCCATCTTCACAACATCTCTTAGAAACGGTCCCTTTTCTCTGGTCACACAGTCACAACCCTAGTTTAGATCCTCATCACAGAGTGCTGCAATAACCTTTTAACTGCTCCCCCTTCAAGTCTTTCCCCATTCCAATCTATCCTCCCATCATTTGCCAAGGTGATTTTTCCAAAGTGTAGATCATGTTACCTCCCTGCTCAGTGAGATCCAGTAGCTCCCTATTAACTCCAGGATCAACTATAAAATCTTCTGGCATTTAAAGCTCTTTATAATCTAGCCCCTTTTTACCTTTCCAGAGTTCTTATATTTTACTTTCTTCTATGTATTCCAAGATCTTGCCACTGTGGGCTATGTGTAATTCCCAAAGCACAACACACCGTCTCCCATCTAGACACCTTTGTATCTGCTGTCCTCCATGATTATGATGTTCTATCCCCTTCACCTCTTCCTCTTGGCTTCCCTTGCTTTGTTCAAAACTTAATTTGAATGCCACCTTTTCCAAAATCTCTTCTTCAGCCCCTTAACTGCTAGAGTCTCCCCTTTTGGTCTCTTCATATAAAAAAATTTTTACGTGTTGTTTTCATCATTAGAATGTAACTTTTTTGAAGGAAGGAATTTTCTTTTCTTTTCTTTTTCTTTGTATCCCCAGCACTTAGCACAGTGCCTGGCACATAATAAGAGTTTAATAAATTCCTGTTGATTGATTGACCATATCAGTGAAATCACAGGTCTGATGAAAAAAGTTATTTTTATTTGCTCCATTGTTAGACTGCCTTTTGTGTGCCCACGAACCTATCTCTTTATTTTGATTTAGTTAGTCCTGTATAGTGTAGTGGTAAGAATATATAATCTGGAGTTAGAAAACCTTATGACAATTAACTGTGTGACCTTAGGCTAGTCGTATAATCTCCTTGGGTCTTGTAGCAGCAAGTAGCCTGACACGTCCACGACGACCTGCTAGCACAGGTTTAGATCTGCTTTTCTAAAAGGAAAACAACTTTTGAGGGGTCAACAATCTTCTTTATCACATATTCCAACAGATACAAGCAAAGAAATAAAGATTAATGGACATGTCTTCTGTCTACCCATAAGCAATACATACATCACCGATTAACAGACAAATCCACCTGTCTGATCATTACATACATACAATGTTACCAAAGAGAGAAGTACCAACATCTGGGGTTTCAAAGTCAGCGAGTTCCTTAACAGCTACGAAGAGTCTCATCTAGCACAGGAACCTTCTTCTGCAGAGTAAGCCCCAAAGCAAAACCTTACATCAGAGTATATATATATATATTTATATTTATAGATAGAGATATATTTATATAGATAGATATAGATATATAGATAGATATAGATATATATACACATATATATATATATATATACTCTTATATCTATCTATATATCCATATCTATCTATATCTATAGATATAGAAATATATATCTATATTTATTATATATATATAATTTTCGGAGCCAGAGGGCATGACTCTTGTGACCCAGGGCCTCATTAGAAATTAATAAAAGGTATAGGCCTCCCCACAAAACAATCCCTCCCTAATCAAGCTTCCCTTAATGGGCTCCATCTGAGGCCTATTAATGGGGCGGGGGTAGAGATCTTTAATTGTCATTAACATGACAGGTCTTCCTTGCTTTTTCTGTAAAATGAGAACCTAGAAGTGTGTGTAGTATAGTAGGAAGAGGGCTGGGTCAGTGAATTGGGGTTCAAACTCTGCCTCTGCTACATAGTTCCTGTGTGACATTGGAAAAGTCATTTAACCTGGCTGGGCCTCAATTTCCTCATCTGTAAAATGAAGGAATTGCACTCAAAGGTCCCTTCCAACTCTAGATGTAGAATTATAAACAACTAGGTAGCAACTGTGCCTGCCCAGATATATTTTGAGGCAATAGCTAGACAGTTGGACATGGCTATTGTCTTTGGGTTTCAAATCCCATTTCTTACATTAGATAATGATGTGACTTTGCAAAGCCATAGAACTTCTGAGCCTTAGTTTCCTTATCTGTAAAATGGGAGCATACAATAGCTACCTGATTTGAGTTGTTACAAGACTTGAAAGATGATACTAATCATTAATAGTTATGTAATGCTTTAAGGTGTATAAGTGAATATGTTACCCTCTGAGGTAGGCACTGTTGTCATCCCCACTTTGTGGATGGAGAAATCAAGGCTCAGAGGTTAAATGATTTGCCGAGTGTCATACAACTAATACATATCTGAGTCAAGATTCAAGCACAGGCCTGCCTAACTTCAGCTTCCTAACCTCCTGGCTGGCTCACAATGTCTACCAAATGTTTTGTACACTTTAAAGTGCTAATATAAATGACAACAATTATTATTTATTGTAAGATCATTGTACAGAATCAAACATTTTTGTTTTAGATGGGTTTCTCTGTAATGGAATTTTGTCTTTTATACCAAATGGCGTCTAGGATATACAGATGAATTAAAGGACACTGCTAATTACTAGCCTGGCTGTTGATCAGTAATCTACACCTTGTCCCTCATGACACTTTCAGGAAACATTAGCAAGAATCAAAATTGATTTTAATTTAGAGTTTCAGTTACATCTTCTCTTTTTGGTTCCCTGCCTTATGACAAGTCCTTGTTAGGCAGAAATAGCCAAAGGTCCTGATAATCCACAAATTCAGTGTAGGGGTGTTGTGGGGGGGGTAGAGAATGATTGCGAGTTAAGCACAAACAATAGGAAAGTCACAGACCTTCTCCACCTTCCTCTTTGTCTTAAAGGGAGGGGTCTTATAGAAATCTGTGTGGAAAGTTTTATTGAGGTATGCATAAGAGACCACTGGGAGCAAGATGGAGCAGGACAAAGGAAGAGAGAGATGAGAAAATGAGAGGGGGGAGAGGGAGGGAGGGAGGGAGAGAGAGAGAGAGAGAGAGAGAGAGAGAGAGGAAAGAGAGGAAACAGAAAAAGAGAGAGAAGAGAGACGGAGAATGTGCACAGGAAATACATCTGGAAAGAGCAGAGAAGACAGGGCTGCAGCTGAGATTTAAATTATTTGTACACCAGACAAAAACATAGAATCTCCAATATGCTCACATGCAGACAACAGCTGCACAGGGAAGTCGTCTACTCTAAGTTCCCAAGAAAAATGGTCACATAACAGATGCACAAATGAAAATGAAGCTCATTCCATTCCTATCCTTTTTTCCAGAAGTCCCTGACCATTAAGCCAGTAAAGAGAGGCCAGGGGCTTAAATTTGCTTGAGAGAAAAAGGGAGAAATACTAGACAGATTAGCAATAGCTGAAGCCCAATGTTGGCCTGGTCTCTGGTGCACAAACCAAAGAGGCAATAATATCAATTAGGGGCTTAGCAATCAATTTAGTGAAGAGGTGTCTGTGTCTAAAAATAAGATAGGCTGTAGGTGGTGAATGCATGGAGATCCACATATTTTGTTAGGAAAGACCAAGTTCAGAGCCTCCCCTTTTGACACTTAACTTTGTGGCAAGTCATTTAACCCCTCTAGGCCTCAGTTATCTTATCTGCAAAATGGGGGAGTTGGATTCAATGATCTCTGAGGTCTCTTCCAGGTCTAAATCTATGACCCTACTCAACATTCCCCCAAAGGTAATTGAGCAGAGATTGAATGGGTGAAAGGAATAAACATTTTTTGTTATTATTGCTTCATAGCACCTACTATGTGTCAGGCATTATTCTAAGCATCTTTTTTACAAATATCGTCTCATTTGATTCTTACAACAACCCTGGGGATGTAGGTGCTGTCATTATCCCCATTGTACAGTTGAGTTAACTAGGCAAACGGAGGTTAAATGACTTGCCCTGGGTTACACAGCTAGTGAGCTTCCAAGGCTACACTGGAACTCAGATCTGTCTGACTCCACGCCCAGCACTCTATCCACTACTGTATCACCTAGCTGCCCATGACTGAGTCAGAAGTTGACTGTTCAAACAACAGTGTAGGGGTATGGCTGTTGAACCTTATCAGTTTCTCAGCAAATCAAAATATTTTGCCCTCTTTCCTTGTAAAGTATGTGTCAGCCATGGAAGATAGGTGTGCCTAGATGTTCTGGACCACATTTGAGGGTAGGAGGTCCAGGACTAGAATTTTATCTGTCTCCCTAAATATTGCTGGTAGAAGGGTATAATAGATTCAAATATCTTCCCCTCAGAAATCAGGAAACTGTACAAGGCAGGTTTTGATTTGTTGTTTTGCTGACAGTTCTAGAAAAAGTGGAAGAGAAAATGCTAATAATGCAGATTAGACTTAAAAGTGTCACAGATACATATTTTTGCCCAAGATAGTCGTTAAGCCTTTACCAGCCCACTACTGATTTAATCAAAATTGCCCATTTCATCTTTTTACAATGCCCTTTTTTGTTATTGTTCACTTGTTTTCTTGACGAAGATTCTGGAGTCATTTTCCATTTCCTTCTCCAGCTCATTTTACAGATGAGGAAACTGAGGCAAAAAGTGTCAAGTGACTTGCCAGGGTCATACAGTTAGTAAGTCATTGCAGCCAGATTTGAATTCAGGAAGGTAAGTCTTCCTAACTCCAGGCTCAGCACTCTACCCATTGTGTACCATTTAGCTCCCCTTGCCTTTTACCCTCTCTTGCTTTTTGGTTTTTTTTCCTTTTCTTTCAAGAACTCTTCCTCTGTATCTAAAGCTGTGGAAAGTATCTCCTCTTTCCTTGATCCTTTTATTTGTTTACAATAAGGCCTTTTATATCTAGGTCATATATTTATTTGGATTTTAGTGTGTAAAATGGTGTTAAATGCAACTCCAAACCTAATTCCTATCAGATCACTTCCTAACATCTCCTGTAATACTTGATTAGGTATTAAGAAGATAAAGTAAAAATGCAAAAGAAATTTATGCCGGAGTTGATGTGATGCACCTTTGTCAAGCATTCAAAGATCAATTTTCAAACTATCTCAAGAAGGGAAAGATTTCAAGAAAATCCACAAGATCATAAGCAGTGGTTTTAGTGAAATGAAAAAAAAAAGGAAAAAAGGAAGGAAGAAAAGAAAAGAATACAAAAGAAAAAAAAGAGTAAGTGAGAAAACATGAGAAACTAGCAACCCACGTACCTGCTTTCTTATCTATATGAAATCCTTATGGAAAAGGTCAATGGGCACACATACAGGGTCTCTTCAATGAAAATATGAGAAGGGAACAGGAAGTTTTTGCAAATGATTTCCAACAACATTTTGCTGTTACACAATTTATTGAGAGATAGAGAATATTAAGTCCTATTGTGTTTATTATTCTGTATTTTTAAAAAGTGTTTCACTCAGTAGAACAAAATATACTGCCAGAGGCTTTTAATGTGATAGAAAAAGGCAGGATCTGAAGCTCTATCCAATTACTCCTATCATAGCGGACTTATACCCTCAAGTATTTAATGGAAAATAAGAATAAATGCATCTTTCATATTAAGGCTCATTTTAACTTTGTAGCCCTCTAGGTCAATTCTGAGTACAACTGAGAGTGCTGTTTCTTTTTGCTAGGAAATAAAATCAACCAACTTCTAGTAAAACTGTTGGTTAGAGCTTATCAACTAAATAGACACTGATTTTGAAAGTGTTCAAAAAAAACGATTGGAAAGGTCACTTTGTAATAGCTTCACTAAAATGAATAAATGAACCATGTAACTTTATTTAGTGTTGTTCTTGAAATGATTAACTCTTTTCTCCTTTTACAGAGTCATCTCCACATAAATCTTTTCATTGAATGAACTGACCATTAAGTATAATAGAACTGCATTCAGTTGAAGCCTCCCTCATTATCCCTATTGCTATAATATAAGACCTTGCCTTTGGTTTCCATTTTTTTCCTTCAAAACACTTTATGCTTTTATTTCATTCCTACAGGATTTTTATAACAGAAAAATATATTTCTATAGCATGCATATTTATAATTACTTCCCTCACCAAACTAAATAGTAATTCCATAAACATCCCATCACATCTCAGTTCCTTAGAAACACAATAAACTCAAATTTTTATTATTTTTTGTTTTTTTATTTATGTCTTTGATTTTTTTTTTCCCAGAAGATGCTTTTCTATTCTAGCATGTTTTTCTGGCTTTTTAGAAAATTTGTTTCTAATATTAACAAGCAAAAACAAAATAAAATTGCATTTAAATCTATAATTACATATTTAAAATTCAGAAACAGCTTTTCTTTTGTTCCCTTTATGCTCTCTTCTATACTATCTATTCATTCCCCCTCTAAATATTTATGTTAATCGACATAGATAGAAATAGAGATGGAGAAAGAAATATGGAGGTGGAAATGGCACTATATAGATACAGATATGGTTAGATATAGATCTAGGCATAGATATGGACAAAGATATAGATAATTAAATATAGATACAAATACAAATACAAATATAGATATAGACACAGATATAGTCATAGATATATTAGCACATGGGATCCTGTGATATTTTCCTAGTTTGATGTGTTCTATTTTGCTAATTAATGTGTATTCAAAACCACAGCTCTGAGCCCCCATTCAATTTTTTGCAGGGCCAAGCCAGATGATATATAAAATCAGAATGATATATATGTAAACATGATAAAAGGTAAATAACAAAGAATCATCTGCTTATATACAAAAGAGTACTGTTTGTTTTCAACTTCCCACTGTGCAAAGAGCAACCCTCCTCTCAAACAGCTCCAAATCCAAAGATGCCTCTTGCTGATCTCAGCTGAATTGTTGCTGCCCTCTGCTGCTGAGCTGCTTCTACACTGAAAATTCATTTTAAAATATTCATCATAAATAATTAGAATTTATTTCTGTCGTTTGTTCTCCTTTTTCAGGGGGCCACAGATCAGCTGCCAACATACATGCATTTAGAGCTAGGAGGTATCTTAGATGCTACTATATTTCCACCCCATCCCTTGTTTAGAAGATGAAGAAACTGAAATTGAGAGATATTGAACACCTTTCTCAGGGTTACACAGATTATAAGCATCTGAGGCATGATTTGAACTCAGATCTGCCTGATTACAGGTTCAGCACACAATTCACAGAGCTACCAAGTTGCTTTTTCTCTGATGAGCTACTAGAGGGTTTCTTCTTCTTTAAAGAGAGTGTTATCACTTTTCTGTGAGATTACATATGCCCAAGGATATTTTAGTTATTTTGTTAGTCAAACCCATATTTACCGAGAGCCAAAACAGAAAAGAATCCCTTTGATTAAGATCTGTCTTTTCCAACTTTGAGCTCCCTTTATTGGAAATTCTTCCAAGCAAATTTGATACGGGAAGAGTGTGAATTGCCTTTAACTCTCCTCATTCCTCTGGCAGCTAGCTCTAGGCCATGCAATTTATGCTGCCTAGCAACAATGGCATGACAAGGGAGGAGCTGGTGAGTCTTATTCCACACATAAGGGTGCCTTCGTTACTACAAAAAGTACCCTGTTTTCAAGTTATTATTTCACATTGTGTTGGAGCCACATGTTCCTGATATCTTCCTGGATACCCCTTTGTTAGTTACTTTCAGGCATATATATAACAATTACTTAGGAAATCCCTATACTTGCAGAGGTACTCAGTAAGTGGAGAGAACTTGTATGGGGATATAGGGAACAAAGAACAAAGAAGAAACCTGGAGCTGTCTGGAGATAGAAAGAAGGCAAAAAAAAAACCTCCCCCAAAAACCCCACCCTTATGAATTTTGTCATGGGCTGGGCACCATGACTGACCCAAAGCATTGGGGAACTATCCCATAGTCACTACCTTGTCAACTCTGACCATTTCCATTGTCAAATCCCTCCAGTGGTATATGTGCTGTTTGTTGCCCACTACCATACCTGAAGATCAAAGAAAGGACTGTTCTCAGCCTCTATGGGAGCCAGAGAACAATGTCACTCGTAGATACACCCTTCATATTAAGAGCTAAAAAGAACCTACTCTCATTACCCTTGCTGTTTTTTAATGTTTCCACAGCTAAGCCTTATTACTTGCTTCCTGGGCTCCTTTGATGCTACATGGAGTTTGCTCTAATGAGACCCAACTGGAAGTCTAGTAGGGCACCTTGAGGGGAGACTTTCTTTAAATTTTCTCCCTCTCCCTCCCCCCTCCCTAAAACGGCATGCAATCTGATATAGACTCTACATATACATTCCTATTAAACACATTTTCACATCAGTCATGTTGCATAGAAGAATTGTAATGAAGTGGAGAAACCATGAGAAAGGAAAAATAAAACAATACAAAAAAGAAAACAGTCTGCTTCACTCTGCATTTCCAACTTTATAGTTCTTTCTCTGGATGTGGATGGCATTTTCCATCATGAGTCCTTTGGAATTGTTTTAGCTCCTTGCATTGCTGTGAAGGGCTAAGTCCATCAAAATCAGTCCTCAAACACTGTGGCTGTTACTGTGTATAATGTTCGCCTGGCTCTGCTCACTTCACTGAGCATCAGTTTATATAAATCTTTCCAGGATTTTCTGAAGTCTGCCTGTTCATCATTTCTTAAGGCACAACAGTATTCCATTACATTCATATACCACAACTTATTCAGCCATTGTCTAATTGATGGACATCCCCTCGATTTCCAGTTCTTGGTCACCACAAAGAGAGCTGCTATAAATATTTTTGTGCAGGTGAGTCCTTTTCCAATTTTTATAATCTCTTTGGGATACAGCCCTAGAAAGCCAGATTGCTGGATCAAAGGGGAGGGGACACCTTCCTAAAGGAGCTTCTTCCTCACAGAGCCAAAAAGCTAAGATCTAGTCCTGAAATCACATTTTATTTATTTAGGGAAGGAAAAAAGATCATTTTGTTCTTGTTGTTGTCTGCATATTTTCAGGTAGACTGCCTTGATAGACATTTCTTGGTCTTCCCTCTTACCACATCCCCAAAGCCATAACTAGGAATTTTGATGAATTCAATTAATCTGGGTGGCATGGGAGGAGTTGCGAAGGGGGAAGGCAAGGAAGGATGGTGGCAATTCCGTCAGCCCATGACTCCAGTCCCTTGCCCTATCCTGGGGATCACCTTCTTGAACCCTCACGGATTGTTTAGGTCAAGGAAGGATTTCAAAGCATGGGGACATCAGTCTACAGACCACTGTAGATTGTATGTATGTACTCTTGAGTGTTGGCACCAGGGAGAGAATCAGTAGTAACAGTGTGAGTTGGCAGTTGGATCTTCATTTAACAGATGCACAGCAATATTGTGTGTAATATTGCACCGTACTACTTTCATCGATGAAGAAGAAATATTCCAGTGAAGTTCTTCATTGTCCTAAACCTAGTTAAAAGAAGCAAAAGGTAGAAAACACAGGAATACAGTCCATGATTCCTTCCCTATTACACATTTCTGGACCTATATCCATACCTAGTATAATCTTATACCTCCTTTCCTTTTCAAGAAGATGGGCTGTGGTTCATCCACCCCACACCCTTGAAGCAGGCATTGTAATCTGTCCCTAAATGTCCACCCTTGGTGAGATGGAGACCATACTTCCTGACTCCCATTTGAATGGATCATGTGCTATTTAGAAATATGAACGTCCCCTTCAGGTGACCTACCCTTAAGGGTTCTGTGTAATAATACAAATTGCTCACATTTTTACATTGTTTAAAGATTTGCAAAACACTTTACATACTTTATCTCATTTGATGCTCAAAATAATTCTGTGATGGAGGTGCTATAACTATCAACCACTGGTAGAGAACAAACCCAGAACAGAAAGAAGTTTTAGAGAGAAGTTTATTACGTATTCCAGCAGAAGTGAGGGCTGACTTGGGGAAGGGAGTGGAGCTATTTCCCCTGAGCCTCTATAAGTTTTATATTATATTGAGTCCAAACGAAGGAACAAACAACCTCTGATTGGCCAGTGTGGAGGCAGTTTTCAGATAAGACACATAAGTTCCTTGAGATATATAAATCTTTATATTCCTTGGAAGGTTTCTGGGGTCAGTATGACCTAGATGTCCTCTGAGTTAGGCATTAAGTAAATCTGGTCTCTAAGCAACATGTCTGGTTTCTCAGCCATGTAGGGCCAGATTCAAACAGCACAATCATTTTTTCTTGCACACCATTTACAGATGCAAAAACTGAGTCTCAGAGAGACAAAGTAATGTCACTTAGAAAATAAGTCTCTAAGCTAAAATTTGAAGAGTCTTCCTCACTCTAAATTGAACATTTTCCAGTTATCCACAGTACCATTACTTCCTCTCCTTTAGAAGCTACCACAAACCCATTTCTAAGACTGGAATTTCCTCCAACCCCCTCCTTAACCAATTCTATTGGACAAATTCTGTTCATATAAATTTTGTTTCTATATTTGTTAACTAGGGGATGATGGTCATGAAGATGGGGAGAAATTTGATTTTGACCTATAGGGAGAAAAAATTTCCTAAACCAAGAGTAAGAACATGAATTCCTTTCTTTCCAGACTAGCTCATATAAATCATGAAATTGATTCCCTAACTCTATAACACATCTTATTTTTCCATGTTGTTTCACATATCTGAGTCTTCTTTCTGTAATAGGACATATGAGGTGGTTTGTGATGTCTTCCAATACTCCCACAATGTAATTCCCCTTTGGAATG
Organism: Potorous gilbertii; assembly: GCA_028658325.1. Lineage (NCBI taxonomy): Eukaryota > Metazoa > Chordata > Mammalia > Diprotodontia > Potoroidae > Potorous > Potorous gilbertii. Next base: position 131,798,826 of record CM053771.1, on the reverse strand, counting down.
CTACAAATGAGGGCTGGTCGCAAAGAAGGGTAGAAATATCCCCCTATTCTTTCTAAGGGTTTGGTTTACTCCTTTAGCTTCCTTTCATACTAGCAGGTCTAAGTTTCAAGAGGTAGAATACCACCATATAGTTATATTCAGATTCTCTCAGAGTCCTAGGGGAAACCCTGTTAAGGGGAAATATACTTCCCAAACTTGCCATTCTAATTTTTGAGCCCCAATTCAATGTATTTTCTTTATACACAGTTGCTCACTATAGTGATAATTTTAGATTTTAAATATAGCCACTTAACTAGTAACAAAGCAAAAGGAATAATGACATCAGATACTGATACAATAAAAATAAATATATAAATAATAATATATATTTAAATATGCATATAAATGGATCAAACCATTTCACCGTGTGCTAAAAAGTTATGCAAAAGAGTGGTACAAATTTATAAGAACCTAACAAAGAAACAAATGAGGGAAGAAAACTCATGTTTACTCAACCCCAGATTTCAGGCTTCAATGTTACTGATCCATTTAAGAACACTAATAGCAAATTAAATTAGTTCTCTGTTCACTGCTTGACTTCAACTATTCTTTAGCTGGGAAAATGATTTCTTTACTTGAACATAGTGTTTATAAAAATTAACTACCGTATGGTTTTATTAACCATATTTAATAAAAATTAATGCCTTAAAAGGGCATTTAGAAAGTGTTAGCTCATAATATAAATAACAGTTCTCTTTAAGCTAGCAACCTGCTGAGCTCATTAAGTTGGCTATCTCTGAGCAATACAGATGGTACCAGAAAACTATTCACTCCCATGAATGTGGCACTGTTCAATCAGAATGGAATCCACAGCAACACAGTTTAAGTTAATTCTTGAGGGAATTGAGGGGATTAGAACACCAAGTGGTAGTGGGAATTGCATGAACCACACTGACTCCATCTTGTGAACTTAATTTTTCCCACCCAGGAGCAATTAGTATTTCTTCAGTCGTTTAGATATGATTTTACTTGTATGGAAAATGCTTTGTAATTGTGTTCATATAGTTCCTGAGTTTGTCTTGGCAGGTAGACTCCCAAGTATTTTATGTCACCTAAAGCTTTTTTTAATGGAATTTCTCTTCCTGCTGGTCTTTGTTGGTAATATAGAGAAATGCTAATGATTTACATGGATCCATTTTATATCCTGAATATAATATATGCTGAAGTTGTTAATTATTTCAACGAGTTAATTTTAGTTGATTCTCAAGGATTCTCTAAGTATGCCCTCATATCATCTACAAAGAGTGATAGTTTTGTTTCCTCATTGCCTATTCTAATTCCTTTAATGTCTTTTTCTTCTCTTAATGCTATAGATAAAATTTCTAGTACAATATGGAATAATAGAGTAGAAAATGGGATCCTTGCTTTCCCCTGATCTTATTGGGAAGGCTTCTAGCTTATTTCTATTACAGATAAGATTGTTAATGAATTTAGAGAGATACTACTTATCATTTTCATAAAATATCCATTTATTCCTATGCTTACTAATGTTTTTAATTGAAGTGAATACTGTATTTTCTCAAAAGCTTTTTCTGCGTTTATTGAGATTGTCATAAGATTTTTATTATTGATATAGTCAATTATGCTGATAGTTTTCCTAATATTGGATCAGTCCTGCAATTCCTGGTATCCTACCTGGTCATTGTGTATGAATTTTATGATATGTTGCTGCAATCTCCTAGACAGTATGTTATTTAAGATTTTTGTATCAATGGTCATTAGAATTGGTCTATAATTTTCCTTCTCTGTTCTTGTTTTTCCTGGTTTAGGTATCAGCATCATATTTGTGCTGCAAAAAGAATTTAGTAAAATTCTTTCTTTACCTATTTTTCCAAATAGTTTTTTTTTTTTAACACCAGAATTACTTGTTCTTTAAATGTTTGGTAGGATTTGCTTGTAGATCCATCAGGTCCTGGTGATTTTTCTTAGGGAGATCATTGGTGTCTTGTTCAGTTTCTTCTTCTTCTAACATAGGATTGTTTAAGTATCTGGGTAATTTACATTTTTGTAAATATTCATCTACTTAAACTAGATTGTTAGATTTATTGGCGTGTGATTGGGCAAAATAGCTCCTAATAATTACTTTAATTTCATCTTCATTTGTGGGGAATTCACCCTTTTCATTTTTGATGCTGATGATTTGGCTTTCTTTTTTTCTTTTTTTAAAATCATATTACCCAATGGTTTATTTATTTTGTTGGTTTTTTTTTTTATAAAACCAGTTCCTACTTGTACTTATTACTTCAGTGTTTTCTCACTTTAATTACTAGTTCATGCAAGCAAATTAACTCAGGTTTTCTTACTTATAATTTTATTAATTTCTCTTTTTATTTTCAGGATTTCCAATTTGGTGTTTAATTGCACATTTTAAATTTTTTATTTTTCTAGTTTTTTTAGTTGCATGTCCAAATCATTGATCTGCCTTTTCTCTCTTTTAATGATGTACATGTTTAGAGATATAAATTTTCCCCTAAGCAAGGCATCAGCTGCATCCCATAAATTTTGACATATTGTTTCATTTGTTGTCTTTCTTTACAATGAAATTATTGATTGTTTCTATAATTTGTTCTTTGACCCACTCTTTCTTTAGGATTCTATTATTTAGTTTCCAATTAACTTTTAATCTCTGTTTTCCTAGCCATTTATCAAATGTATTTTTGTGTGTGTTATGGTCCAAAAAGGATGCATTTGATATTTCTACTTTTCTGTATTTGGTAATATGATTTTTATATCCTAGTACATGGTCTATTTTTGTGTAGGTTCCATGTACCACTGAGAAAAAAAGTTATATTCCTTTCTAGTCCCATTCAGTTTCCTCCAGAGGTCTATCATATTTAAGTTGTCTAAAATTCTATTTATCTACTTAACTTCTATCATTTTTATCTTTTTGTGAGATTTATCTACCCTCCCCAACCCATTAGTATAGTTTCAATGTCTGTTTCCTCTTGTAACTGATTTAAATTTTCCTTTAAGAATTTGAATGCTCTATCATTTGGTGCATATATGTTTAGTATTGATATTACTTCATTGTCTAGCAGAATGTAGCAGAATATAGTTTCTCTGCTTATCTCTTTTAATTATGTTTATTTTTGCTTTGTCTGAGATCAGAATTGCTACCCCTGCTTTTTTTTTTTTTACTTCAGCTGAAGCAAAATAGATTCTGCTCCAGCTCCTTACCTTTACTCTGTGTCTTTCTCTCTGTTTTTTTGTAAGTAGCATATTGTAGGATTATGGTTTTTTAATGCACCCTGCTATCCATTTCTGTTTTATGGGTGAGTTCATCCCATTCATATTCACAGTTATAATTACTATGTATTTCCATCCATCCTATTTTTAGCTTGTTTATCCTTCCCTGCCCTCTCCCTCACCCCCATCTCTCTCCACCTTGGTCCCTTCTCAAAAGTGCTTTGCTTCTGACTACCACCTCCTGCAATCCAGCCTCCTTTTTCTCAATCCCCCCCACCTTTTCTCACATTCTGCTCACTTCCTACTTCTCTTAGGGTAAGATAAGAGTGTGTATTTCATTCCCTCTCTGGGCCAATTCAATGACAGTAAGGTTCAAGCATTGCCCACTACCTCTCTCATCTTCCCCTCCACTGTAATATCTCTTTCCATACCTCCTTTATCTGAGTTAATTTACCCTATTTTTCCTCTCCCTTCCCCCTCTCCCAGTGCATCCTTTCTTCTTACCCCTTAATTTTTAATTTTTTGTATCATCCCATCATAATCAATCATGCCCATGACCTCTATGTATACTCCTTCTAGGTACCCTAATAATGAGAAAGTTCTTCGTAGTCACAAATATCATCTTCATATGGAGGAATGTAAACAGTTCAACTTTATTGAATTCCTTTTTCATACTTATCTTTTTTAGACTTCTCTCATGTCTCAATTTAAAAATCAAATTTTCCTTTCAGCTCTGGTCTTTTCATCAGAAATCCTTGAAAGTTCTTTATTTCATTAAATATCTACCCCCCAAAAAATTATACACAATTTTGTTCAGTAGGTTATTCTTGGTAGGTAGGAGATAGGTAATCCTAGCTCCTTGACCCTCCAGATTATCATATTCCAAACTCTCCAATCGTTTAATGCAGAAGCTGCTAAATCTTATGTTATACTGCCTGTGGCTCCATGATATTTGAATTATTTCTTTCTGACTACTTGCAATATTTCCTCCTTGCCTGGGGAGCTCTGCAATTGACTATAATTTTCTTTAGCATTTCATTTTGGAATGTCTTTCAGGAGGTAACTGGTAGATTATTTCAATTTCTATTTTATCTTCTGGATCTTGAATATCAGTGCAGTTTTCCTGCATAATTTCTTGAAATAAGATGTCTAGGTTGTTTTTTTATTGTGGCTTTCAGGTAGTCCAGTAATTCTTATATTATCTCTCTTTGATCTATTTTCCAGATAAGCTGTTTTTCCAATGAGATATTTCATATTTTCTTCTATTTTTTCATTCTTTTGTTTTTGCTTTATTGTTTCTTGATGTCTCATGGAATCATTAGCTTCCAATTCTAATTTTTAATGAATTATTTTCTTCAGTGGGCTAGGTACCTCCTTTCCTACTTGTCTAATTCTACTTTTAAAAGAATTCTTTTCTCCAATGAATTTTTGTATCCTTTTTCTCATGTGGCCAATTCTGCTTTTTAAGGTATTATTTTCTTCAATATTTTTTTGTGTCTCCTATACCATGCTATTGACTCTTTTTCATGATTTTCTTGTACCACACTCATTTCTTTTCTCATTTTTCCCTCTGCCTCTTTTATTTGATTTTTAAAATTCTTTTTGAGATCTTCTAGAAATACCTTTTGGGATTATGAACAATTCACAATTTTCTTTGTGGCTTTGCATGTAGCTTTTTGACTTTGTTGTCTTCTCCTGAGTTTGTGTCTTGCTCTTCTCACACTAATTGTCTATGATCAGATTCTCTTCTTCTTGTTTGTTCAATTTTCCTGCTTATTTCTTGACTTTTAACTTTTTATTAAAGTTGGGCTCTGCTCCTGGGGTGGAGGGAGTACTGTCCCAAATCTCAAGGTTTGTTTTGTTGATATTTTCACAGCTAGTTTTGGGGTCTGTAAGCTTTCAGTTCTTCTAAAATGGTATTACCTAAGATGAGGTGTCACAGTTCTCCTGGCCTGTGCTCTGGTCTGTGAGCTTCCACCACAAGTACTCTCTGCCATCCTGTAACTGTGATCAGGGTCCTTGTTTCTTTGCAGCTATAAGCACTGGTGTGCCAGTGTTCCTCCTCACCTAGGACTTTGGGTACAGACTCAAAGGACCCCTTTAATCTCCTTCTGAGCACTTACCCAAACCACTTACCATCCCTAAGTTGAGACCTCTGGAAGCTACCTGGGCTGGTACAGTCATCCCTGAGTCCTGCTGCTGGCTCACTAGGGTATGACCTCTGTTGCCTTGCATTCCACTCTCACACCAGCAAGAAAAGCTACTGACCTTCTAAGTTGTCTTGGGCTAGAAAGCTGTTTCAGTCCAGCCTTTTGTTGGTTCTGCTGCTCTAGAATTCATTTTGAGGCATTATTTTAAAGTTGTTTGGAGGGGAATTTTGAAGACTTCAGATGAGTCCCTGCTTTACTCTGTAATATTGACTGTACCTGCTGCTGTCTTCTCTTGTCCTCTTCCTCCTCCTTCTCTCTCTCTCTCTCTCTCCATATATATATATATATATATATATATATATATATATATATATATATATGTGTGTGTGTGTGTGTGTGTGTGTGTGTGTGTGTGTGTGTGTATGTATAACTCATTTTTTACTTAAAATGTCACATCTCCCCAAATCACCTCCCCTATCACATCAATAGTCACCTTTCAAGCATACCTCAGTCTCCAAAAGTTCATAACACTTCTCATTTTCTTATTTTTTCCTTCAATAGTCATAAACCATCTGTACGTAGATTAGCTAAAGTAAACTGTTCCCACAAAAGCAAGGTATGAGTCCACATTGTTAATAAAGATATTTGAGTCCCTAAAACTATATAACAAAACCATTTTCTCTCTAAAACTGTCCAAAAATCTCACTTGAAAATGGTTTCTTCATGCATATATTTTATCAGTTTACTATAAAATAAAGTTCTTTTTCTGATTGCATTAGACATCAAAATATTTATCCACAAAAGACATGACATACTGTACTTCCTTTTGCCAGTAAATATAAACCTCTTACTTTACACAAAAGCACTTTTTGTCTTTTCTAGTATTGATGGCTTCTTAGAGGAAGCTAGGTGGTACAGTAGATAGAAAGCTAGGCCTAGACTCAGGAAGACTTGAGTTCAAAACCAGCTTCAGACAGACACTTACTAGCTGTGTGACTCTGGGCAAGTCACTTAATCTCTGTTTTCCTCAATTGTAAAATAATAGCACCCTCCTTGTGGGGTTGTTATGAGGTTTAAATGAGATATTTGTAAGCACAATGCCTGGCATGTAATAGGTATTATATAAATGATTGCTTCCTTGCCCCTTTTTCCTGTAGGAAAAAGGCCTTAAAGAGATAGTGAGTATACCTTATATTTCCTTAACAGGCTGATGAGCCCTTTGAGGGTAGGGCATTGTCCTCCAGAGTAAGGAGACAGAGATGGAAATGAGACATAGAATTGACAACTATTGACAATCAGTTGGAAGTAATGGAACTCTTTAAGGGTTCTTATGCATCTTCTGCTTCCCCATAGCACTTAGCACAGTGAGAGGCACATAGTAGATAATTAACTCATTAACTTAAATATAGTCCAGTGTAAGTAGAGGTTCTATTTCATTCAGATCAAGAAATTCTCATTATCAGTAGCAGTTGATTGATGCTTATTGGATGCAGCCCTGTTCAAAGAAGTCAAACATGGAGCTACCCATCATGTTTCTACTACTCACTCCCTTTTGAATCAAAAATGAAGTGGCAAGAATGGTCCAGTTTGTCTGGGATGTAGGGAGCCAGTAGGAACTTTCATCACCCCTACAATGTCTTTGGGAAACAATGATGTCTAAGAACAGTAGGTATGCATGGAGGAAGAGGCCTGCAGCATGCTTGCCCAGATGTTCACAACCAGGTGAGTGTCAATTAGATATTGCACTAGGTGTACAAGAGGTGACATGGCATAGTGGACAGAGAACTGGCCTCAGAGTCATGAAGAAATAGATTCAAGTCTCAAATCTGACCCATACTAACTATTGTCTGGACAGTCTCTTACCCTCTCAATGCCTCAACCAACTATTTCAAAAATGGTATGTTTGTAAGTAGGTGCCAACTTGCATTGGGAAAATGAGTTCTTTTAAAAGATAATTCCCCATATTAGTGAAATCACAAGTATAGTCCCTGTCCCTATATACTAGGTATCTATATGTTCTATACTTTTATTTAACTCCTAAATTCTCTATAGTCTCTTTACTGTGAAAAAGAAAACTCCTCCCCTTGGAAGTCTTCTTCAGTATTGGACTTTTCATGCTGCAAGTTCACTCTGCCCCTGTGGCCCCTTCCTTTCATTGACTGGTTCTTCCCAGAAACTCCATTTTAAGTGAAAGTCCAGGTCAACTATACCTTTGTTCCTCTCAAGGCTCCACTCCTGAGTCTCCATTCTTTCTGAACCATGGCCCCAAAAGGATTCACGTTCCCCCCATTTCCTTTTATAAGAATATGAGCTCTTTGAGAACAGAGAGTATTTTTCTCCTTGTATTTATATTTACAAATAGCACAATGTCTGGCACATAGTAAGTATTTAATAAAGCTTGTTAAAGCAGACTTGTTGAGACAGCTAAGGGCACAGTAGATAGGACTCTGGGCCTTGAATTAGGAACACCTGAGTTCAAATCTAGCCTCAGACACTTACTAGCTGTGTGATCCTGAACAAATTGGTAAAGTCACTTACCCTCTGCATCAACTGTATGTGTGTTCATCCTTCGTTACTGAAGAAGACCATGCCATCAGAGATATGATCACATGACTTGCACTTGACTTTGTTTTGAATGAGGGAGGGCTGTGCAGGTCACCAGCCTCACTTCTTCTCCAGAGCCATCCGAATTCAGTGACCAGATATTCATCAGGATGACTGGAGAAGACCCAGGATGAGGTAACTGGGGTTAAGTGACTTGCCCAAGGTCACACAGCTAGTGAGTATCAAGTGTCTGAGGTGAGATTTGAACTCAGGTCCTTCGACTCCTGCACTGGTGCTCTATCCACTGCACCACCTCGCTGCCCATCTCAACTGAAAAATGGGTATAATAATAGTACATGTCTTGCAGGTTATTGTGAGAACCAAATGACATAATATATGTAAAGCCCTTAGCACAGTGCCTGGCACATAGTACAAACTATAAATATTTATTACTTCCCCTGTTCCCTTCCTTTTCCTTTCCTTCCTTCCTTATTGATTTGACTCTTCCCTTTTGACTAATTACATGGTCCCATCTTTTCTTAGACACCTGACAGCTTACCACTTCCATGAAGTCTTCCCTGCCCAACTCAGTGCACAATCATCCCTCTTTTCTCTGAACTCTTAGACCAATGTGCATGCTTATTGAATGATGCACAAGTTATCTGGTACTATTGCCTTTTCTTATGTACCTATCCTGCTCCTCTTCCCATTAAAGAGATCTCCTTTGAGGGCAAGGCACTTGTTTCATGCTGCTTTGTGTCCTCAGAGTCTAGCCCAGGTCCCTATACAAAATAGATATTCCAAAAATGTCTGTTGAAAATGATGCTGACATTCCATTAATAAAAGGTCAAAGGATATGAACAGGCATTTTTCAGATGAAGAAATCAAAGCTATCTATAGTCATCTGAAGGAATGCTCTAAATCACATTTGATTAGAGAAATGCAAACTAAAACAAGTCTGAGGTACCACCTCACATCTATCAAATTGGCTGGTGTGAGAAAAAAGGAAAATGATAAATATTGGAGGGCATGGTGGGAAAATGGGATGCTAATGCACTGTTGATGGTGTTGTGAACTAATCCCAACCATTCTGGAGAACAATTTGGAACAGTGCCCAAAGGGCAACTGAACTGTGTATACTCTTTGATTCAGCAATACCACTACTAGGTCTGTATCCCAAGGAGATCATAAAAAAGGGAAAAGTACCTACCTATACGTGCAAAAATATATATAGCGACCCATTTTGTGGTGGCAAAATATTGGAAATTTAGGGGATATCCATCAATTGGGGAATGACTGAACAAGTTGTGGTATATGAATGTAATGGAATACTATTATGCAATAAGAAATGATGAGCAGGCAGATTTCAGGGAAAAAAATGGAAAGACTTATACAAACTGATGTAAAGTGCAATAATCAGAACAAGGAAAACTCTGTAAACAGTAACAGTCAACATTGTGTGATGATCTGCTATGAATGACTTAGCTAATGATACAAGACAATTACAAAGGACTAATGAGGGAGAATTCTATCCACATCCAGATAAAGAACTGATGAACTCTGAATGCATATTGAAGCATATTTTTTCACTTTTTTTGAGTATGTTTTTTTTCCTTTTGGTCTGTTTCCTCTTTCACAACTGTGACATAAGAAAATATGTTTTACATGATTGCACATATATAACCTATTTTAAATTGCTTACCATTTTAGGAAGAGTAAAGGGGAGAGAGGGAGAAAATTTTAGAATTCAAAACCTTGTAAAAATGAATGTTAAATATTGTCTTTACATATAATTAGGGGAAAATACTACTAAAATGAAAAAATTAAAAATAAAATGATACTGACTCATTTTCAGTTTTGAAATTGAGTTACTATTTTGTGTTTGTCTTGAAAAATGTTCTCTTTATTCCTTTAGATCTTCCTATACTAAGTATGCTTGAAGATCATTTGAAAATGAGAGCAAATCTTACAAGACACATTTTAGGAAAGCTTTTCCATTCCAAGAGACTGACTCAAGAGCACATATTTCAATAAAAAATATTTTTAAGCATCTACTTTGTGCACAACATAGAGCTAGGTGCTAGAGACACAAATATAAAAACAGAATAGTGTCAGCTTTTAAGGAGCTCATATTTTTCTGATTTTTTTATAGTCCCCAAATGTTCTGCTTGCTTCTCTCCCCTCCCCCTCATTTATTGGCCTTTAAACTCACAATATATTCATTATGCCAGTGTGGAACCCTCTGCCCCATCATGCTGGCTACTCCTAGTCCAATGACGTTCAAGGGTGGGGGGAGGAGAGCAACACATATTTCAGTTCCCAGTTCATGAACTCATATTTCCACTAACTCTTTCCAACCAAGTCAAAATAAAATTTGTATTGCCAAAGAAAGGTCAAGGTCCTTTATTTCAAACAGAAGCCAAGATGAATAACCAGAAATGAAGTCAAGGAGCAAATCCCTCACCATCTATTTCCAGAAAGTACCATTGACTGATTCCCCAGACACTAGAGACTACTCTCCCAGTGTCTTCATGGTATAGATATTAGAATTCAGTGGTGACATGACAGCTTTTGCCACTGCTTCTATCTTTTCTATGGTCTAGAAGCAGGAGTGGGGAACCTGCAGCCTCAAGGCTACATGTGGCCTTCTAGGTCCTTAGGTGCAGTCTTTTGACTGAGTCCAAGTTTTAAAGAACAAATCCTTTTATTAAAGGGATTTGTTCTGGGTAGTTTGGATTCAGTCAAAGGGCTACTCTTGAGGACCTAGAGGACCACAATTTCCCCACCCTTGGAGAGGAACCTGGGAGAAAGCCTCCTCCCATTTTTACTTCCTCTCTCTCTGGCTTTATTTCCTCCATCCCAGACCCCATGTCTCAGCTTCTTCACAAAATGTCCATCCTCCTTTCAGACTAAGCATGCTGAGATCTGCTGAGCTAATATCCAGGCTTCTTGGAAATATAGTTCAGAGAGACTCTCAGAACCTTTTACATATATTTTTAGTGTCTCCCCTCACTAAAATGTTCTTCTTATGCAGCCCCATCATGTGAAGGTGACTGCATTCTCAAAGGAAATTCTATCAGGGTACAATCCTGGGTAGGGCCTAATGAACTGAAAAAGTTTTCAGTATGGGCCGGTGGTTCATGTCATCTGGAATCCATTCTTTCTAAGTTTGGAAAGGCTCATCAACTGGTTGAACAAAATGATAATATTTTTTTTAGCTACAACAGTACCTAAGAAGCCCCTTTTATAACTTGAAGGGTTGTTCTCTGGGTTAGCAAAAGGAGTATACTTGGTGATAGAGTGGCAGATCCTTGATATTTTGAAATAAGTCAAATGTTTTATGTATGATAGTTCCATGGATCACTGTACAAAAAAGAAGTCCAACTTCTGGTGATAAGCCTCACTAGAGTTAGCGATATTAGCAGACACTCTGTCTCTGTGACCATATAGTTCCAGTTGAATAAACATACATTTGGAAGAAGTTTTAAAAACACACATTCAGCCTGGGCATGAACTGAACAGTTAAATATCAACCTCATCCAAAGTTTTGTTTTCTCAAACACATTCCTATCCCTTAAGACTGTATTTTCCAACTCCAGGCCTTTTGGCTAATTCAAATACTCAATTAGCTGAAAATATCTAATGTCTCTCACTCCCTGCAGATCTGCCTAATTGCATTCTATTGGCTATGAAGTCCTAGCCACAGTGTGTAAAAGCAGTCTACAATTCTCTTTTGTGGAAATTAGATTAAGGCATATTAAGACAAGGTTTCTGAACAGTCCTTGAAAATCTATGCATTGGTGATTTTACCAACTATTAAAACAAAGATGTGGAGTGAGGAATAAGATGTAGGAATCAGGAGAACTGGATTCTAGTCCTTTCTTTGTCCCTAACTGCTTGTATAACTTTGGACAATTGTCTTGTTTGGACAAAGGTCTGTGTTTTCTTTTAGATTTTCAACTTTTTCAATCTCCAAGTCCCTTAATTTTCAGTAAACTGAGCTATACCCTTGTTCAGTATGAAAGGAAATAAATTCTAGAGTTTATCTTACATTTGCACAAAAGAAATAAAACCAAAAGATTGATTAATTTAAATAGGATAACATAGATATTTACAAATATTTCCTGTACCTTGTTGGCAAGCTTCTCATACCCTTGCGGACATGAACACCTAAGACTGGAAACCCATAGATTAGATGGCCCCTGCTTGTTCTCAGATTTTGAAATAATGAACCTATCTGTCTTCTGAAACCCAACTTAAATTTCATATCTGCCAGGAAGCCTGCGCTGATCCTTACAAATGATAGGCATACTCCCTGCCCTAAAGAACTGGGAGCCAAGGAGATGACAATTATGTAGAGAATGACTAAACAAATTGTGGTACATAAACATAGTGGTATATTACTGAACCATAAGAAATAATGAAAATGAAGAACTTAGACAAACAGAGAAATGAACTGCTGCAAAATTAAGCAAGCAGAACCAGGAAAAGAGCACAGTCAATACATGAAAAGAATAACAAAAATTTTAAAGTGAACATCAAATAAATATTAAAAAGAAGTCTGCCACTGAAGAAGAGATCTAAGAATATACCTCCTTCTAGTGTTTTCAGAGGTGGGGGGTCAGGAGAGGGAAAGTGTAGATATGAATCATAGAATTTACTGTGGACTTAGTGGATGCATCATCAGTATGGCTGAATCAACTATTTTGCTTTCTTTATTTTTTTTAATTATAAGGGATGGTTTTCTGTATAAGCAAGAGGGCCAAGACATACTGGAAGATGTATTTGATGAAAAAGCAGATGTCAATGAAAGGTTATGTGTTTTTTTTTAATTAAAAGATTTTTTAAAATTTTACTGAGAACAGTTTCAGTTGAGTGATAAAGTCAGAAGCCAGATGGCAAAGGATTGAGGAGTGAGAGTAAGTGGAAACTAGTAGATACCTTTTTCTAGGAGTTTGTCTATGAAAGGAGGAAAACCCTAAGAGGATAGCTTGAAGGGATAGTAACATCAAATGGGTTTTTCGAAGGTCACTTGAGTGTGTTTGTAGATACTGGAAAAGGAACCAGCAGATAGGGTGATATTAAAGAGTAGACAGGATTATAGGGTCAAAATCAAAGCATACTTTTTTTTTACTTTATTTTTCTTAGAGTTTTATTTGGGAGGGGGGAAGGTCCATGTTTTCTTTTACAACATAACTAATATAGAAATATGTTTTGCATCACTACACATGTATATCCTCTATCAAATTGGTTGCCTTCTCAATGAGGGGGAGGAGGAGAGGGAGGGGCAGAATTTGGAATCCAAAATTTTTTTAGCAAATGTTAAAAATTGTTTTTACATATAATTGGGGAAAAATTAAAAATTAAATATATATACATACATATAGGCATGTGTATATATTTTTTAAACTATTATAGGGTCAAACTGACAGAGGAGATAAGACTCAAAGCCATTCACTCATGGATAAAAGCGATGGACTCAGATTTGCATGTAGACCAGTGGTGTTCAAACTTTTTGATCCCATAATACCTACACAATCTTAAGAATTATTGAGAACACAAAAGAACTTTTGTTTCTGTGGGTTATCTCTATCAGTAATTATCATATTAGAAGTTAAATCATCTAAGTATTATTATGAAAACAGTTTTGATCTCAAGGTTCCATTGAAAAGGTCTCTAAGACCCCCAGATCATACTTGAAGAACTACTTATGTAGAAGGATTGGTCTTGTCAAGAAGGGGCTTGAGTGACGTAGTGAAGGAGGAGGAAGAGTGTGCCGATAATGTCATGGCCTTTTGATAAGCAGGAAAGGGAGAAAGAGGGAACACAGGGCAGATGGCTTTTATTTTCCCAATCAAGTATGAGGTGAGGAAGTCAGCTGAGACTGTGAAGAGAGGGTATGGTGTGGAAAGCTTGAAAATACATTTGGAACAGATGCAGTGGGGAGCAAGACAGACAATTAATTAGGAAGGAGTCAAGGGGTTCAGTTGATGTTAAATTAGACTCTCAGTTGAGATTAAATAACATAGATTCTCTAGGTTAGGCCCTTTGGGGGAGTTTCAAAAATTATTTCAACCCACCATGATAGACATGCTCTGGAGAGCCTCAGACTAAGTAACCCCCTGCCAAGTGCAAGCCTCTCTTTTTTTCCCACATTTTTTCTCTACGTTGGTCATTGGAGCCAAAGCAAAGACCTTTAAGCTAAATAACATCTGAGCCCTTCTTCAGTGACAGCTGTCCCTATGTTAAAATTCAACCAAGCAAGCACTTCCTTTCTAAACAATCAGCCTGTACAGTAATTTATCTGAATTCATCTCAGGAAGCATCTATTTGACACCTATTATCACTCTGTAGTTAGAAAACGCCAGTTCAAATCCTACCTTCAGACTTTATTAGCTATGTGACGGGTGACTTGGGGCAAGTTTCCTTACCGCCTCTTGACTCATTTTCCTAATCTGTAAATTGATGCTAATGATAGTAATAAATAATAACCAGGACTCTGGATTTAGAGCCAAAGGACTCGACTTCAATCAATCTGGGCTTTTCCACATTACTTTGTGACCTTGGACTGATCATTTCTCCTCTGCGGGCCTCAGAACCTCATCTGTAACATGAACGTTTAGCTAAATACCTCTGGGTCCCTTTTAGCTCTAAATCTTTATCTTTTATCCTTTGACTTGTACACCCTGCTTCATAACATTATTATAGGCCTCAAATGAGATAATGTATGTAAAGTGCTGGGCAGGCTCCAAAGTACTATGGAGGGTCATGTTTTAGTGAACAGAGATAGAGAGAGATTTAGTGAATAGAGATCTAATCTTGGAGTCAAGAAGACCAGGGTCTGAGGGCTACCTTTCACACAGACTAGCATTTGGACCATGGCTAAGTCATTGAAACTCTCAGGGCGCCAAACAACTTAAGACTCTGTGTTCCAGATGAACAGTTCATCTATATTTGTGAAAAGGGTTTCCACTCTGGAAGTTTCCTACAACAAAGAAATCACAAGTCTAAGCTAAATATATCTGATGTTGTTGTTGCCATATTTAACCCTATTTCAGGACTCATATGCCCTCCTCCTAAATTGCCAATTCTCTGAAGATAGTAACCATATCTCACTTGCCTTCCATAAAGTAGTATGGAGTAGGACACCGGACTTGGCTTCAGGAAGACCTGAGTTCAAATCCCACAGACATTTCCTAGGTATATAACCATCAATGGGTCATTTAACTTTGCTAGGACTTTGTTTCCTCATCTGTATAATGAAGGGGTTAGACTCTAAAGTTCCTTCCAGTTCTAAACCTGTGGTCCTATGCTGTACAGTGTCTGTGAAAGTGCTGACCAGCCAGACATTTATTAAAGAAAGGACAAGAAGAGGAAAGATCGATTCAAAGGTATCCGCCATCAAGATGAGGTTTTTTTCTCTCTCATTTTGTCTGCTGGAGAAATTTGAGCTCAGCAATATGGTTTCTTCAAGAAAGATCTTAAAAGGGACATGCTCAAGGCCAATTTTAGGCAATTATAAACCCAGGAAAGATTACATAATTGATGACTTCAGAAACCTGACTTTGCTTCAAAGGTTGGCATGTGAACAAAAAAAAAAAGGGAGCAGAGCTAGGTCCTATTTTCCTATTGTGGGGTCAAATTGAGAACAGAATTTATGCTACTTAACTTCAGCTTCCTTTATTGGATTAAAGAATTATACCTACAATTATCATATAATCTGAATAAAAGATCTGGAAAGGACCCTGGAGACCACCAGGTCCAGCCCTGTCATTTTACATATGTGCACAGCCAAAGCTAGCACAGGTTGAAGAGGGCTTGATGCCATAGGACTGACATCTAGCAAGGGAGAGGGAGAGAACTCCCATTTTGGGAAAGAGGAAATAAGTGCTTATTAAGCACCTATATGCCAGGCATCATGCTCAGTGCATTTATCCTCACAACAACCCTGGGAGATAGGTACTATTATTCATCCTCATTTTACAGTTGAGCTGAGGCAGAAGCAGGTTAAGTGACTTACCCAGGGCAGTAAGTGCCTGAAGGCAGTCTTCTTGACTCCAGGCTCAGAGATCTACCTACTGCCCCAACTCACTAGGATTGTACTTTGCGTGTGCTTTGTATTTACTTGTCTCTATATGGGTTGCTTGGCCCCAGTAAAATATAAGTTTTCTGAGGAGTGTTTAACTTTTGTCTCTGTACCCTCTGTTCCTTGAACACAATAAGCATTTAATAAATGCTTGTTAAATTGAATTGTTAATCGAAGGCAATGGTCAGGTCTGGGCTTATATATAGGCAGATGTCCCTCAAATATGTCCTCCATTTGTCTCTCATAGCCTGCAGTTGAACCAGGGGTACTGGATGTTCAGGAGAACCAGCACCTCCGGTATGAGGGCTTGCTGAGTTCTTTTCAGAGCTGCTCATACATCTTTGGTGTCCACTTCATTCACCCAATTCTTACCCCCAAGAAGCTCTAAGAAGATGTAGTATGCACAGGGACCACACTCTGGTAAACCTTCTCTGCTGAGGGCTAAACCAGGCTGAGGGTAACTGACGGGCCTCAAACTCATCAGTAGATTAGGGGAGTGTCTACCCCAACCATATGAATTCTTTCCCCAATAGAATGAGCAAATGAGAACCATTTGTTCTAATGGCCATGGAGCAGGCACCATGGAGCACTTAGAACTTGATCAGAAGTAGAAGGTGCCAAGGTCACCCAATGCATATCCCGCCATTGTCACTTGTCTTGACATTTTTTTTTTTGCCACTGGACTTCAAAGACTCAAGAAGAGAGAGTAAGGCTAATGACTTTGGGCAACTGTGCCTCATGTAAATCCAACTCCGGAGCAAGTCAAGACATCACCCAGTGATGTCACTGGTCTTCAGGGTAAAAGGACAAAGAACAATTTGCAGTAGAAGCTTGAAGCAGTTCAAATGCAAATTCCTCTTAGAATAATAATCTTAATCTGTTATCACTAAACACATTAATGGGAATTTGTTGGCAATTCATTACAAGCAAGAGATTACTGGGAATGGGATTTCAGCTAGATATTTGAGGTGGAACAAAATTAGGAGACTAAAAAGCAAATGTCCACTTCAAAATTTTGTCTAGGGTCAGTCTAAACAATGGATAATTCAAAAAAGATCCACCTTTCTGGTCTTAGAATTTATAATATGTTTTTACTCACAACAAATTTGCTAGGTTACATTATCTTTGAGTTATGCAAATATTCATTTTAATTTACTTTTCATCCCCTGAATATATTGGTTTCAAAGGGAAGCCAACTAGAAAGATATGTAGAAGTCTGGAAATCAAGCTGGGATAAAAAATTTGCCCTCCATAATCTCTTAAAGAGGAAGTGTAGTACATTGGATAAACAAAGCATTGGAATCCTGAAGACTTGGATTCAAATCCAACCTCAGTGACTCTGGTGGGTTGATCAAGTCCTATAACCTCTTACTGCCTCAAATAACTCTCTAAGATTGTAAACGACGAATGAGCTGCTAATTAATACCCGTGAAGGCAGTTTCCACAGTGGGAGTTTCCTACACAGATGAATCACAGGTCACCTTTGTTCCAGTGGCTCCCTACAGCCTCCAAGATCAAATACAAAATACTCTGATGGTCAAAGCCTTTCATAACCTTTTGTCTTTCTCAACCCCCGTTCCTTTTCCAGTCTTTCCTTCCTCCCCACCATGATTCAGTGACACTGGCTGTCTCTCTAGCTAGCTGTTTCACAAACATGACTCTTCATTTCTTGGCTCTGGGTATTTCTCTGATTGTCTGCCATGCCTGAAATGTTCTGCCCGATCAACTCTTACCTACTGACTTCCCTGGCTTCCTCTCCACTCTAACTAAAATCCCTTCTACAGGAAACTTGAGATTTCCCAATCCCTCTTAATTCTAGTTCTTTCCATCTCTTAATTTTTTCCTATTTATCCAATATTTAGTTTGTTTTTACATATTTGTTTGCTTGGTTTTTTCTTATTTAAAATTTTCCCCAATTACATGAAAAAACAATTTTCACTTCCTTTTTCAAATCTTGAGTTCCAGATTCTCTCCCTCCTTTCCCTCCTCCCTCCATTGAGAAGGGTAGCAATTTGACATAGGTTATACATGTGTAGTCATGCAAAGTCCATTTCCATGTAATTCATTCTGTGAAAGAAAATACAAACAAAATAAAACCAAGAAAAATAAAGTTCTTTCTCTAGAGATGGACGGCACTTTCATCATGTCCTTCAGAACTGTCTTTGGTCATTGTATTGATGAGAACAGCTAAGTTATTTATAGCATATTTGTCTCCCCTGTTAGATCATGAACTCCTTGAAGTTAGGGATTGCCTTTAGCCTCTTTTTATATCCCCAGCACTTCACATGGTGCCTGGCACATAGAGGCATCTTATTTATTCTTATTGACTGGCATTTGTGTTCTATCACTGTATCTATAATTTCTATGAGAGCATCTTTTGAAATAGGGGCTATAAATAGAATAAAGTTGTTTCCTTTTCATGGGTAGTGTACTAGGCTCAGAGATGGAAAACCTGGATTTCATAGCTGACTACTATTTACTCTTTGATCTTGCACAATTCATTAAAAAAATATCTTTCTGGGCCTCAGTTTTCTCATCTGCAAAGTAGATATAATAACATTTATACTTCCTATTTCATAGGGTTGCTTTGATGATCAAAGGAGATAATTTTGTAAGGCACTTTGTCTGCATTAAAGTGCTATTCAAAGCTAACATAATGTTTGTTTGTTTGTTTTTAAACTACAGTAATTTGTTTCCCATTCCACTAAGTTCCTACTCTGATTCTTCTGTGGGGCATGGTAATTGCTGTTGGGCTTAAGTAGAACACAAACTTTAGTTCATCCCACCCAGCCAGAAAGACTTCAAGTGAGATCCCAGGTTGGCTGCCTGAGCACCCTTCTGGCAAATTCACAGACCCTTCCCCAGAAGGTTGGCCATGGGAGCATGTTTTTGGTATTTTTTTCCAGTCCCAGCACCTTGAAAAGAATTTTTACAGTCAGAGGAACTGAGATCTGTACTCATAGAAAGTTTACTCTTGCCATGGATGAAATCTAGATATTTGAAATCTTCTAATGATTATTTTTGGATGGCATGTGTCTCAGTGTACTTTTAAGGAGCATTGTTTCAGTAAACAGTGATTAAATACTCTTCTGGGGAGAAAAAAGGTAGAGAGGGAGTATTTTTAGGAATAGAGTTCTAATAAAGTCTAAAAAGCACACCAAGAAACAGCTCTGGGTCACATTGATTACCCTGTGTTAACATGCTTCAAGTTTGTAACAATGGGTAACCTTGATCTTCCTTCATTTCTTAGTTTGGCACCAAGAAGGTGAAAGCTGAAATTTTCAAATGAGTCACTAGGAACAAAAAATTTTCAAAGGACACACCTTACAGTCTGAACCAGGGGAGACCAAGTAAGAAATAAAAACATTACAACATTTTTGACCTCTTAAACTTTTCAGTAAATCAGTTTAGCTCAATCTGTACAGCTTTTCTGCTAGCCCTAGGGGAATGAGACGTCACTATGAATAGACAAAAGTGTGGTTAACCCATCTAGTGCCAAAATAATATATTTTAACATTTTGTTTTTGTGGACATTTTCTGAAAATATACTATGTATTTCTTGCCATCTTAAGCAGTACAATGAACTTATAATAAATTTTTTTCTTGATGACTCAGATTATTTAATCATTTTAGGATTCAGTTTCCTTATCTCTAAAATGAAGGGACTGGATTGGACCAAATGAACTCTGCTGACCATTCCAGTTTATTTCAAGTAAGATGTAAGTCCCTTGAAGGCAAGAATACTTGCTTTTTTTTTTTTTTGCATCCTACCCTCCACCTTGTATTCATTTGGTATATATTCCATATATACTTACATATGAAAGAAATAATTCAGATTATTTAATCATTTTAGGATTCAGTTTCCTTATCTCTAAAATGAAGGGACTGGATTGGACCAAATGAACTCTGCTGACCATTCCAGTTCTAGTTCTATGATCTTGTGATCCCATAATCGATGTAAATGACCGTTATTGTCACGTATTATATACATACTGTAGGACATGGGATATAAGTAGACAGTAGCTTCAGCAGCTAGGTAAACGGAATAGAGTGCTGTGGATAGAATCAGGAAGATCTAAGTTCACACTTGGGTTCAGACATAGGAACTATGTGAACCTGGGCAAGTCACATAAAGCCTTATTTATCTCATCTGTAAAATGGAGACATACTGGAGAATGAAATTGCAAACCAGTCCAGTAACTTTGCCAAGAAAACCCTGTGGACATAATCCATTGGATCACAAAGAGTTTGACAGGACCAAACAACCAAACAACAGGACCCAATGATGGTCCTGGAACTTTTTTTTTTGAGAACTACCTCACAGAAGCACCTTTTTTTCTGGTCATTTGTCTTTTTTTTTTTTTAATCTTTCATAAAAGTAGAGTGAAGCAATAACTTAATCAAAAAATGTTATGTTTGCATCTACTATGATCCTGGCACCATGTTCTAAGTACTAAGATACAAAGACAAAATTGAAACTGAAGTTTCTGCCTTCAAGCAGTTTATATTCTAATGGAGTTGACACTTTCATATGTAAGTATATATGGAATATATACCAAATGAATTCAAGGTGGAGGGTAGGATGCAAAAAAAAAAAAAAAGCAAGCATTCTTGCCTTCAAGGGACTTACATCTTACTTGAGGAAAATCAATCTATAAGATTAAGAACTACTGTCCAATAGATAAAGGATTCAAATATATTAATAGTTTTTGAAAAAAGAAGGGCAAATTGTCAAGAAATATCTTAAAATCTTTAAAATGACTAATAATCAGAGAAGTAAAAATTTAACCTGAGTTCTCACCTCACTCATCAAATTGGTGAAGATGGAGATTCTATCTTGGGACCATCACAAGATTCTAGACATAAATAACATAAAAAATTATTTTAATGTTATGATACATCTGAAGGTCCTGTTTAAAGCCTTCATTATGGACCATCTTTTCTCATTAAATATCTTTTGTACTGACATTTCACCTTCTGAAAAATGTCAGAGACCATAGTTTCAAGGGTTCAGTCAGTTGTGGAACACTGGAGTTGAGCACAGAAGGAAGCAGAAAAAGGCAGGGAAAATTTTTAAAAAATATTTTCAATCACTAACTTGCTTTTTTGACCTAAGTTCTATAATTACCTGACAATAAAAACCTCCCATGTTCCTGAGTTGGTAATAACTATTTCCCTAAGACAATACTTCATTTTGCGCCTTCCTGATGCATTTATCAGGGTTTATTGTGCATTACAGTCATCTCTTTTAGAATCTTATCTCTGTACTAGACTGTTGGCTGCATGAAATTAAAGTCCATCTTATGTATACTTTGTGTCTTCTCCAGAACCTAGCACAGAGCTCTGTATACAGTAGGTATTTAATAAATGATTGTTGAATTGAGTTGCACAGGAATTGTTGCTTATATTAATTTTATTCTCAAGTGTCCTGTGCAAAAAAGCAGAATAAGCTTCTATTTTGGGGGGAGAAGGAATACTCTCAGCGTATCAAATACATGTGTGTATATATGTATGTTCATAGCTGGTACAGTGGATAGACTAGAGTCAGGAAGACTTACTTTACTGAGTTCAAATCTGGCCTCAGACACTTACTATGTGACCTTGGGTAAGTCACTTAACCCTGTTTGCCCTAGTTTCTTCATCTGCGAAATGAACTAGAGAAGGAAATGGCAAAGCACTCTAGTATCTTTGCCAAGAAAACCCAAAAATGGGTTCACAAGGAATCAGATACAACTGAAATGACTGAATGGTTCACAGATAACACATAAGAGGCACTGGAGTTTTTAGTCTCCAGCCTCTAACAGGTTCACTCTTGATCTGGTCAGACCTTCAGAAGAGTTAATAATCAGTCTTCTTCTAGTCTAGTCTTCTTAAAGGGTTCTGGGAGAACCAGGTCCTAATCACCCTTCTTGCAGGGGCCTGAGAGAAGCAGGGGCAACTACCCCTATGTCTCCATGGGGTCAATCAAGACAGGCACAACTTATGCATTCCCCTAAATCCCTCAAACTTCCATGGGGACCAGTTGAGACAGGCAGGTTCCCTGTGGATTCCATGTGGTCTTCCCCCTACTCACTTGCTTTATAGGGCAGCAGACAAAGAAGGAATATTGCCAACAATGGTCTCACAGGTTAATTTTAGCAATATCATCATTCTATGCAAATGTAATAAATACAGTATGTAGTAAATACCACCCCTTATCTCATGGCACAGCCTTAATAAGACTGTCTGTCACTGTGATTCTGGGAACTTCCACCCAAAGATTTAAAGTCAAGAAAGTTTGAAATTGTCATGTTAATGAAGTTGAATGTTTATGAGTTAGTAACACATAGAGTAACCATAATGTTCCTCTGGAGGAAATCTGTAACAAGAACACAACAGAAGAGTCTAGTTTAGGAATTTTTAACCATTTTTATGTCATGGACCTGTGGACCCCTTTTAGGAATAATGTTTTTAAATGGATAAAATAAACAAAATTACAAAGGAAACCAATTATATAAAACAGATAAAAAAATTCACATGCCCCAACTTAAATCCTTTTAGATTGAATATTATTTCAATGCAAGCCATCACATGAACAAGACAATCAAAGGAAACCTAGATCGGTTTGGAAACTTAAAATTCTAAAATAATTATCCTTTCCCAGTTAAACAAAATTTTCTCCAAACATTCAGCCTCAGAAACTAAGCAGCTAACAATCCAATCTAGTGGAAAAGAAAGCAGCTTTTTAGGAAGGAACAAAAGTAGTTTCTTTGAAGATTCTTGAGTACTACATAAGTCCATCTGAATGGTGGCTGTGCAACAAAACTAGTTTTCAATGTCTCCCCTCCTTTAATGTAATTTAATACATAGGTCAGTACCTTGACCTGGCGCAGGGAATAGACTGAACTTGGTGTCAGGAAGGCTTTAGCTTGAATCTTGCCTCTTACATTTATTATTTGTGATACTTGGCAAGTGGATGAACTTCTCTGGGTCTCAGTTTTCTCTTCTATAAAGTACAGGGATTAAATACCTTTCCAACTTTAAATCTAAGATCCTAAGTAACCCAAAAATCTGGTATCCTGCCCTAAGTTGAGCAGTAGACATGTTTGCAAGCTTTGAAAGCAACCATTTCCTCATCTCATTAGACTTCATTCCCATCCACAGAAAGCTTGAAGGGCTCAACAGAGCAGTGACAAGAAAACAGTCACTTTCAGACAATGAGACTTCAGCATTCATCCACTAGGCAGGTCCTCACTTGCAATGCTGAGCCCCAAAGTAAATGCATGAAGCAGAGATTCTCACCTACTCTCTGGAAATCATCGTGTGGGAAGGTTGCATTTAGAATTAAAGGTTATGTGGTGTAAACTTTATTCTCTATTATTTTACCTTATATCCTGTTTTAAGGAAGCGTACTTTTTCACTAGTATGGTGCCTGTCGGGGCATTGGCACTCTCATAGTTCAAGTTTGATTTTGGAATGAGGTGAGGCATTCTTAAGTCATTAAACAGTTAACAAAGGGAGATTTACTTTGCTCCAACATAACATGGATATGCAATAGGATACAGTGGAATTGATCATCTATAAATGCAACCCTTCTTATCTCCCCTTTGAAACCATCTGGTCAACAGGGTTCTGAAGACCATGTGGCCTACAGACAATCACCAAGTCAGAAGGGCTCTGATTCCATGTGGGTGGGACTTTTTGTTCCCTTAGGTAACCAGGAAAGCTTGGTCAAAATCTCAACATATAAAAGATAGTAAATAGAGGTCAAGGGAGGTTGGGCCAGTTAGGAGCTAGAGAGAGTATTGCTGCCTTTGAGGGGGAAAAAACTGAATCTCTTACAGGGTTGGGAGGGTGGGGTGGAGAATGGGAGGGCATTAAAGAAAGGGAGGGGGCAAAGGAGGAAAAGGGATATTTATAAAGCACCTTTTCTGTACCAACCACTCTGTTAAAAGTTTTTTTTACAAATATCTCATTTGGTCCTCACAAAAACCTTGAGTCAGGTGTTATATTATTCCCATTTTACAGTTGAGGAAACTAAGACAGATAGACTTGCAATGAATCACACAACTAGTTAGTATTTCGGGCATCGTTTGAACTCAGGGCTTCCAGACTGCCTAAGATTCTAGAAGAATCCTGTTAGATACTGGTCTTATCACAATGCTCCATGATTAATTGCTGATTGCTCTGGGGAAATTTGGAAAAGTTTGAAAAATGGGTGATGAGGTACAGACTCTGGGAACTTGCTCCAACTCACCTTGAATCTTCCCACTTAACCTGGCCTTTGCTACTCAAATCTGTTACCCTTAGTGGACCTCAATTGTCTGTTATCTCTAGATTGCCCCACCTGCTTCCCACCCAAGCCTTTCATTGACTGATACCCCCCAATGGCCTCCAGCTGTTTCCCATCCCTGATTACATCACTAGTTACCCCAGTCTCATCAACAGCCTCCTTAGACCCTCCTCCCAGGCTACTAGACAACCCTCAGATCTCTCCCAGTCTTTTTGTATGTAAGTTCCATCTCACCTCCATGAAGATATTCAAATTCAATCCAGCTTTGACTGTCTTATCTAAGGTTCCATCTGGCCTGCTTGCCTACACAAGCATGACAAATGATGAGGCTTCCTAAGAGTCAAACCAATATGGAGAATTTTTAATAAACTTTGTTTCATTTTGACTGAAAGAAGGTTTGAGTCGAATTCATTAGGCAGGACCTGGCAGTGTTGGCATTTTGGGGTCCTGAGTGTTCCCTGACCTCATCCCCTGGGGATTTGAAGCTTTGCTTTTGATTAGATGATGGACACAAAAAAAGCTGTAATAACTCAAACCTTTGAAATGTTACATATAAAATCTAGATGCCTATTCAATCATAAAAAAAAATCTCAACATACAAAAGATGGTAGATAGAGGATAGTTCCCTTTCCAGCTCTAATGATCTCTGATTCTAAATGCAAAAGAGTAGCTTTAAGAAATTTTGATACTGTGTGTAAAAATCCAGACAGATGAAATAGGCATAATTCTTCCACAAAAGGATTCTTAGTTTGACATCAGGATTCACATCAAAGTTTCTTCAAATAGCTCCCATAGTGGATTTAATATCATTTGATTTACCTAAATTTGATATCTACATGGCTTTTCAAGACCCTATCAATTGCATAAATTGAAATACACCCATATCCTCATCCCCTTCCTCATACACACTGAAAACAGCATTCCTCAAAAATATTTTCCTAGCCTTACCACTCTTCCCTGGGCATATGTATATATAGCAACTCAAATAATTGCAATCTTATTCCTTACAATGTCTCCATTCAAATTGCTATTCAGGTCACCTGTCTGAGTGGGTGTAGCTATTTGCCAGGCTGATGTATCTCATGATGTACAGGGCAACCTTTAAATCACTGGCTTTATTAGGAGAAAGTGGTTTGCAGCACTTTAGCTTTTTCTTTCCATGCATATGCATAGTAAAAAGCTACAGTGATCACCCATTTTGGAGATATTGGTTTCAGTCTGAAGTTTCAATTTCCAAAACTCAGTCCAAGAATGATAGTTTGGGCTTTTCAAAAAATGGATTAAAAACTACTTATTTATTCATGTTACTAAATCCAATGAGTTATAACTTACATTTCATTGGCCCATGTGCATGTGCTATGTGCAGGTGAACATAAAAGAAACATAATTTGATGATTATTCTGATGGAGATTTGAAAATATTAGGTTCACTGAGTGTACTGGAGCACACTTAGAGTCCTTGCAGGTGAAGAGGCTGAGACTGGTAGATATCTTGAGCATGGGAGTTCTGAGCTACAGTGGGGCTGAAAGAAATTATTAATAACCAATGATTTGGGGAGATTCAGACATCCCCCTTCTTATTTCATCCTCATTTCAAGATCTCCATCTCTGAAGGTTGACCTAACTTTCTCCTCTACCCAAACCCCACCTCAAATTGGGCAGCCATTGTGTTCCA
This sequence comes from Potorous gilbertii, assembly GCA_028658325.1. NCBI lineage: Eukaryota > Metazoa > Chordata > Mammalia > Diprotodontia > Potoroidae > Potorous > Potorous gilbertii. The sequence goes on along the minus strand of CM053771.1, from coordinate 131,772,875 downwards.
CTCAGGTTTGGGTGGGGATAAATTCTTTGAATGGATTGCCCAAGGCTGGGGGTAACTTAAGAACTAAATGATATAATCAAAGTTCAAGGTCAGCCCCTCATTGTAATATTCATTCTCTCATTTAATTGTTAATCAATTAGAGTTGATTGCCATTCTCAGGAACATCTACTCTTCCAGGGGGATATAAACTATGAAACCAGCTCAACCATGATTGTCTTTGGTCTAAGAAAGAGATGGTCAAATGACTATTCTTTTATTAAAATGCTGGCATTATTAATAAAATAAATGATCAAGAAATGATGTTTCTCAAACAGTTTTAGATGCCACAGGGCTAAAGCCAATGTGGTGTTCATGCTAACTTTGATACTGATTTGGTGAGCCTCTGGTAGTGGAAAGCTTCCAAGCCGGCTGAGGAGAAGCAAACGAGTTCAGGTCAGAAAAATGGAGCAGGTTAAAGCTTCCATGATGATCAGTATTGAGATTGAACCCATGAGCAGCTGCTGTACTTCCAGCCTGGAAAAGACAGGGAGACACCCTCAAAAAAAAAATACACATCTGTGTGTATATATGTAAACTTAATCCCTGGGGGAGTGGAGATGAGGAAAAGGAAGATGCTAAAGAAAGGAAGGGAGAAGAGGAGGAAAAGGAATAAGTATTTATATAGCACCATTCTGTACCAAGTACTGTGCTAAGAGCTTTTATAAATTATCTCATTTGACATATATGCACATATACACATACAATATGTATAATGACAATATATAGTACCATATAATGTTAGATTTCACAATCCAGGGCAGGTCCCCACACCTCCACAGAGCTTTTCCTAATAACTACACACCACATTGATCTCTTATCTGAATTCTTAATATGTCTATTATCTGTATTGTACAATTTATCACTTTATTATTATAGTTTTATTCAATACTTCCTATAGATGTGTTAGTCTTATCTCTCCAACCAGATTGTGAGCTCCTAGAGGGTAAGGATTGCTTTTAACAGATGACATATTTCAAAAAGTCACAAAAAAGACCAGTCCAGATCGCTTACAACCAGAGGAAAAAAGAAAAGAATAAAAAAAATCCACGTCACCATCTGAATAAAACCTCAAAATGAAAACTTCCAAGAACATCCAAAAATCGGTAGTTTTCAGGTCAAAGAAAAAACAATAGAAGCCAGCTGAAAGAAAGCATGTGAACACTCAATTTAGCAGCCACCACCATAAAGGAGCAGAAGGTTTAGAATACAATGTTGCAGAAGGCAAAAAATATAGTCTTATAAGCAAAAATTACGTACCCAACAAAACTGAGTGCACTTCTACAGGGGAGAAAATGAATCTTTAAGGAAATAGAGAACTACTTAAGCACACGATGAAAAGATCAGAGTTGAATAGAAACTGAAATACAAACACAGAAATCACAAGAAAAATTAAAAAAACTGAAAATGACTAAGCAACATAATGGACATTCTAAAAGCGACATTCTAATATGGGGAGATGATACGTGTCCCCTCAGAACACTAGTATTATCAGGGATTATATAGTGAGTCTAATCAAACAGAGGGCCTGTGAGTGATTGTGTTATGTTTTCACCATCTTAGAAGAATAGAAAGGGAAAAGAAAAGAAATGGAAGATGGGGGCAAAGAAGAAGCATGGGGAAAATTTTCTCACGTAATCTTAATTTTTTGGCATCACTACTTCTGTAGATCCTGAGATTTCTATACTAAATTCACTGGGAGGGCATGAAAATTTTTACCGTTTTTTAAACTCAGAAATCCGTGAAGAAAGTCTTCATAATCATCACCGTTCTTGTCATCCCAATATCTCCAAGCATTATTGAAAGGAGGCAAGCATCATACTGACAAATACATTTCCCGTCCTCTGATAGTTTATATTATAAGAGAGCAGAGTCAGAAGGACCAAGCAGAGGACAGGAAGAATTTAATAACAAATAATTAACTGATCATCAGACAAGATAAAATTTACTCTGTATATAAGTGAAGAGGAAGGGGAGTAATGTTGTTCAGTCGTTTCAGTTGCATCTGACTCTTTATGATCCCATTTGGGCAATTTCCTTGGCAAAGATCCTGGAGTGGTTTGCCATTTCCTTCTCCAGCTCATTTTACAGATGAGAAAACAGAGGCAAACAGGCTTAAGTGACTTGACTAGGGTCATACAGCTAGTGTCTGAGACTAGATTTGAACTCAAGAAAGTAATTCTTCCTAACTCCAGGTCCAGCACTCTATCCACTGCACCACTTATGTACATTGATATATTTTGTTTTTGTCTAGATTTCCCCTTTAACAGTTTCTCCCATTCTGCCCTATCCTTGAAATTTCTCATTTAGAACAAGACAAATCAAAACACTGTTTGGTATCATGTTGCCAAAAAAATCATTTTTTAAAAAATTATTGTAAAATAAGCTTATTGTTCTGTTGTCTTATTAAGCTGTGTCAACATTATAATGTGTATTTTAAGTTGAAATATAAAAATAAGGCATAAATTCTGCTCCATATATAAGTCAATGAATAAATAAAGGGGAAAAATGGCTTTGCAAAATGCAAAAATGGATGTAAAGGGAATGAAATCATACTTTATATCAAATCAAAGAACGTAAGAAAATTTGTAAGTCCACAAATGACTGAAAATGAAGTAACAGAAAAGTGACAATATGGGAGATTTAGACAATAGAAAAACTTTCCATGGTGATAACATATGGAAGACAGCATCATATAAAGAAGCTCAGGCATTTAGAAATCAATTCATTCCTTCCAAAGTCCAAAAGAAGAAGGTAACTGTCTTTCTCAAGCCTGCAGCTTATAAAAACAAAGCAAGAAATCTTTTTGAAAAGAATTGAATGCTGCCCCAATTTTGTGCTTATCTTGTATAGCTGTGCCTGTAGCCATGACTGAGGAACAAGCCAAGATGCTGCTAGAATTCATGGAAAATACATGGGGCAGCCAGGGTGCTATGGATAAAAATGAAGAGCCTGGAGTTAGACATTTACTAGCTATGTGACCCTGGGCAAGTCACTTAACCATCGCTTGCCTCAGTTTCTTATTTGTGAAATGGGGATAAAAACAGTACCCACTTCTCAGGGTTGTTGTGAGGAGCAAATGAGATAGTAACTGTAAAGTGTTTAACAGTGCCTGATTCAAAGTAATAGCTGTATAAATGTTGGTGGTGGTGATGCTATTTTTCTTATTATTACGATGTAATTAAATTAAAAGGGGCAGCTAGGTGGCACAGTGGATAGAGTACCTGCTGAAGTCAGGAAGACTCATCTTCCTGAGTTAAAACTTGGCTTCAGACACTTACTAGCTATGTGACCCGGAGCAAGTCACTTAACCCTGCTAGCCTTAGTTTCCTCATCTGTAAAATGATCTGGAGAAGGAAATAGCAAACCACTTCAGTATCTTTGCCAAGACATTCCCAAATGGGGTCACAAAGAGTTGGGCAGGATTAAAACCACTAAACAACATTCACTAAAGTCCAATGATTTTCTGGACCAACCCATCAGGGATATGATGGGAGTTGAAAGGAATTTTCTCACCCCATATCCTTCAAATCTGAAATAATTGTAGGTGGTATAAAAGTAAAAGAATTCAAAGGACAGATTGACCCATGGGACTTTGTTGCTGACTAGACATGATTATGTGTGGTGACTCACAAAAGAATCGGAATAGCACTGATGCAAAATTGCACACAAAGAGCAGTTAATATTCACTCCACTGTAGAGAATAGGATACACAGCTGCTAAAATTCAGTGGAGAACTATCAAGAGGTATAATAGTTCATTGGTGAATCAGCAAATTCTTCTTTCTCCTTCCAGCAATGTGGAAATCTGTGGAAGAGTATGCACCTGTGCATATGAGAGTAGGGGACTTTCCTCACTGTTTATTTTTCTATGTAGCTAATTAAATGGTTTTTACTTTGAATTTACGTTTCCTCTGGTTTGGTCTATAAAAAAAATCAATGGGGATTTGAGAGCTGTAATTTTGAACAGATGCCTATTCATGCCCTAAACCTGATGAAATTTTTTCACCTATATTTGAGAGGGGAAGTGAGAGTCCTCAGCTATGTTTGTATTGCAATTACATGCCTATATTTTCATCTCTCCTACTAGACCATAAATTCCATGAAGGCAGAAACAGTGTTTTTAGAGGTATGCCTGATACTGGCAGCCTATTAGTGCAGGTTCAGATTTTGGGATGAATTGAAGTACTCATAAGTCATTGAACAGTTAACAAAAGGAAATTTACTAAAGTGTAATACAGCAATGACATCGATGGTACATTCTGACAGCCCCACACCCAGCAAATAAGTCTGTTCAGCAAGGCAAGATATGCTGATTTGTGGTCTTCAGGCAGCCACCAAGAGAAAGAAACTCCCTGCCATATGGTTGAGACTTTTTATATCCTTAGGTGACCAGGAAATTGAATTAAGGGAGGCTGAGACCAATCAGATCCCTAGGATAGCTTTGTTGCCTTTTAGGGAAAATGAATCCCTGGCACATAGTAGGCATTCAGTAAATTGTTACTGAATTGAATTGTCGAATTCAGTACCTTTTCTGGGCAAATAGTGCCACCTACTGCACCTTCTCTACTTCTTTTCCAAATTATCAGACTTTAGGAAAAACAAAACCTTTCTATACATCCATGTAATCAATTTCTGGACTAGATCAAGTCTAATATTTGCAGGTTTTGACTGGGAAAACATGATATGGAAGTCTTGGACTGTTGCCTTCTGGGGATCAGTGAAACCATAGAAGAAGGGCCAATTATGGAGAAGTAAGCATTAGTGAAGACTGGGGAGGAAGGAAGGTACTTTTCATCTCTCAGACACTTGCTACCTAATATTCCTTCAGCAGGGACTTCACGAAGTTTGAAGACTGGACAGAGCAAGACACAGCCAAAGACAGCAACTGCTAGGATCCAGTTTGTTTTACCCTGAAAACTAAGTGGAAGAAAGATCATATTAAAGAAAGGAGAGAAGGGAAGAGGAGAAGAGGGACAGAGTGAGAGACAAGAAAGGAAAAAAACCAGACCCTCAATGGAGGTCCATCCAGAGCAAAGAGAACAGACAACAGAAAAATGGAGACAATGGGAAGGCAAAACACAAAATAATCTCTTTTAGCTTGCAGATCCAATAATCTATGATTCTCAGAAACAGAAAAACTCCTCAGTTTCAAACACATTCTCCCTTTATTTCTTTCGGGAATAATAAGTACAGTCATTATTTTTCCCCAGTAAAAATATACCCATGACCACATGATCCAACCATACCAACTTCCCCTCCCATTACTGAATACATAGTGCTCTCTTCTCTTTGTTCTAGTTAACTAAGTTTTAATAGTTGGTCTTTCCCCCACTCATTTGGCTTTGTCAGCTTTTCTCAGGGGCTTTGCACCACACCCAAAGGCCCAACAGACTTTTCCCCCTATTATGGCTCTGCTTATTCCTCTGCTACCAAAGCCTGGGAGATCTCTAGAGCACTGATATCTGGAACTCTGTGGAAACTCCTCCATGACTCCTGGGAAGTGGTAGGAGCTAATCGAGGAACTTAACTCAAATATAAGAAGTGAAAAGAAACTAACCTTAGCTAGAAAGAAAGACATTGAATTTACCAGCAATGCCACTTCCGCCATTAAAATATTAAAGAATTCAATTGCTCTACCCTGTAATATTTTTCTTCTATCCCTGGTTCCTTCCTTTCCTTTCCTTTCTCCACCTTCTACTTTTTACCCCTGTGAATGATTTCCTCACTCGCGTCACCGTAGCTTGGATCCTTAACTAATAAAAGGATTTGTAGAATCATTCCTGAACATAGTTGCCTGCCTTGAGTCTTCTTTCTACACCCCTCATCCTTCCTCCAGTCAGCCATTCCTTGGAAAAATCTGTCATTACCCTGCTCAGAAACTCCCACAGGTCCCCATAGTCCACAAAATAAAGTTCAGCCTCCTTCTCCTTTTATTCAAAGTCCTCCATAATCTGGTTTAAACTTACTCTGCCAATGTTATTGACTCTTATACTGATTCCATGAAACCTTCAAATAAATTGATCATCTGTATCGATAATGATACTAGCAGCTGCTGTGGAGGTATAAGACCAATAACACTAGCACACAGTAGGACTGCTAACACAGGTTCTTGATCTGCTTTTCTACAGGAAAGACAGTTTCAATGGGGTTAATAATCTGACTTTAATTAAAGATAAAGATAGACAAATAGAGAGAAGTAAGTATCCAAGAAAGGATCCAATAGACAGGACTCCAACTGTTTAAACAAAGTAATACAAAAATTTATATCATCAGATCAGGAAGCACCAACAACATCTGGCTTCTCAAATAGGGGCTCCTTAACAACAACTACCCAGAGTCTTATCTGGCCAAATCACAAAGAAACAGTCTTTCCAAGAATAAGCCCCAAATCAAAATGTGGACCTCCCAGAATATAAAACAAAGACTCAGCCCTTGATTGGTCGAAAAGTTTGAGGCCAGTGTCTAACTGGTTCAGCACCTGCCACGACTCTATATGACTCAGGATGTGCCACAGCTGTGAAATGAACCAGAGTTCAAAGCAGAAGGCATCCATGTTTGAACTACCTGTGTACCTTTAGATCTGGGAACATGGCTCTTGTTCTAAGAGAAAAGGGGACATGTGGTCCCATAGGTCTATTAATGGAGAGGGAAGATCTCATATTCCATTAACTTTACATCAGCCCAGCCCTAAACATACATATGTCAATAATAACATATTACATAGCAAGTTCATATAGGACATAAAAAGTATATGGTGATTACATGAATGAATAGCTTCTAATTTCTATTTCTATGCTATTTGTTTCCCCCCGCCTAGAGTCAGATATGACTGAAAAATGACTTAACAACAATAATGAAGAGATAGTATGTTACTGAGGAAAGATAACAGATATAAAGTTAGAGGCATGTATTCCAACTTTAGCTATGCCACTTAATACTGATATGATCTCAGGTCAGTCATTTTTACCCCTTATTGGCCTCAGTTTCCTCATTTTATAATGAGGGAGTTGGATTAGATAACGTCTAAGATTCCTTCCATGCAGCTGGGTAGTGTAGTGGATAGAGTACAAGACCTGGAGTCAGGAAAACATGAGAGCAAATCTGGCCTCAGATACTTACCAGAGGTGTGACCCTGTGCAAGTTATTTAACCTCTGACCTCCTCAGTTTCTTCAGCTGTAAAATGGAGATAATAAGAATATCTACCTCTCAGGGTTGTTGTAGCAAATGAGATAATGTTTGTAATGCTCTTAGCACAGTGCCTAGAACATGGTAGGCTCTTGACAAATTCTTGATTCCCAGCGCTTCCAACCTAGGACACCTGCTCATGACCTCTCAACTAGACAAGCTCAATAGCTTTAACTTTGAATGACTTTAAATGGAGATAACAGGAACTACACCCTAGGGTTGTGAAGATCACGTGAGATAATACTTGTAAAAAGTGCATAGAACAGGCCCTGGCACACAGTTGGCACTATATAAGTGATCATTCCCTTTCCTAAATCTATGATCCTATAATTCTTTTCTTATTTCAGTTGTACCTGTCCTTCAAGACATAGCTCAAATTCCTTTCTTTTCTATGAAGGCCTCCCAGAGTAACTTTTACTCATTGACTACACTACTCACATACAGTTATTTAACTCATATTGTTTTTTACTTTTCCCTGTGAAGCTCTTGTATTTCCCTGGGTGTCACTACATGGCCCTAGTTCCCTGTTTCTTTGTTACACAATGCAAATTTCCCTACATCAAGCACATCTTCTAAGTCCCTCTAACAGACTCCTTAAAGGAAAACATTTCTATTTTCTTAGCCTAACATCTCATCAGAACCAAAAGCTTTGCCTTATACTCTAATGCTATACAAGGTGCCTTTAAAATGAATGAACTAACACTAAGTAGTAATGAACTTTTCATCTGCTGATCCCTCAACATCTTGTTATTTCAGTGTCAAAGAGCCTCAAAGACTTGATTTGAATGGTGGTCAAATTCAAAGACATAGAGCACCGAGTTTGCACCAGTATCTGACAAATCAAAATAAAAATCTCCATCCCAATCAATCATATGAAAACAGATGGCAATCAGCATCATAGCACCAATTTCTCCTTTTATTATTTATTTTTAAGGATTTTACAAATGAATGCTTTATATATGACTGGCTATAAAGTGATTTTCCAGGTTTGCTGGAAGACTCAAATGAGATTATAAATCTCTTTTTCAGTCTTAAGACACTATGTAAATGTCAGTCACTAATTTCTCTTTCAGGGCCAGTGTGCAATAGTAGAGGCTGAGCTTAGAGTCAGGAAGACCTGAGTTCAAATCTCACCTTGTTCTGATGTCCTTCTCTCCCTGCTTTTTGCTTTGCTCATTTGGTTGCCCTCTTTTCTTCTTTCTCCCTTCTCTTCCCTGATATTTGAGCCAATGTTGAGAGAGAGGAGAGAGGCTAGAATGGACCAGAGGGAGCTCTAGTCACTCAGAAATACATCAGGAGACAGCTTGACTGATAAGTTTAATTGTGTGCTTACTGTAGTTTGATAGCAAAGGTATAATTAGATAGGCACCACAACTCTGTATTCAGACCTTGTTTCCCTCAACTGTAAGCTACTTAAGGCCAGAGAATATATAGCATACTCATTAGCGATAGTAGCCACTTAAAGTTTTTTGTACTGAGACTCTAAATTCTCCCTTTCCCTGGAAGTAAGTACAGTGTATTTTCCACATGGTAAACATTTAAACATTTGCTGATTTCATCTTGCCTTTTTGATAATTCATTTTTCTTAGTTTGACATGGGAATTTATGCCTATATGTGAGTTAAGCGTGTTTGTCTACAGCATATCCTGTGTTCTAATAGCTTAGATGTTTAACAAGTAGGAGACAAGGGTGCTTGTGAGCAGAAGTGGGAGGATGTTTCAACAGCAGAAGGAGATGGCAGTTCATTTTTTTTTTTTTTAAGATTTTTAACTAGTCTGTAAGGCTGGCCTTAACCTTATCTTGTGGCGGGCAGTGAAAGCCTGCCTTCACTTGAATCCTATATCTCTGTCTAGCAATTGCCTTTCCCTTTTGATGTGTCTCATATAAATACTAACAAACAAAATATAAATAAAAACAAGCAAATATATTGAAGGAAAAAACATCGAAAAACAACCACCTTCAAATGCTCTAACATTAACAGGATGGTATAAGTATAGGAAGGGAGAAAGGAGAGTACAGAAGCAGCTGATATTGCATGTAATCTACACAAGTTTTCCTATTCTCTTAGTCATTGCCACACTATCTCTTACAGTAACCATGCAGACATGCTGCCACCACTCAGCTCTCAACAATGGGGAGCTATTATCAGCTGCCCCCTCTTGGGTCTCCTGAGTGTTTATTTTTAGGAGAAAATGTCTAATGGTGGAGTCTGTTGGGTGGGAGTGCTGAGCAGGTGCCTCAGGGGCCACACATAATAATACACTGATAGAACAAACCAGTGGGCTGCTAGCTCAGTTTATGACCAACATGCATTTTTGCTAGTAACTAATACAAAACTCACTGTCATTTGACCAGAGTGGGCATAGTAGAGTTGGACTATCCATTCCTTTGTTCTGAATATAGAACAACGGCACCATCGTTCAGGTTTGGCCTAAACAACATATATCTGATTCTCAGTAAACCATTTGCAGCAATTATAGTTATATAGTCTACATCTAAACATAGTTGTGATTAAGTCTGTTATAAAACACTGTTTAAAATCACTATGTATGTGACCTTGGACAAGTCATTTAATGTCTCCAGGCTTCAGTTTCCTCCTCTATAAAATGAGATTAAACTAGAAAACCTCTAAGCTAGTGGCCCAGCTTCATGTTAAAGACCTTCCCACTCCAAACCTATTATCCTAGGATCATCTATGAGTTTGTTCAGAGTACTGGCAATTAGATAGTGAGGCTAAAAGAAAGGAGAAATCATTTATGTTTGTCTTGGAAATTAAGGCCAGCACAAAGTAAAGTAGAACAGTAAACTCTTCTTCATCAGGGAGCAGGTTATCAGTTTTGGGGTAACCAGGGGCCTCCTCTCCCCAAATTCAGCAGTCTAAAGACATACCAGGAAGTGATTGGAACCCAGCAAAATGTATGTAAATGTGACCAAGTTCCTTTTGGACTGAATATATCTGATTGATAGGGCTCTATACTACAATGGAGAGGAAGGGAGAAATCTGACAATATATATCTGCCAAATCAGACACCATGGAGATTAGCAGTTCACCACACAAGAAGGAAAATATTAATTGAAAAGACCAGTAACCTACAGAAGACAACATCCAAAAAAAAAAGAAGCAGTAATTAAATTTGAACTCTTAAATATCTGTATACATATGAATAGTAGTAAATAAGATGAATAGGATAAATAAATGCAAGGAGATAAAAACTCATAGATATCATGTGAATATGTATGGTTGTGATAAATTTATTTAAAAGGAATAGGTTAAATAAAAAGGATAGGATACTTTCAGAATCAAGGAGATGTGGAAATGCATTCATTTATGTGTGTGCATATGTATATATCTACATATCCATGTACAGACATATGCATATGTGTATATATACACATACATATGTATGTTTATATGTATACTTATATTTATATTCATTATATGTAAACCAAAATATCTAATTAATAATATATTTACATTAGTATCAATAAAGGATAGATTTAATAGTTCTGCTTTTCTGAATTATTTTTTAATATATATATAGGTATATATATATATATTGTAATATATATATAGGTATATATATATATATTGTATATACCAATACATGGTAAATTTTCATGAAAAATTCATACATACCTGAAAAGTATGTATACTTTCTCTATTTACATTCAATAATTGCCAGTTATCATATTTCCTAAAATTCTATTTATGTCCTTGACTTTTTATTTATTTAAATTACTCTAGGTATGAAAGGGGTACATGGATATCCTCAACTATTATACTTTTAATACCTATTTCCTTTGCCAGGCATGGACACATCTAATCCCAGCTACCTAGGAGGCTGAGGCTGGTGGATCTCATGAATTTGGGTGTTCTGAGCCTATGCAGATTAGGTGTTCAAACTAAATTCACCTTCCATATAAGGAGTCACCAGGGGCAGTGCAGTCATTAAGTTGCCTAAGAAGAGGAGAACTTAATCAGGTCAAAAACAAAACAGGTTTGCAGCCAATCAGTAGTGGCATTGGCCCATGAATAATCTATGAGAGATGGTGAGAGATGGTGAGACTCGTTTTTTTTTTTAATTTACATTCCCTTTGTAAACCATTTAGCTTATTAAGTACTTAGATGCAATGTCATTTGATGTATATATTAAATGTTTAGACATAGTCATCACGTGGCCTTAAGCACCGTGAATATGGCTTTCTTTTTTGTCTCTTTAAAACAAATGTATTTTTACTGTTACCATATAGGATAACATGATTACTATTGTGATTTGATATGAAGCACAGTAGACTTTGCTCCAGCCCCTCATTTTTACTCTCTGTATATTTTTATTTTTCAGGTGTACTTCTCATCAACAATACATGGTTGAATTCTGCTTTCTAACCCAATTTTTTTAGCCTGCTCTGTTTTATGGGTGAGTTAAGCCCATTCAGGTTCACAACAATGAAAATTATTGTATATTCCTTTCCACCTTATCTTATATTTCTTTCCTCTTTTGCCCTCCACATCGCCTTCTTTACCAAAAAGATAAAAGACATGTACTCAACACTACTAATTTTTAGTTGAAGTAAAAATGCTTCCACTCCAGATATCTCTTCTTTCATCCCCTCAATCAGTCCCTGATTACAGGCTCTTAATCTTTTTTCTATCCTTTTAAACCCACTTCAGAAGTTAAAGTTTGTTTTGCTTATGACATCAGTTCTGGAATCTACCCTCTCCCTCATTTTTTCCCTCTCCCTGTTACCTCCTGTTTTCCTGTTTCTATATTCAATTGTGCATGAGTTAGTGTCTGTGTTCTACCGCCTTTGTGTGGTTCAGATGAAAGTCCCTCCATCCCTTCTTCCATGTTTTTGTCTACTTCCTCAACATCTCAATTATGTGAGATAGTAAGTCCCCCTCCTTCTTCACCCTTTCTTCCATAAAGTATTCCTTTTTCCCTCCCTGACAACAGAAAGAAGGTAGAGCTGTTCAACTTTAATTTGTTTCTGGTTTCTCTGCAAAGGAGAATGATATTTACACTGGAAAGAAGAGAATAAAATTCACTAAGAGTGAGATGATATCTAAGTTCATAAGTTCATAAGAAAGCATCCAAAAATGAATTTAACGAATTATGAATTTATTAATTATATTTATATATTATATTTAATATATAATTATTAATTATTATTATAATTAATATAATTAATTATAATAATATAATTGTTATTATATATAATTCTATATTTTATTATATATTATATATTATAAAATATTATTATATAATTATATAATAATAATATAATGATAAAATAATATATAATATAATAATTAATTATAATATAACA
>CM053771.1:131721422-131759823 GCA_028658325.1 Potorous gilbertii | reverse complement strand
CACTGCTTTCTTCCCTTAATTAACTCCTCTATTCTGCTTCCCATAGCTGCTGTTACAAGCCTTTTTTCGCAGCCTCTCTCAGCAGGTACCCTTGCCAAAAATATCGAAAACATTCATTTGGTAGAGTTTTTTTTCTTTCATCTTACTCTTTTTCTTCTTATTCCTGTCTTTCTCTTCATCTCTCCCTAAACACACCTGGTCTATGACTAGCCTGTAGTTTCTCAGATATAATGGTGAACATAGGCATTAATTCTACACTCTATCTACCTCTGTATTTGCCCTCCCCTCCCTGTGAATCCACTTCTACTGGGCTCTATAGAACATCTGTTTTAATAACAGACTTCCCATTATCCTAGATCTCCACTTCTCACTTGTGGTCGGTCTTGTGATGGTCAGAGAAACCTGACTAACTGGAAAATGCCTCATCCACTGCTACCCTCTCTGGAACTGGCTGCTTCTCTCATGCCCTCTAATGCACTAGGCAAGGTGACAAGGTGACATAAGCACCTTTGTGTTTCCTTTTACCACCTCTAGAGGGTTCCTTTGCCGTTATCCTCCAGCAACCTCTTTTCAGATTCATTCCATCCCTCTGTATCAAAGAAGCAATGCTTCTGAATGCTGCTCATACCAGATTAAAACACTACCCAAAGCAGAATTTGGTTCAGTTCCTCCCCACAGTCTTCCTCCGTGCCCTCACCCTTGGGGTTCCAGGATTGTTCTCTTAAATACTCTGACTTTACAATTCATCAGTCTCCTCATTTCCTATGACCTGCATCTACACACTATCTCCATTACTACAGCAATGGTCATATTTTAGACCTCACCATCACCTAAAACCATATGACGTCCATCACCTTGAATTTTGAAATCCTCCTTTCTAATCATAATCTCCTATCCTTCCACCTCCATCTCAACTATTCATCCTGACCAAGATCTCCAGTTACTGCCTCCCTGTTCTCCCAATCCATCACTCCATTCCAGCTGTAGTTTCTTCTCATCACACACTTGATCTGATAGCGAGCCAACTCACTTTTGTCTCCCACCTTTGATACTCTTGCCCTTTTGTCCTATCATTATCCATGCCCTCCCAATCCTAAATGCTAGAGAACCTCTGCCATCTATTTTCTCTGCTTCAGTTCCAGAACTGCTAAAGGGTATCCTTGGAGAAAGTCACACAATTGCTAAGTAGATTATGAATTTACGAGTATTTAAGAGGCAGAGTGGAAATGGACTTGGATTCAGGAAGACCTGAGCTCACATCCTACCTCAGCTACTTACTAGTTGTGTGACCCTAGGAAATTCAACTAACCTCTCTGTGCTTCAGTTTCATTATTTGTAAAATGAAAGGTTAGACTCAACAGTCTCTAAACTACCTTCTACCTATATATAAATCTATCGTCCTCTAATCTAATCTCAAATGGACCCTCACTGCTTCTTCCCTTAACTCCTCTATTCTCCTTCCCATAGCAGATGTTACAAGTCTTTTTTTCCCTTGCCAAGAATATCGAAAACATTCTCTGATTGCGACAGTGGCTAAACAAGTGATGGTTATGTGTGCAATAGAATGCTAATCCATAATAGGAAATTATGAATATGAAAAATTCAGCAAAATACAAGAAGATTTTATATGAACTGATACAAAACGAAGTAATCAGAACCAGAAAAAATAACACCCACAATGATTGCAGCGGCATAAATAGAAAGGGTAACATAATTGAATACTTTGTGATTATAATGACCAAGTTGAGCCCTAAAGAAGAAATGAGAAAATAGACTTCTCTTTTCTTTACCAAAGTGAGGAGGGGGTATATGGAAGCAGCACACTGAATTTACGGTCAAACTCAGTTGATATTCAGGTTAGTTTTGCTGAATTGATCATTTTTTCCCTTCATTTTTTATCCCTTGTTATTAGAGATGGCTCACTGCTCAAGGAAAAAGAAGAAACATATGCAGTGATTAGGGAAATATAAAAACAAAAGAAATCAATACAATTTTTAAAAATTTAAATAATTGAGGGCATCCATCATAAGTTCTTTTGTATCCCCTCTCCACATCTCAAAACCTGTCACCCATTTTCTCTAGAGTTGGGGTTACTAATATTTTTGTGTCGTTGAACAGTTTGCCAATCAAGTGAAGCCTATTAACCCCTCTTCAAAATAATGTTTTGAAAATACATAAAAGAGAGGATTACAAAGGAAGATAATTATTGAAATGTAGTTATCAAAATATAAAACAAATTCCTGGACTCCAGTTAAGGTCTGCTCTAATCACAAAGGATAAAGCAATCTTTCTCTCTCTTCCAAGACTAAACTCTCTTCTGAACTGGGATATTGTCCTATTAATCATAGTTTATCTTATATCTTCAATCTTTTACTTTTGTGGACTCCTTTGCCTGCAGCTCACAAACATGCTCAGGTCTCCCCATTTCTCAGAAAACCTTCACTTGACCCTAACATTCCCTCAAGCAATCATCCTCTATCTTTCCTCTCTCTCATTGCCAAATTCTTATAAATAGTCATCTAAACTCATTGCCTCCACTTCCTCACCACCCACTCACGTCTCAATCCCTTGGAATCTGGCTTCTGACCTCAGCACTCTACTGAAACTGTTCTTTGAAAAGTTACTAAAAACTCCACTCTAACTCCAAAGGCCTTCTCTCAGTAGAAATCCTCCTTTCCTTTTCTGCAGCTCTCTTTCTCCTTGCTTCTCCTCTCTTGGCATTTATGACCTTCTATGACATTCTTTTCTCCTGATTCTTTTTCTACTAGTCTCAGAATTAATTATCTTTGCTTTAAACCTGTTCTTTTCTCTTAGCTCTGCCTCACTTAAATCCAAATAACTTGCAAGTCAAGACATCACCCTCCTGGTGTCATTGATCCTCTTCAAAAATGACAGATGAACAACAAACACACTTTTCTTTACTACCATCTCTCTTGAAAGTTCTCCTCACTATTCTTTCAGTTACCCAGACCTACAACTTCAGACTTGACTGACCCTTCATTCTCCCTCAACCTTCCCCCACACTCCCATATCCAATCACTGTGAAGTTTTGTTAAGTCTTCCCATCTTTTTCCCAAGTAAACATACATAAGCCTCCTACAGTGCAATCAAGTGATATAAGAAAGAAGCTCTCACTGACCATGTTATGAATTCCAACTTAGGGGGAGATATTAAGTAATGCTCAACGCTATTTTATTGTAGTTCAGTTATTTTCAGTTGTGTCTGACTCAGTGACTCCATTTGGGGTTTTCTTAGCAAATTAGAATCATTTACCATTTCTTTCTCCAGTTCATCTTACAGATGAGGAAAGAAATATGCTAAAAACTGTAAAAATTAGCTAACTCTCTGTGATTCTCAGTCTTACTTCTCTCTATATACATTACATAGGCAAAAAGCTTTCTGAAGTCACACAATTTATTTATTCAGTTGACCAATAAGTATTTGTTAAATACTTTCTATGCACCAGACACTGTACTAGACATGGGAGATCCAAATACAAAAAATAAAATATTTCCTGCCCTCAAGGAGCTTCCATTTTATCAGAGGAGACATTTTAATTAAACATGTACAAATAAATACAAAGTAGTGGGGGTTCAGGGAATGTCTCATGTAGAAGATGGTAACTGAACTGAGCTTTAAAGAAAATTAGAAACTCTCAGGAGAGATGAAGAGGGAACGAAGTAGGGCATAGTCTGGGTAAAGGCATGGAGATAGGAGGTAGAGTGTAACATGTGAGGAAAAGCAAGAAGGGTCTAGATGCAGGGTTGAGTGCATGACAGGAAGTAATACCTTCCATCTCCCAACACTGTATTTTCACCAGCTAGCACCCCCATGTCTTGAACTGTCTTCCTCCTCATCTCTGTCTTCTTACTTTCCTGGCTTTCTTCAAGTGTCTGCTGAAGTCCTGCCCTTCCTATTCTGCCTTAACTTATTTTCATTATGCTGGGAATATCTCCAATTTATCATGAAGATATTTTGCTTGTATATAGTTGTTTGCATGTTGTTTGCCTCATTAGACTGTGAGCTCCTTGAGAGCAGAGATTGAGTTTCTTTCCCTTCATTTTCCCAGGGTCTGGAGCATGATAGGTGTTAAATAAATGCTTGTGGACTTGGCTTGACCATAATAAAGTTGAAAAGATAGACTAGATCCAGGTTATACAGGTCTTCACCTGCCAGTAGAGTTTGTATTTTTGCAGAGGTAATAGGACCCACCAGAAATGAAGCAAGGGAAGACATAGTCAGACTTGTCCTTTAGGAATATCACTCTGGCAGCTGTGTGAAGAATGGACCAGAGAGAGAAGACATATATGGTCAGGAGACCAATTAGCAAGTGACTTCAATTGTCCGTCTGAGAGTTGAGGAAGGTCTAAACTAGAATAGTGACCATATGATTAGAAAAAAATGAGATGTAATGTAATATTGTAGAGATGTGCCAAGTCTTATCAGTGTAAATTTAATAAGATTTGGCAATTGATTGAATATGTAGCATGAAGAACAGTGAGGAACTGAGGAAGATGCCAAGGATGGTGGGGCCCTCAACAAAAATAGGGATGTTTAGAAGAGGGATGGGCTTAACATAGAAGTAAAATGTAATAAACTATTCTCTTAGTGGGAGCACCCACCCAACCATATCTCTCATCCTCCTGCTGCATCCTCAGGAAATGGATAAAGGATGCCATCAAGAGACTGGGAAGTACAAGGCTATCCTCTTTATGAAAACAGAGAAAGCATTTTTACTCAGTGATTTAAGCACCACAACTGCCAGCCCACAACTTTTCATTGTGAGCCTTCCAATGGAAGAGGATCAGGTTAGTGGATAATAGCACCATCTAGTGGTCATGTCTCTCCTCAGTTCTCTTCCTCCACCTTTTCCCTTTCCTCCTTCCATATCCTCCATTAATTATAAAATCCTCTAATAGCACCAGGATGCCAAACACTTCTTAAACAGGTGAGTGTATCTTTACTGTTATTTACCCAAATATCTGACTTCTTAAGCTCTCTGAGGACAGAGATTTCATCTTTATGCTATTCTAATTCCATAACAGCTAGAATAACAATAGCTAATAACAGTTACCATTTTATGGTTGCTTTAAAATTTACAAAGTAGTAAGCACTCTTAGGACATGTAAAATGTGATTATTTATAAAAATCTGATTTAGAAACAACTTTAGGCAGCTAGGTGGCTAGGGAATAGGGTACTAAGCCTGGAGTTAGGAAGACCCAAACTGAAATCTGGCCTCAGTTCCCTTGGGCAAGTCAGTTAACCTCTTTTTGCCTCAGTTTCCTCAACTGAAAAATGGAGATAAATGCATGTACTTCAAAAGATTGTTGTGAGTATCAAATAAGATAACATTTATAAAGTGCCTTACCAACTTAGCATAGTACCTGATACATAGTAAGGATATATAAATGCTAGCCACCATATCATGCGGTAGATATCTCAAGGGGAAATAAATTCTTTTCACAGATTCTCTGCCTCAAGGTACAGGCAAATTTCAAACATCTCAATGGGTAGTACCACTCATAAGTCTGAGGCCGGGATACACACAAACACACACACACACACACATTTATGTATATATATATATGTATGCATGTATATGTGTATTTACATACATACATGCATATACACACATACATATATATGTGTATGTGCACATATATATAGAGAGAGAAATATCCTTCCCCTTTTATTGTATCTATATACATACATATGTGTATACACATACATATATATATGTATATGTGTACATATATAGAAATATCCTTCTCCTTTTGTTGTATCTATATACGTATATGTGTGTGTGTATGTGTGTGTGTGTGCATATAGAGAGATACCCTTCTCCTTTTATTTGTCCTTTCAGTTCTTGTTATGCTTATGTTAACTAGTATCCATTATGCAAATGACCATGAAATACTGGTAAACCTTCAGAAAAGTCTATAAACATTAAATAGGAAGGAGCAAGCTAGTGACTTTCATCAGTATTCCTGCCATGAAAGCAAATGTGTCTGTCTCCCATACATCTACCAAGGAAAATAATCTTTTCACTGGAAAGGATAGCATACAAAAAAAATTGCTAAGAGAAAACTGAAATCTCAGATATGTAAAGAGATAATAAGATAGACCCCTACCTGAACTTGAGAAGTTCAAGTCACCAGACTTGAATCCAGACATATATCCCAGGGTACTGAAAGAACTGGTAGATTCAATTGCTAGAATGATGTCAATGACCTCTGAAAGACTGATGTGAAGAGGAAAGATGACATAGGACTGGAGAAGGGAGAATGCTGTCTCTATTTTCCAAAAAAGGGGGATGAGAATAGCATTTTCAAACTCATAAGCTTGACTTAAATTATTGGCAAAGTTCTAAAATGTATTATTAAAGTAATTAGTGAGAATCTAGGAGGAAAAAGTCATCAAAAAGAGTCAAAATGGCTTCATCAGGTAGAAATCATGCCAAACTCATTTTCCTTCCTTTTTTGAAAAGGTAGACTAGAGACCAAAAGAACTCAAAAAAATTTACCCTAGTCAGCAAATACTTTAACTTACTTACCAAGTGGAGGGATAGGACAGCTAAGGGTACCACTGATTTAAATTATAAACTCATTTATCAAATCTTACAGAGGATGGTGAAAATTGTGAGCCTATCGTCCTACAAAAAAAATAAGAAAGAGTAAAAGGAAAATTCAATTTAATGAAAGCTTCAGGAGAGACCAAAATGAGCCCCATCCTGAAGGAATTTAAGGACAAGAAAAGGAGACTAACAAACAAATGAAAGATGAAAAAGATCTGTAAAAATTTTTACAGTGAACTCTTTCATTATCAAGGACCCCTTTTAGAATCACAGTTTCAGATGTATAACCGAGAGACTAGAATTTTACTGAAGACAGAACAGTGGGAAATGTAACTGGATAAACAGAAGCTTACACGAAGAAGACCTATGTTGGGTGTGACAAACACAATTGTAAGGGATTATAAGATCAAAGTGTCCTCAAGAGAGGAAGATAGCATTCCTATAGAAAACATCTCCAACCTTATTCTGACCAAAAGGATATCAATAACTAGCACACTATATGATTTCTTATCTATCAATATAGCATTTAATGAAAATAATCTACATATATATCAAGTGTGTCTTTGAAGAGTATTTTAGAAGAAAACAGACTTTCAAGTTACATTCCACAGTAAATCACATTTTAATGTCATACAATTTATTGAAAAATGTAGAGAATATAAGATCCCACTTGGCTTGTTTGCTGATCATATTTTTTTTTCATTGAGCAAAAAACTGACTTTAAGGAAATCAACTTGCATCAGTTTAATTTCTGCATGGAATTATCATATCAACGTCCTTTGATCTGTTCATATTCAGAGAAACTTGAGGAAATCTTTGCAATCTGATGCAGAGTGAATTAACAAAAACCAAGAGATTATAAACAGTGACTACAGTAACGTAAACAAAAAGAACACTAAAATGAACACCTGTGCTGAGTGACTGTAACCGACCAATCAACTCCAGGGAAAAAATAAAGAGAAACCTCCTTCTTTTGTGTAGAGAATGCTGATTTCTGTTCAAATTTTATTCCTAATTTCTTTCTTTAAAAGTTTTCTTTTGAACTATTCTGGCAACTCTTGTTGTGCTTCCATGATCTTTGAGGAGTATGCAGGGTTGTTTTTTTCTTTTTGCAATCTGATAATTGTAGTTAATTTTCCTTCATAGTACAGTATTTAAGTTCTCTCATATTATTTTATAAGGTTTTTTTTAATATTTTTATCATTTGAGAGTTCTATCTTCTTAGTTTGTGGATTAGACTTTAGTTCCTCTATATCAGGCATATAATTCATTTTCGGGGGGAGGGGAGGTTTTAGTTTGCTGAAGTTTGCAGAAAGCAATTATATTGTCATCTTACTAGTCACACAACCAGCTTGATTTTTAGATAAGGAGATCGTGAACAAAGTCAATTAGTTCTCCTTGAGTTATTACTTGAGGATACAATGACAGAAAAGTTAATTTAAATAAGAGATCACCATATTGCCATTCACCTTTGTCATGCTGAGTTTCATTTTTGCAATCTGAATCATGAGGATCATCTTCATCAAAATGCCAACCTGCTTATTATTGGAATAAGTAATTCTTCACTGTGTGAAAGAGGTCTTATAACTGACAGTAAACTGGATATTACATAGTGTTTTTAGACTTGGAAGCAATCCCTAATATGTGGTTAAGTAAAAATAGAAATGTGTTGAATGGTCTTTTTGTTCTCTTCAAATCATAGGAACCGCAATGGTATGCAATGAAGTCCAGTCAGAGACTAGTCTAATGAAAGTGATTCAGCCTTATCTTGATTACTCATTTTGCCAATAAAAAAAAAATTAGAGTTCATATATTTTTTTTCACTAAAAGAATATTGTTCATTTCTGAATTTGAAAGTTACCTCAGCACATACGTATGAATATTTGACAAGATACCAACATCTATCTAAAAAGTACAGAATATTGGAGAATATAGAACAGAAATAATAATGGTGTTTTAACAAATGATGTTATTCATACATCTGATAGAAGAGTCTACCACATAATGCTAGTTTCACTATGTAACCTAACAAAGGTTTATCAACCCGGCCTGCTTCATAGCACCAACCAGGAGAAGCAGTATGAGAAGCATTTCTACATACTACCAACAAAACCAACTACAGGAATTATAAAATACTTTGGAATCTACATTGAAGACAAACCCAGGAACTATATGAACACAATTACAATTCACTTTCAAACAAATAAAGATAAATTTAAACACATTAAAGAAATATTAACTGCTCATGGGTAGACCAAGCCAATATGACAAAATGATAATTCTACCTAAATTAATTTACTTATTTGGTGCCCTACCAAACTACCAAAGAATTATTATATTCTTTGAGCCAGAAAAATAGTAATAAAACTCATGTAGAAGAAAAAGAGGTCAAAAATATCAAGAGAATTAATGGAAAAAAATGTGAAAGAAGTCAGATTAGCAGTACCAAATTTTAACTACATTAAACAATGGTAATAGTGAAAACAATCTGGTACAGACTAAGAAATAGAATGGTGAATCAGTGGAATAGATTAGGTTTACAATACACAGTAGTAAATCACTGTAGTAATCTTGTATTTGATGAACCCAAAAATTCAAGCTTTGGGGGCAAAAATTTATCATTTGACAAAAATTTCTGGGAAAACTGGAAAACAATTTGGCAGAAACTAGGCACAGACCAAATTCTCACCCCATATACCAAAATGAGGTCAAAATGGGTAAATGGATAATATTATAAGTAAATTAGGAGAACAAGGAAAATTTGACTTGTTAGATCTCTGGATAAAGGAAGAGTTTATAACAAACAAAAGATGGAGAAGATCATAGGAAATAAAATGGATAATTTCAGTTATATGAAGTTAACAGTTTTTGCACAAATTAAACCAATGTAACCAAAATTAGATGGAAAAAAAGGAAATTGGGATGGGGAAAGAAGGGAGGGAAAATTTCCTGCAAGTTTCTCTGATAAAGACCTCATTTCTCAAATATGTGGGGAACTGAGCCAAATTTGTAAAAAATAAAATAAAATAAGAGCCATTATCCAATTGGTAAATGGTCAGAGGATATGAACAGACAGTTTTTGGAAGAAAAAAATTAAAATTATCAATAGTGACATGAAAAAATGTCCTAAGTCATTATGTGAATTAGAAGAATGTGAATTAGAACAACTCTAAGGTACCACCTCACATCTATCAGATTGGCTAACATGATAGAAAAGGAAAATCATAAATGATGGAGAGGATGTGGAAAAATAGGCACACTAATACAACATTGGTGGAGTTGTAAACTGGCTCTCAATCATTTTGGGGAACAATTTGGAACCACGCCAAAAAAGGTTATTAAAGGGTGTATACCTTTTGACCTAGCCGACCATGACTAGGTTTGTATCCCAAAGAGATCAAAGAAAAGGGGAAAGCACCTGTATGTGCAAAAACATTTGTAGCAGCTCTTTTTGTGGTTGCAAAGAATTGGTATTTGAGAGCAAGCCCATCAACTGGGCAATTGCTGAAAAAGTCATGGTCTAAGATTGTGATAAAATACTATTTTGCTATAAGAAAGGATGAGCAGGATGGTTTCAGAAAAACCTAGTAGGATTTATATGAACTCGACGCAAAGTCAAGTGAACAGAACCAAGAAAACATTGTATACAGTAACCTAAATATTATAAGTGATGATTAACTGGGAAAGGCTTAGCAACTCTAATGATCCAAGGTGGCTCCAAAGGACCTAGGACCAAAAGCAATTGCTATCCATCTCCAGAGAGAGAACTGATGAACAATGAATGCACATTAAATCTAATGATTTTCACTTTCTTGATGTTATCTTGCTTCTTACTGATTTTTTTTTGTAGGGGGCGTTTGCAACATGACTAATACAGAAATACGTTTTATATGACTTCACACATATAATTGATATCATATTGATGGACTTTTCAATGGGTAGGAGAGGGGCCAGAGAGAGGGAGAAAATTTGGAACTCGGAATTTTAAAATAAATGAATATTTAAAAGAAAATATGTCTTCAGTCAGGAAGATAGGTTCAAGTCTTGACTCACATGATAGGCTGGTTTAGCCCAGTTGAGTCAATTAAACTCAGTGCTGCCAGTGCTCTAGGACAAGAAATCGCTGCTCTGTGCTGGTGGAAGGAGAAAGAGAGAAAGAGAGACATAGACAGAGACAGACAGATGGAGAGACACAGAGACAGAGAGAAACAGAGAGAGAAGAGAGAGAGACAGAGAGAAGAAGAGGGAGAAGGAGGAGGAGAAGGAGAAGAAGAAGAAAAAGGAGGAAGAGGAGAAGAAGAAAAGGAAGAGAGGAGAAGGAGGCAAAGATGAAGAAGAAGAAGAAGAAGAAGAAGAAGAAGAAGAAGAAGAAGAAGAAGAAGAAGAAGAAGAAGAAGAAGAAGAAGAAGAAAAAGAAGAAGAAGAAGAAGGAAAGAAGGGAAGCAAAACTAAGGCAGCTATTAACTTCTTGCTGCTCTCTCCCACATTCCCAAAATCAAACCATACCTAATTATGACCTCATATTGTATTACATATCAAAATATACAACATTT
The DNA here is from genome assembly GCA_028658325.1 of Potorous gilbertii. Lineage (NCBI taxonomy): Eukaryota > Metazoa > Chordata > Mammalia > Diprotodontia > Potoroidae > Potorous > Potorous gilbertii. Next base: position 131,748,695 of record CM053771.1, on the reverse strand, counting down.
AATAATGATAGTGATAAAGTCATCTGAATTCTTTAATTCAGCATTTTGTGAGTGTGTGTATTTGTTGTTGTTGTCCAGTCATTTTAGTCTTATCTGATTCTTCATGATCCCATCTAGGGTTTTCTTGGTAAAGTTACTAATGATTTGCCATTTCCTTTCTCTAGTTCATTTTACAGATGAGGAAACTGAGGCAAACAGGATTAAGTGACTTTTCCAGGGTCACACAGCTAGTTAGTGTTTGGGGTCAGACTCAGTGCTCTATGTGCCACATAGCTGCCTTATATACATATACATACATACACATACATATACATATACACACATATGACCATTCAGCATAATACATATATATATAATCTATATGAAATTTCCATCTTATAAAATGTGTACTTTAATGGTGTGATTATAATTATTCCAAAATCAGTAACAGGTCTCCGTGAGCTAGTAAAATCTCCAAATAAAACATGATATGACAAATGATTTTTGAAAATCATCACTAGTCACGCTCACTAGTATTTAGTGATATAACCAATCAAACAGGACTACTCCCCTGGCCCTCCAAATGGTCAGTGAAATCCACAGCCAGCCTAGTCAGGAACAGTTTTCGTTCCAAAAACCTCCACTAAAGAATGGCATTCTAAGAGTGATATCTAATTTTTAAAAAAAAACTCAAAGAACTGATACCTTTGAGAAGTAAATTTTATATTAGATCTTATAGAAATCATTGTGACAAAGTTCTCCAAAGCAGAAAAATAGAGGGACTGGTGGTGGGGATAGAAGCGATCTATTAGGAGGGATTTTAAATGGATATCTTAATTTCCTTCTGCAACAATTTTCCATCTTCTGGTCAGAAGCTAACCAAAAGTTCTATCTTTCATTTAGAATCACATTAATTTTTTATGCTTTTAGTACTGCTTCATCTAAGATTGGCCTACCAACTTTCTGTTAAAAAACGTAAGATTCTGCAGAATGAAAATGGTAATTCACATTTATATAGCTTAATAGTTTACGTCTCCTCTCAACAAACTTTTGAGATAGATAAAGAATGTAGTATTCTCATCTTACAGATGAGGAAACTGAGACCCAAAGAGATTAAATTACTTGCCCAAAGTCACATGATTGAGCCAGGATTCAAACCCCAACTCCAGTGTTCTTTCTCCTAAACTGTTACTGCTTTTTGTGAAGATCAGATAAGATAATGTACAAAAGCATTTCGTGAACATTAAAGTGCTATATAAAACCCTGGCTATTCTCATCACAGCTGCTGTTATTTAATCTCTCAGTGTTCTGGCCAACTCTCTAAGACTATAAATGGCAGAGAAAGTGTCAACTGCATTGGTAGGAATTTCATTGCTTAGTCGTTTCCTACACCAGCAAAATCACAGGTCCAAGTCCTATTCCTATCCACTTTATTGGATCTTTCTTTGTCCATTGCCTGCTGCCCTACTACCTATGGATACATCCAAGATAGACCAAGGTTACACACTGCATTCTGGACTATCATTGGTCATCTTGACCTTTGTCTTGCCATTGGGCAGCTCTGCCTCACTCAAATCCTATTCACAAGCAAGTCAAGACATCATCCTTGTGATGTCATTGATCCTCTACAAGAATGTGATTGAAAGATCAACAAACCCTCAGCTGACCTGCCTAGGGAGTATGCAATTAGTGGGAAGAGGAAGAAGACAAATCCACCAAAAGAAAATAAACCACAGACTAGATTCTAGTTGCAAAGTAACAGAAGGATCTTCTGACCTTTTTTCCTTGGGGGGAAACTTCTTAGAAATTTCTTTAGTATCAGTTATGAAGAATTTTGCAAAGTAACAGAAGGATCTTCTGACCTTTTTTCCTTGGGGGGAAAACTTCTTAGAAATTTCTTTAGTATCAGTTATGAAGAATTTGTCAGAACTTTGTCCCACTATGAGGGGGATAGGTTTTTCCTTCTCTTTTAAGTTTTATTAATTCATTTTGTTTTGATTTTACTTGCACATTCATCAGTTTATAAAAGTCCTCAAAAATGTGCATTTTTATAATATTAATGTTATAAGTTATTCTTCTGGGTATGTTCACTTCATTCTGTATGGGTCCAGAGAAGTCTTTCCAAGTCTATCAGGAACAATCTCTTTCCTTATTTCTTATGATACAATAGTACTCCACATTCACGTACCACAACTTATTTAGTCATTCTTCAATTGAGAGAATAACCTTAGTTTTCAAGTATTTGCCAACGTAAAAAGAACTGTTATTAATACTTTTGTATATGAAGGACTTTGTTTCCTTTCTTTGATCTATTTTGGGTAAAGGCCTAACAGTGGTATCACTGGGTCAAAGAACACACATTATTTAGTAACTTTTTGTGTATAATTCCAAAATGTTTTCCAGAATGTTCACATCTATTCACAGATACATCAAAAGTGTATGAATGTAGTTTTTCCCCACAGCCTCTCCAACACTGATTATTTTTCTTTTTTGTCTTCTTTGCTGCTCCAATGGGAGTTAGGTAGAATCCCCAAATTGATTTAATTCACGTTCCTCTAATTAGGAATAATTTGGAGTGTTTTTTTAATGTAATTATAGATAATCTGGGTTTTTTCTTCTCTTTGGAACTGACTGTTCCTTAGACTATTTATCAATCAGGGAACGACTCTTTTCCTCATAAAGTTGAGTCAGTTCCCAATATATCTTGAAAATTAGAACTTTTTCAGAGAAACATGCTGCAAAAATTTTTTTCTCTCTTAATTGTTGTGAGAATCAACCCTGGGAGACAAGTACTACTATTATTCCTATTTTACACATAAAGAAACTGAGACAGATGAAGGTTAAGTGACTTTCTCAGAGTCAAATAGCAAGTAAGAGCAAATAGTAAGTAAGTGTCTGAAACTGGATTTGGACCTAGTCCTTCCCGATTCTCCATCTGACACTCACTGTGCCACCTAGCTGCTATTCACTGAACAAGGACATCATTGTACATTTGTCATAGAATACTGTATGATTTTCTCCTGGGCAGAGACACTTTGTTTGGACAGAGTCTTGGAGGTTCTATTTTGCTGTATTCATTCAAATGCTTTTTAAACGTCACATTTAAGAGATAGCAAGATGTAATCTTCTCTACAGCTCTCTCATTTAGTTGTATGGTTATAAAGATATTATAAAGATTATAAAGATATTACAGAAAATTACTTGCAAAAAGCAGTCCTGGTCCCTTCTATTTTCTTCAACAATAACCTTAAAGATTGTCCTTGAAGAAATTTTCTAGAAATTAGAAAGCAGTCATATGTATCGGTCGTTGCTGATTTTTTCCTTTAAACATCTATGGTTGGTGGTCTTTTCCATTCTTTTAGAATCTTCTCCTCTTTAAGTTTTCTTGAAAACTCAATGCCTGAGAGGTATATACTTCAAAGGATAGTAGAGCTAAGGCTGGAAGGTACCTAAAAGGTCATTGAGTCTAACCCCTTCAGATGTGGAAAGTGGAGTCTAAGGAGATTAAGTGACTTATTTGAAGTCATGTAAGCATTAAGTGTCAGAGGTAGGATTTGAACCAAAGTCCACTAATTCTTCCCACATGTGAATGTAATTGAATACTATTTAGCTTTAAGGAATAATAAATATGAAAAAAATCAGATAATCATGGGAAGACCTATGAACTAATGCAAAGTGAAACTTCCAGTTAAAATGGGAGTTTATTCTGGTTGTGATCTAAAGCGAGTACCAGGTCAATAATGACCCAAAAATCCAAAGAGAAGCAATAGTAAGCTTTTTCATCTACCCTAGAACTGCACATAAAATGAAACCATAGATACTAAAAAAAAAGGGGGGGGAGGGTCCCACCAAGGAACCCAGCACTAGCTCAGGTATTGTTGATTTTTGTCCTCTGTTTTCAATGACATCACAGGGTGATGTATTAAATCATACGTGAATTGGATTTAAGTGAGGCAACGTTGTGTAAAGTTGTCAGCTCCACTCTCTTCCAGAGTCACCAGAGTCTAGAAACAAGCCAAAAGTCAAGATGACTGGTGATGGTCCAGGATGCCGTGGATGACCTTGGCGTCTTTAATGTCTGACCAAGCTCTAAGCACTCCACAGCACTTGCTTCAGCCACCTTCATGACTGATGAAACAAGTTGTTCCCATCCACCCATTCTACCAGAGGAATCTTAACATACTAGGGGCAAACATCCCTTCACTACCTGACAGGTTTGTGACCTGTCACTTACCCTCAACCTGATTTAGCACATCTGCCAAGGCGAATTATCAGGGTGTAGACAATGCATGTTATACAGTTTCTTGTAGACACAGGTGAAAGTTGAGTGCCATATGGATACCAAAGGTGGATGGGCAGATCTGAAAAGCCCTCAGCAAGCCCTCCCATCAGAGGTGCTAGACCTTCTTGAACACCCATACACCATGATATTAGCTCAGGTAATGTTGGTCTGAAACCCACAGCAGCATTCGTATTGGAGATACTCCAGGAGATCCTAAAAACATCTGAGCCCTGACTAGTGACAGTACTTTGAGCAGAGATCCATCCCTTTGGGGGTCCATGAATCCCAGGTTAAGAACACCTTTTCTAATTTATTGAGGTATTTTTTTCAGTCCTGATTCTGTCATTCAACATATTAGCTATCCTTCCCAATTTATCATCTGCAAATTTGTCAAATATATCTCAGAACTGGAAGGTATCTCAGAGTCCATTTAGTCCAAATGACATCTGAACGTTTTACAAGAGGTTCTCCAGCTTTTGCTTGAAACTTTCCAGTGAGGGAGAAACCATGATCTCCTGAAGTAACCCATTCTGCTCTTGGACAGTTCTGATAATTAGGAAGTTGGTCTTTTATCCCCCTTGTATCACACCTAATCTTTGCAATTTCCACCCATTAGCCCTAGATTTGCCCTCCAGGGTATTTAGGAATATCTACTTGGCAACTGTGGGAAGGATGGATTTGAATGGAGGATTTGAGGCAGGTAGACCAATCAGAACACCATAGTCTAGGGATGGCTGATGAGGGCCTGAATTAAGGTGGTGACTGTATAAGTGGAGAGAAAGCACACGTAGGAAATTCTGTGGAAGAAGAATGAATACTACTTGACAATTTCTTAGATATTGGGGGGGGGAGGTGCATGGTGACAGAAAGGGAAGACTTCAAGGTTGCAAACCTGGGTAACTAGAAAAAACAAAAATAGAGAAGTTAGAAAGTGTAAAAGGGTGGGAGAGCTTCAGTGTGAATGAAGTCTGCCTGGGCACACAGAGAAGGAGATAACCTATAGTGTATCCATTATATCTCCTTGTCACCAGTCTCTATGTATCCACCGTATTTAGCATTCTAACCTGAGACAGAGCTCATATTTCTAAAAAACTTTGCATTCTACAAATCATATTCCCATACTATCTATAAGGTAATTAGTGTAAGAGATATTATTGCCACATTACAAGACAAAAAAAACTGAGACTCAAAGTGCCTTGCTCATGGTAACACAGTTTCAAGGTGGCAGATATAGAGCTCAAACCAAAGATCTTTTAACTCCAGAATTATTTACACTATAAAACGAATGCTTGCTCATGGATCATGCCACATTGCCTCCTTTATTATAAGTGGTGTGTATGCATGTATGTATGTATTTGATCATGCCATAGTATCTCCTTCAGTATACATTATACACATGCATGCACACATGTATTTAATTATGCCACACTGCTATGAAAAATTGGATCTGCAATCAGTAGAAAGGAATGTGGTATATAATAGTGCCACAGCTTAAAGGGGAACACTTGATATTTTGACTGTTGAAAACATTTCTTGCTAAATTCTGCCTGATTCTCCTGGGTAGCCAAAGTGGATTCCAATCATTTGGAATGAATAATGAGTGTTTTTGAAATACACTAGATGAGTTGAAAACAGAAGGTAACACAGAACATAGCACTCTTAGTTTAAGCCAGAAATTGGTTCATTTGACTGGAGAAAGGGCTTCCATAAAGGGCATTTCTAGAAGTAAACAGCCTAGGTTTGCATTGGTGACCTCTCACCTACAATCTCCCATGGCTTGTTTGTTGCCAATAAGAGGGAACAAATATCCTTGACAACAACAACTGAAAAGCTAAGAAAAAAAGATTTCCATTGCTTCTGCCTATTTTTAAATGCATTGTTTGACCGAAGGTCATCAGTTAGATATCGTGTGAATCCTCTGACCACTAACCAGCTTTAAACATGTCCTGAATGTTTGAAGTATTTCGGGCAGACAAGTCTTAGCAACTCCACATGGTCCTGTAATTGGGTCTAATATGTCTTCTCTCAGAAAGGAAGTCATTGAAAATAGTTTCTGTTTTTCTTTCTCTAATCCTACTGTTTTCTTTTCTGAAAAGCTAGTTAATTGTGCAGGGGATGTTTTAGAACCGCAGCCTATTTCTTAGTGCCCAATGGACAAATTTGCTTTCCTTATGATCAGATTTTTCTATTTTTAGGATTCTGAGACAATAGGGTAGATAATTTGGTGTTGTTCTTTTTTCTTACCTGATAATGATGCAGCCCTATGTTGTTACATCCAGCTCCACAGGGTCAGATGTATTGATTTGAAATGAATTTGAGTCAAAAGGTATGAGCTTTCAGTAGACAAATAATTGATTCTATTTACTATTTAGTATCAGATCTGAATGGTTACACTTATTGCTATGACCAATAAGAAAACAATAATAGTTACCATTTGAACACTTAATGTGACACTAAGAGGTATCACTAACACTATGAACAGTGTGTAAAAGAGGGCATGCTTCGTCAATCAATTTCTCAGACCTGTCTGTTGCATACAGCCAGCAGAAGGCACTCTGGGAGTAATGGACATGCTGTGCTTCTTTCTGTCCAGAGAAACTGAATACCTACTCTTTTTGTGCATGGTTTTAATATTCCCATATGTCTAGGGTAGAGTGGTTCCCCAAATCAGGTCATGTTTTGACCCCAAGGTTAATCTCTTAAATGTTTAACAATCTGTTCTCCAAGGGGAAAAAATGTACACACCACATACTTTTAAGTTTAATCTGAATTATTAACATTATCTCCATCAATTTTTAAAATTTAGACAATCAAGAAAACAACAAATCAGGCACTGATTTCTAACATTTGCTGATCTCTGAAATGTAAAAAAAAAAAGAAAAAGTATCCATTCTGAAAATTTAATAATCGGGTCTCACAGGCAGGCTAGAAAAAACTCCAACACACTATTGCTTGGTTCTCATCCTATTAGCTCCTGTGTTTGTGCTGTGGTGGTAACAAATTTATTATTAACTAACCACCACAGATCCTTACCCTACTTTGTTTCTGTATGCTCCTTACAAAGATGTATTTGTATACAGTTTTTCATCAGAATATTAAAAATTAATCAAACTAGTTTAGCACCAATTCACTCAGTTGGTATATTCTATTAATTTCTCAGCAATACATAGAATAAAAGCCTAGAAATTCAGTCATTTCCCAATCCCTACTACTCCTACTCCCTCACTTGAAAGCCCCAGGAGTGAATCAGCAGGGGCATTTGTCCAGGGCTCTTTATTTACAACAGAAATTCTGTGGCTGATCAATGTGCAATCCATTGGTGTGATTCAAGAATTTGGAGGACTCTGTTTGACATCTCTGAAGAATAACACAAACTGTGTAGACACCGCTGCCTCAAGAATGTTCTTACATCCTGGTATCTGTAGTGCTGTAGTACCATCAGTTGCATGCAGGTATTTTTCTCTCCTTGTTCCTCTTTACCAAGGTCCTAGGAAATTTCATCCACATGGGATACCACCTCCCTCTGTATCACAGTCCTGATGAAGGAGAAGGCACCAGATAGCAGAAGGCATCAACTTCATTAAGTAGACTTTCATTTGCTCAGTTCTACTTTCTCATCTGTAAAATGAGTTGGAAATAATCTTAGGTGGAAGGCATTAGAATTTTTTTAAACAAATTTTTTTCCAAGAAAATTTCTTTTCTTTCCCTCCCACTTCCCCGACATGGAGAAAAGGAAATTCGTCTCTCCTTTGTTCTGCCCTCCATCTTTTTGCCTTCCAATTCCCTTTCCCTCCTATTTCATTATAGAATGAGATATATTTCTAAATTCAAGTATGGGTATGGACATGAGTGTGTGCACGTATTTGTGAATAAGTTAGACTACACTTAAACTTCTTCCTTCTTTTGACCAGTTCAGATGAGTGTAAGGTTCAAGTGTTGTATGATTCCCACCACCCCTCCTCCTTCCTTGTATAGACTTCTACTTGTGTAGCCAACTATCTGCATTTTCCTTACCCTTCCTTTCCTTTCTATTCTTTTCCGTTCTGCTTTTAGAACCACTCCTAGGCCCCTCTGCCTAACTGACGTTTTTTATTGTTATTCAGACATGCCCTACTCTTGGTAACCCCATTTGGGGTTTTCTTGGCAAAGACACTGGAGAGGTTTGCCATTTTCTTCTCAAACTCATTTTATAAATGAGAAAACTGAGGCAAAACAGTAGTTAAGTGATTTGCCCAGAGTACACAGTTAGTAAGTGTTTGAGGCTGGATTTGAACTCCGCTCTTCTGGACTCCAGGCCCAACAATCTATCTACTGGGCCATCTAGCTATCTCTTCCATTACAGGTCCTTTTTTTTCCCCTTATAGAAAGAATTATATTCATCTTTGCTAGGTAAATTATTCTTGGTTGTAAGCCTATGTTCTTCGCTTTCTGCTCCTTTATAGTGGTGGCTGCTAAATCATATATAATTTTGACTGTGGCTCCTCAGTACTTAGATTCTTTCTGGTTGCAGTAGTCTTATTTTTTCTTTAATTTTTCTTTCTGGAAGTTCTGGCTTTTGGTTATAATATTCCTAGGAGTTTTTCTTTTAGAATTTCTTTCAGGAGATGATTAATGGATTCTTTCTATTTCCATTTTTCTCTCTGGTTCTAAGAGACCTGAAAGTTTTCTATTCTGATTTCTTGAAATATGATTTCTAGGCTCTTTTTGTGGCCATGATTTTCAGGTCGTCCAATGATTCTTAATTGATTTCTCTTCAATTTGCTTTCTAGGTCAGGTGTTTTTATGTGAGCTATCTTACACTTTCTTCTTTTTTTAAGCTTTATTCATTTTGCTTTTAATATTTCTCATTGCCTCGTGACATCATTATCATCCCTTTAGTCTATACTAATTTTCAGCAAGTTTGTTTACTGAGGTTTTATAACTCTTGTGCCAGGCTATTAATTCTCTTTACAATACTTTCATCTATAGCTTCCATTTCTTTTCCCATTTTTAATCTAGATCTCTTGTTTGATTTTTAAAAGTATTTTTAGTTCTTAAAAAAATTCTTGCTTTCTCTCATCTAGGAATTCTATAATCTTAAAGAAACATAGTGAATAGACCTCTGATTTTTAGAATTGTAGGATATAAATTAGGTTCAAGGAGATACAGGCTAGTTCCTATTATGGCAGACTTGTAGGAATGGTTTGAATATATAAGCTTATTCTAGAGTTTGGTTGAATTGAACATTTCTTGGAAGTTTGCCATCAGCTGGCAGCCAGCTATCTTTTGTTCGCCTGGTAATAGTTCCTTGGCAACAGTATTTGTGGTAATGAGATTTGACTATATGAGATAGTGTCTTAATCTAGTTATTAAAAGGCTTTCAAGAGTCCTCCTGCAAGGTAGGTGTTGGCAGTAATACTGAGTAACAAATGTAACTCTATTTCTGTGAACAGCATTTCAATAAAACTAGAACTAATGAAGACACCTGCCATGCTTGGTTTCATGAGGATCTAAAAATAAGGAATATGTCCTATCATAGGGATAAACACAGCAAAGGACTTGTTAGAAGCAAACAATTTAAGACCCTCAGGAAATTCTTGAGAAGCATATTCCCCTTGTGGAACTTCTATGCCAGGTCTCTCGAAGTCCTAAAACAACTATTTCATAGCTAGGAGTAGTTTTAATGGTAAAAGCACAGCCTACTCTGGGGAAAATCCTGCCATTGTCATCCATGAAATTTGAACAGTTTTGTATCCCATTCCGTCAACTACAAAATATACAGAAAGATCAAAAAAACAAGGTGCTAGGAATATGATATGGAGTCTTTGGAAAAAGTTTAGGTGGGAGGTGATTGAAGGTCATGGCTATGAGTGGAGAAAAGGGGACAGTTGTGAGAGATGCCATAAATATAATTATTGTCTAATTCATTAACTGATGAGTAAAATTTTAAAAATATGAACAGGCTATTATCAGCATGTTATAGCAGGTATAAAACCAGTCTTAGAGTTGAGAAAATCTATGTTCAAATCTTACCTCTGAAACATATAAGCTGAGTGAGCTTTAGTATGTCATTTGGCTGGTCAGTGCCCTAGAAAATTCTCTAACACTTTTAAGCTGCAAGAAAGTTGATCTGCATTAGTAGACAGAATTTTTTTCACTTAGCATTTTGGTAGATGTGACCATTCCAAAAGTTCAGTCTCAAAACTACATGGAATAAAAACCTTTGAAGAGATAGACAACTAGCAGAAAAATCAAAACCATGTAGAAACAGAATGAGACACAAATTCCCATCATCCTGTCAGTTAATGGTGTTGTTTTGCAGATGTTTTCAATGAATGTAAAGATGTTGAACTTCCATGTCAATGCTCTCAATCAATTACCCAAAAAAAATCATTTTATTTGCCTGAGCAGAATATCAAATGTAAAAGAATATCAATGTAAAGATTAATTCTAGGGGGCTTTCTCTCTAAATTCCCACCAAAAAGATAAAAAGAATGAGATAACAATAGCAATGATATATTGATGTACATGGATAACATCAAGTGAGATGGCTCCACCAAAAACATATGAAGTAACTTCTTTAATTTCATGGACATTTTCTCCAATGATATTAAAATGTTATTTGGATTCAATAGGTAAAATGTTTAATGTTTGCCAAGAAAAAATTGACTAAAAGTTTTAAGCTTGATGCAGAGGTAAAATTGAATGAATGGAAGAAAATAATACCTTAAAGTATCTTAATCTTCTCCAGGTAAGACACATAGAGTTTGATGCTAACTAATGAAAAGGTTGCAACTGTGTTTGTCAAGAGACTTACTAGCATTATTAAGTCAAAGGTCAATAAAGGAACATATTTAAAATAACACTTTTTTCAACACTATTTTTAATGTATTTGGAAGGGTAAGAGTTTTTTTTTAATATTATCTGAGACTTAGAAACTATTTTAATACTCACATAATATTAAAATAAACACAGGATCCACCACTTCAAGGCAGCTACAGAAACATTAATATCTCTCCCACCCTTCCACCCCATGACCCCACCATCAATAAAGGAAACAGATGAATAGTTATTCTTTATTACCCTACTTAAAAAAAAAGTAGAGAAATACTTCCTGAACGAAAAGATGCCACTTCGCAAGAAAAAGTAAAGGTTCATAATAGATGTATGACATTGAATTTATCAAAAATAAGTGATACTAGTTTACCTCCAGATGGAGTCTATGAAATGGCCAAGTACAATCAAAATACCCACCATGGCACTCAATAAACAATACGCTGACAAAGAAATGAGTGAGTCAAGTAGATTTGTTTTCAAAAGTAGAAGAGTTCATGATAATATTGTAAAATTAGGTTATCACCAGAAATTACAAAAAATTAATGTTTAAGGATCCTGAACTTATTGATCAATGCAGATTTCACAAGGAAAGAGAAAAAGGTTTGCAATACATGACTGCAGGATGCAAGAATTTAGCTCCTCTAGCAATTTGAAACTATGTTCAAAGGACTACAGAAACATGCATACCCTTTGACCCAGCAATATCGCTTCTAGGGCTGTATCCCAAAGAGATCATGAGAATGAGAAAAGGTCCCATATGTACAAAAATATTTATAGCAGCTCTTTTTGTGGTGACCAAGAACTGGAAATCAAGGGGATGCCCATCAATTGGAGAATGGCTGAACAAGTTGTGATATATGAACGTAATGGAATACTATTGTGCTCTAAGAAATGATGAACAGGAGGACTTCAGAAAAACCTGGAAAGATTTATATGAACTGATGCTGAGTGAAATGGGTAGAACCAGGAGAACATTATACACTGTAACAGCCACAATGTGCAAGGATTGTATCTTATAAACTTAGCCCTTCATAGCAATGCAAGGACCTAAAACATTTCCAAAGTACTCATGATTCAAAATGTCATCCACATCCAGAGAAAGAACTATAGAGTTGGAATGCAGAATGAAGCAGATTATTTTCTCTTTTGTTATGTTTTGGTTTTTTCATAGTTTCTCCCATTCGTTTTAATTCTTCTGTGCAACATGACTAACGTGAAAATGTATTTAATTAGAATGTATGTATAGAACCCATAGAAGATTGGATGTCATTCTGGGGAGGAAAAGAGGAAGGGTGGGGGGAAGCAGAAGGAGAAAATTCAAAACTTATGGAAGTCATTGTTGAAAACAAATTAATTATAAAAAAATTATTTTAACCACTCTTTAATATCTAGAAATTGACCAGAATTATACACTAAAAGCTCACAATGGTCAATGAACAGACCACAAACCCCTGCATTACAAATACAAACCCCAGACAAAACTGTTGCCCACAATCACTTGGAAATGACAAAAACCCACAAAATGTAAGACCAACTACTGTAATAGATATTGCTGCACTAAATACTCATAATATTCACATTAGGTTGAGTGAAGTTTTGAAATTACATACATAGAAGTAGAAAGCAAAACCATGTTCAGACAGGAAAAATGATATAATATTCATGTCATCTTTTGTACCACTGAAAAAATAAAAATTCTGAAATTTTTAGTTTACAGAAGATGGCGTCCAAACATTTTTGTTCAAGGTATTTTTTAAAATCATTTTAGTTCCTGTGCAATAGTTAACCAAAGATTAAACATGAAAGAACAACAGTAGGATATCCAATTAACCCAGAATTCTTTCTCTGTGAACATAATAAAAAACAAAATAATAATGGCGTCCTTTTGAATAATACCTTGCTATTTAAAAGGAGCTTCCATATGTACTATTTTATAAAAATAATGTTTCACATGAATATAGTGCAAGGGTGGGGACCCTGTGGCCCAGAGGCCACATGTGGCTTTCTAGGTCCTCAAGTGTGACCCTTAGACTGAAAACAAACTTTACAGAACAGATCCCCATAATAAAAAGACTAGTTCTGTGAAACCTGGACTCAGTCAAAAAGCCACAACCAAGGACTTAGAAGGTGATATGTTGCCTTGAGGCTACAGGTTCCCCACCCCGATATGATAATTTAAAGTTTGTAAACTGCTTTTACAGATTTGATCCTCACGCCATTTAGAGAAAATGAGGTATATGCAAATAAATATCCATGGATCTATACTCAATGGATCTGAGATAACACGGGTTTGGGAGCTCTCTCACAGCCCATTCATGCCTACAATATCCAGTATAACACTTGTCGTCTATTTCCTCCCAGAAGTTTGCCCTAGGTAATCTACATGCTGGAAGCTTTCCTTATATTCTCCTGATATTGCAAAGGTCCCAGTGGAACTCACCTGTCCACTCGCATTCTTGCCACATGACCAGACCACCTTTTCCTATCACATAATTCCTGAACATCTTTTACTCCTGTTCTTCAGGGGCACTCATTGATTACATGCTGCAGCCTTTTCCTGCCATCATGTGCCTCTCCTTTGCCTTTTGAATTGGTTTTAATTCTTCAGAGGCTTTTATATTATATGTCTTGCTTCCGTACAATATGTCTAGACGTACATCTATAAGTAATATGGGCGGTGGGGAGAGAGGATGAATGACAAATGTAAATTTAAAAATGAAAAAAAGGAACGGTTTCTCCACCAATATAACCCTGAAAGATAAGGACACGTTTATTACTAAATTCCCTGAATCTTCCTGAGCATAGAAATTGAAATCATCTCCCACCCAGATAACATTACCAGTATTTGCTAGAGACAGGTCTTGAACTTAGATCTTTCTGAAGATGAACTTGGCTCTCAGTCCACCAGGTCATGCTTCCTTTCATCTGAATACTATCCTTTGATGCCAGCAATGGTGGCATAATTACAAGCTGCAGAATCTACTCACTCAAATCTCTTTTGCTTTCTATAGTAATTGTGAGGTGAATCTTTTATTCTGAGTCTCTGGAAAATTTCTGGGGTAGACACATTGCTATCTTTAGCTGTCTCCTCCATTTATTCCTCAATGAGATAATTTGTGAATCTATCATCAGAATTTCAGTTTTGAGAGACTCCTATTCATCTTGGGCTCTCTTCCTTTTGAGAATCTCAGAGCATAAAATTATACCTATTTTTTCCAAGCTTTGTGGAATATGATTTTCTAAAGGTTACAGCAGTAGTTTTCAATTTTTTTCTTCTAAATAGGAAGACAGCTTTTTAAAACCAAAAAGTTTTGTATGTCTCAGATGATAATAGCTATGTTATTAGTTTCTGTTTGTTGATTGAGGAAATACATGATGGCAAAATGTTCCTATGAATTCAAAAATTCTTTTAAAGAAATTTGTGGTTTATTATTAACAAAATTAGCACAGCATAGTAGAAAGAGAACTGACTTTCCTAAGACCAGATTTCTTTTGAAAAAAATGTCATTTTTATAACCCGGGATCAGTTGCTTGTGCCAGGGCAAATCTCTATGACTAAAACTTGCAGAACATCTATTGATCTTCATTGGTATGGGGGAGGGCCTGCAGCCTTGGGGCCATGTGTGGCCCTTTAGGTCCTCAAGTAAAGCCCTTTGATTGAATCCAATTTTGTTCTGTGAAGTTTGGATTCGGTCAAAAAGCCACACTTGAGGACCTAGAAGGCTACATATGACCCCAAGGCCGCACGTTCCCACCCCTGAAGAGAGTTCCCTCACTAAGAACTTCTGATACCAATGAAGGCATAGGTCAAGCTTCTTTTTTTTAAATCCCTAAGTATATGTCTGTATCTATATAGATCTACATTTACATATACATATATGCATATATTTAGTAATAGATATATGCAAGAGTTTAGCTGGTACACAGAAGCTATTTATTATACTGAGTATATTTGTGATGCTAATTATAATACCAAGCTTATTTTACGATACTAAGTCATTCTGCATTTTTTGTTGGGGTGAAATAAAGATCACAACAACATTTGTATTGAGACCTTTTATAATATTTCTGTGGCCCCTTGGAGACCTGCAACTCATAGGCTGGCAACCTTTGGTCTAAGTTATAAGTTTCACTACATTCAGCAATCATCTTTTTTGGTTATCATAAATTCCAGAATGATATTATAGTAGGGCAGCTGGGTGGTATAGTGGATAGAGTGCTGGGCCTAGAGTCAGGAAGATTCATCTTCCTGAATTCAAATCTGGCCTCAGATACTTATTAGCTGTGTAACCCTGGGTAAGTCACTTAAGTCTGTTTGCCTCAGTTTCCTCATCGGTAAAATGAGCTGAAGAAAGAAATGGCAAACCACTCCAGAATCTTTGCCAAGAAAACCCTAAATGAGGTCGTGAAGTGTTGGACACCACTGAAAATAGCTAAACAAGTGCCATCATGATCCAAAGAGACCTTGAGTTTGGAGGATGGAAGTGGGAATGGAATAAAATATAATAGAGATAAATGCAAAGTATTGCACCTGAGTTCAAAAAAATCAACCTTGAATTTTGGGTCATGATATACTATTTCTCCTTTTTCTGATATCTTTGAAATCTTTTCCCCCAAGATGTAGAGTACATCAGTCGATGTCCAATTTCCCAGTCTCTGTCTATTATTATAAACTTTAAGGTGGAACTGTCACTTTCTCCCAAGATTCTCATAATTTCTCCTTGAGCAGCCAGTTTTTTTTTTCGCCAGAATCAGGTTTAGAACAGCATTTTCCATTTCCCTTCTGCACATTTTGACGAATAAAATTATCACTAACTCAAGACAAAAATGTATTGTTTTATCTCCTTTTGGCAGAGAGAAAAAGTGCTAGCAGATTTCTTAAAAGTTGAAGTCCCTGTCAGTATTTTAGTAACATAATGTAATGTGTAGAGCATGGGACTCAGCATCAGGAAGACCTGGGTTTAAATCTTACCTCTGACTCATCCTAGCTATGTGACCCTGGACAAATGACTTTAACTCTATGACCAAGGCACAGAGCAGATGCTGATCTGAATTAGTAGAGGGATTTTCCTCACCGAGAGCTCTCTATACCAATGAAATCACAATTCTGGTTCCTCCAAAACCAGTACTCCCTCCGATATATCCATCAGGTGGCATGATCTGTTTCCCCAAAATCTTAATCTAATTTTTACTTCTTTCCAGGGACTCAAAATGACCCCATTACACTATTCTGTTTCTTACTCCATTGACCTAAGTTGTTGGGGTTTTTTTATCCCAAAAATACACCCAAAGAGAAAATTTTATAGGAAAACACAAATCTCTATTTACCATCATTTGCTTTTTAAAAACCTATATTATATATCAAATTGCTCACTTTCTCAAGGAGGGGTATGGGGCAGGGAGGAAGAGAATTTTGGACCTCATAATCTTTAAAAATGGATGTTAACATTTTTACATGTAATTGGGAAATATCCAATGAAATAAAAATATATTGAAAAAAATATGTCACAAATTAATTCTATACATTACTTTTAAAACTGTTCCAGTTGTCCATGCATTTTTCTCAATGCAGCTGTTTTCCTCTGCATATCCCTAGTCCCCACTGCCTAAAGGCCAAGAATGTTTCTCCCACATTCCCCTGGGTTCTCTGATATCCTTGTAGAGGTTTTGGAGTATCTAGTCTCTCTGCTATTGGCTCAAGCCAATATTAATTGTTTTCCCCCAATTTTAAATATCTTCTACACCTCTACATAACTATTTAATAGTCAGATAGGCTTTTACAAAAAGAGTATTTATTTCAAAGGGATAGAAAATATAAACATTCCTCCCCACCACCGGAGGGGTTATATTCTCCCCTCTTTTTTATATCACTTCAGTGTCTGGGGAGGAAAGGGAGGTTAGGTTCAAGGTTAACTCAGTTCACTTAAAGTTCCAAGTCCAAAGCACTGTGGGCTTACAACCCAATATTTTCTTAGAACTTCCCCGCTGGTCTGGGGATTCCAAACCCTGTGTCTAGAACTGAAAAGTTCAAGCAAAGCAGATCAAAACCCCCAACACAACTCTTGGGGCCAGGGGATTCATAAATGAGAGGTGGAAGTTCGTTCTTTCCCCTGTTTAGCTCAGAGTATGGTACCTAAGCTTCCTGTGAACCTGTACCGTCTAGAAGCTGCCAGAAAGAAAGCAAGTCTGTCCCAGACTTGTCTGGTACTTTTAAAGACATAGCCAGTCCAGTTCCACAGTCAATAGAAAGAGACTAGTCCAAAGTTGCACAGTTTGGCAGTAGGAAGGGCCAAAATTAAAATAGGCTAAACCTTTTCCAGACCACAGATAGGTTGTCATCATTTCTCTGATGGCATGATCTTCTTCAGCAACAAAGGACTGAACACAACAACACAAGGTTTTTAGCAGCACACTTTTCAAGTAAAAGAAAAAGTAATAATTAAACTATTTTGCAAATAAACCATATTTTTTAAAAGGGAAATTTCAATTAATATCAATTAATTACAATTATTACTTAAGATTTTTATTTATCATGAAATCACATTGTTAAAAAAATTACTTTGCCAAGTGGTACAAGTTTTAATAAATTTTTCAGATTTTCTTACTGTTTATTTAATTAATTAGGATGTATTACACTTCTTGTCAGCAAACAGTTTATCATAGTCCACGATTA
Source organism: Potorous gilbertii (assembly GCA_028658325.1). Classification (NCBI taxonomy): domain Eukaryota; kingdom Metazoa; phylum Chordata; class Mammalia; order Diprotodontia; family Potoroidae; genus Potorous; species Potorous gilbertii. The sequence goes on along the minus strand of CM053771.1, from coordinate 131,730,945 downwards.
TGTTTGAAATGGATTTCTTTAGAAATCTGAAAATGAACCTTAGTAGCCACCTCATTTTCTGAGGTTACTTTCTTGAAAAACCGTTGTTCCCCACCGAGATTTTTCAACAATTTGGACGCTTTAGTTTGTTTTCAATCAGTGTCCAATTTACTTAAGTCAGGATGTTTTGACTGGAAATGGTGACAAAGATTGTACTCCTTCGGAGTTGACTATTACTGTTCTCAGCAAACAAAGCATGGTATTTTGTGTCTAGCTTAAGTAAACAAATATCTATTTTTCCACTCCAGATTAAACTCTCTATATTCTGATTTCATCTTCCATTTCTTTTTATCTCCCATTTTATCTCCTAAAACTTTAATGCTGGAACCAAAAAATCTCCACAGCAACTGTTCACATACAAAGAAATACTGAACTGAGTGTCTGACCTTGGAGAGAAAGTCAGACATCCATGTAACTTAGAAGGTGACTGAGGAGCAAGGAAGGGTAAAAAGACCTCGTGTTTTTGCCCTCATTGCATAGCCAGTCAGCTTGCGTTGGCATGTGGCTGAGCTCTCTTTGTCCCAGTTCAACACCACTAACGACTGAAAACAGTGAAAAGATCCAACTCTTGCTCCTTTCAGACTAGAGACACACTAACTACAGTTGATTGTCGCAGGACATGTGACAAACAGGAGAGAGTGCTTAGTGACAACCCACCCACCAAGTGACATGAGTGATTTGTCTATTCCAGGTGTAGCCAATTAGGTCCTTCAGTGGACAGACTACAGAGCCTGGAGACAGAAAGACTCATTTTCCTGAGTTCAAATCTAGCCTCAGACACTTACTTGCTGTGTGACCCTGGGCAAGTCACTTAACCCTGTTTGCCTCAGTTTCCTCATCAGTAAAATGAATTGAAGAAGGAAAAAGCAAACCACTCTAGTATCTGCCAAGAAAACCCTAAATGGAATCACAAAGAGTTGGAAACAAGTGAAGAGCAACTGAACATTCTGAAGCTAACACTTCTCTGTAAATTCTGGTTATCATTAATAATTGTCTGCTTCAAATGCATGATAATTCCAATATGCTGTTTTGCTCAGTTTTAAGTTGTCAATCTGGCTTTTTTATTTGTAGTTTGTGAAAACTTAGTACTTAGTTCATCCAAAAAAGAAATTAACAGTATTGATATAAAAAAGTGTTCCTAAGGCCCTTTGGGCCAGTTATATCTGCATATGAAAAGTTCAAGAAAGTAATTAGGTCTGTAGAAGAGACTCTGACCAAGTTTAGCTTGTTTTGTGACTTTTTTCTACTCCCACTCATCTGCACAAAAGTACAAAAGGATCCCAGCATTTGAAAACTGAACAATATAGAATCTTATAATCTAACCTTCATAGGTAGAAAATTAGGTGGTATATGAGATGACCTCCATAAGCTAAAGGGCCATTCCTGATACTGGCACCCAAGACCATGGAACAGGAAAAGGAATCAAAAGAAAAGATAAATATAAAAGACTAACCAGTTGAGAGGACTCTGCTCTTTGTTATAAAGAATTTCCTGACCAATGTCTTACACCATATACCAAGATAAAATCAAAATGAGTACACAATATAGATCTAAAGGCAGAAATTATAAGCAAACTGGGAGAGCAAGGAACAGTTTACCTGTCAGATTTGTGGAAAATGGGAGAATTTATGACCAAACAAGAGATAGAGAACATTAGGAAATGCAAAATGGATAATTTTGATTACACTGAATTGAAAATTTTTTGCACAAAGTCAATGCAACCAATTCTAGAAGGGAAGCAGAAAACAATTTTTACTACTGGTGTCTCTGATAAAGGCTTCATTTCTAAAATATATAGAGAACTGAGTCAAATTTATAAGAATATAAGCCACTCTTGGCTTATATTCTTATAATATATTATTATTTTATATATTATAATCTGATGTAATATAATATATAATATAATATAACATAATATATAATATAATTATAAAATAAGAATATAAGCCAAGTTGATAAATTGTTAAAGGACATGAACAGGATATGAACTTTTGAAGAAATTAAAGCTATCTATAGTCATATGAAAAAATGCTCTAAATTACTATTGATTGGGGAAATGCAAATTAAAACAGCTATGAGGTACCACATTATACCTATTAGACTGGCTAACATGATAAAACAGGAAAATGATAAACATTGGAAAAGATGTGGGAGAGTTGGAACACTAATTCATTGTGAGTAGGACTGTGAGCTGATCCAACCATTCTAGAGAGCAATTTTAAACTATGCCCAAATAACTATAAAAATGTGTATACCCTTTGACCTAGCAATACTACTTCCAGAGCTGTATCCCAAAGAGATCATAAAAAATGGGGAAAGGACCCACATAGACAAAAATATTTATAGCAACTCTTTTTGTATTGGCCAAGAATTGGAAACTGAGGGCATGCCCATGAATTGGGAAATGACTGACCAAGTTGTGGTATATGAATGTAATGGAATACTATTATTCCATAAGCAATGATGAGCCCCTAGACTTCAGAAAAACCTGGAAAGACTTCTATGAGCTGATGCTGAGTGATGTGAGCAGAGCCAGGAGAACATTATACACAGTAATAGCCACAGTGTGCAAGGACTGTTTTTTGATGGACAGTTGTTCACAGCAATGTAAGGACCTAGCTTTTTCCAAAGGACTCATGATGCAAAATTCCATCCACATCCAGAGAAAGAACTATGAGTCAGAACAGAGAATAAAGCAGACTATTTTCTCCTTTGTTATATTTTGTTTTGTTTTTCTCATGATTTCTCCCATTCAGTTTAATTCTTCTATGAAACAGGACTAATGTGAAAATATGTTTAATAGGAATGTAAGTGTCAAACCCATATAAGATTGCATGTTGCTTGGGGAAGAAGGGGAAGGGAGGAGGAGAAAATTTGGAATTTATGGAAGTGATTGTTGAAAAGTGAAGACAAATAAATAAATTTGAGGAAAATAAATAAATGGGTATTTTCATAGAAAAAAATTCTCTAAGTTACTATTGATTAGGGAAATGCAAATTAAAATAGCTATGAGGTACCACATCCCATCTATCAGATTGGCTAACATGACAAAACAAGAAAATGATAAATGTTGGAGAAGATTTGGGAAAATTGGAATACTAATGCATTGTTGGTGGAGTTGTGAACTTATTCAGCCATTCTGGAGAACAATTTGGAACCATGCCCAAAGGGCAACTAAACTATGCATACCCTTTGACCCCACAATACTGCTTCTAGGTCTGTATTCCAAAGCAATCATAAAAATGGGCAAATGACCCATATGTACAAAAACATAGCACTTCTTTTTGTGTTGGCCAAGAATTGGAAATTGAGGGCATGCCCATCAATTGGGGAATGTCCGACCAAGTTGTGGTATATGAATATAATTGAATACTATTGTTCCATAAGAAATGATGAGCACCTAGACTTCAGAAAAATCTGGAAAGACTTACATGAACTGATGCTGAGTGAAGTGAGTAGAACCAGGAGAACTTTGTATACAGTAACAGCAACATTGTGCAATGATCAACTTTGATAGACTTAGCTCTTCTTAGCAATGCAAAGATCTAAGACAACTCCAAAAGACTCAGGAAAAATGCTGCCCACCTTCAGAAAAAGAACAACGGGAGTCTGAATGCAAATGAAAGCATAGTATTTGCTTTTTTCTGTTTGTTTCTCCTTTCTCATGGTTCCTCCCATTGTTTCTCATTCTTTTTTATGACAAGACTAATGTGAAAATATATTTAATTAGAATGTATATATAGAGCCTATATCAGATTGTATACTGTCTTGGGTGGAAGGAGGAGAGGGGGAGAAAGTTTGGAACTCAAAATCTTATGGAAATAAATGTTGAAAATTAAAAATTAATTAATTTTTAAAAATAAAAATAAAAAATTTGGTACCGGAGGCTGAGAATCTCCTCCTGGGGAGATGCAGACTCAGAAGTTCAGAAGCCAGGGCTCCAAGGTAATATTAAAGGGGAAGATTTTTGTGGATTCTAAAGAAAAGGCCCTCTGCCTTTTCTAAAAGAGCTGGGGAAAATCCTGTAGGGTTTAAGCTAAGAAACCAGGTCATCACCTGTTCTTCTTTGAGGAAGAAATAGCGAAGGATTTCAGCTGAGCCAGAGCCTAGTGGCAACAGAAACTACAGCCAATCAGCATGCAGAAGTGAATATAGTGGAGCTACATCTATTAGAGCAGTATTCAGTGGACCAGAATTTAGCAAACTATAATGCAGAGCTTCCACTGGGGAGGACTAGACGTCAAACTGAGTAGTATCCAGCAGAGATCAGCAGCAAACTGGCCTTGCAGGAGCAGCATGATGGCATTGCTAGGGAAGAGCCAGTTCTGCATCAGAGGAAACCTAAGTTGTCCCTCCATGTGAATGCCCTGGCTTCACATATTTCCTATGTATTTGCCCCACCACGTTCATGCCCTAGCTACGTGTTGCCTATATGTGTATTTCTCCACATTCCTTAATTGTGTCCAGTCTTCTCACTGACCTTGTTTGTATTTTTTATTTAAATGTGCCCCTAGATGTATAAAGGAAATGTTTTGTCTTACTTTTCTTACTCTGCTATTTCACTGTGTTTTTGCTTTGATCTAACTGTGCTCTGAATACTCGTGGGGCTCATGAGCCAATGATTTTAGGGAATAAAGACTCACAGAGTAACTTGAGCTGCTACATTAAATTTAGTATGAAAACCCTCCGGGCCAAATCTGATTCATATACTTAATTATCATAGCTTAAACCATGTGACATGATGGCCCTTTACAAAAAGCATGGGACTAAGAATCAGAAGGCTGGGTTCTATTCTGCTAGTCACTGAGTATCTCTCTAGCTCAGTTTTCTAGTCTGTCAGATGGGATCGTAATTATTAATTACAGTAATCATGTAACTATATAAAGCCCCACCTTGTTGGGTTACTAGGAAGCCCAAACGAGCTAATGAATGTAGAACATACTTACGTAAGGACCAAGCATCATGAAAGATACAGTATAATTATTAAACAAGAGACTACTGATGATCCTTTTCACGGAAGCTCTGTGGGGAACATTTCCTTATTTTAACACTTTCTACCACCCTTTAAGGTCACTTCAGTGACAGTGCTGAAAGGGAAAGAAAATAGATTCAAGTAAAAAACAGGATGTAAGTCCAAATTTAACAGCAATTCTTTATATGATTAATGTTTATCGACAATAAAAATACTGGGCATGAGAAGGGAGATTTAGCTCAAGAAATCACTCCATGCTTCCCTTTCTTAACCTTTGTTAATTACCTACCCTTTTTTGGATACATCAACACCAAAGACACATATCTACAAATAACATACCTTAAAACTCCCAAATTGTCCAATGTTAACATTAGTTGATTAATCTTGACATCAGCCAGACAAAAAAGTGTTGAAATTAAAGAGGACGAGAAAGTAGACTGCAATGTTACTAATATAATCTTGACCATCTTAATACATTGATCCTTTCCCTTCCAAATCCTGGCCAATGTCAACATCAGACATAGTTTAAACTGTTCACTTAATATATGCATATGTGACTTAAAAATATCTACTCACACACAAATAGCATCTTTTCTAAGGTTTCAAATCCTTCTGTTTTTCTCTTCCAATTACCTTTTAACTTCTCAAGGAAGTAAATGAAAGAGTTCCTGCTGTCACTGCCTAACTTTCTGCCCTCACTAAGTGAAATATAGGAAGTAGCCTGACCTGGTGCTTCCTCCAAAGAGTTTGTTTCAGGACCATTCCAGAGTGCTTTATAGGAAACAAATGAGTAATTTTCTTTTCCCCTATGTCTCCTTGATATTTATTTGGGTGTTTGTCTGTAAGATCTAAGCTACAGTTGCTTGTGTAACCCCAGTACAGAAAAATATCATTTATCCAGATAGGTTGAGATATAACATGATCTGAATAAATAAAGAGGATTTACATTAACTAAGAAGTAAACAAATTGAGAAAATTAAAGTTATTCTGTATCATTTGATCATTGATTGTATTTTGTAATTGACCCTATTCTGTATTACTACCTCATTTTGTCAAGTCATGTTTCTTCCAACTTGAGTAAGCTCAGAAATGCAGTTTTCCTTCCAAGTGAATTTAAAGATGTGGTCGAAAGAAGTTGTTATCATTCAAGCCACCAGCTCCTGAGACAGTTTGTTAAGCCCCAAACAGCTTAAGCTGGTGCTCTCCTGCAAAAGATATGTCTTGCCTGTCCTTATACAATTAGAAGAGATTTGATCTCCTCCCAAGGGAGAGCAAGTGTGGTGATACTGATCACCTAGAAAAGATTACAGAGGCAGATGAATCCTATAAAATAACTAACATTTCTTAATTGTCAGAGAGGGCATGATTAATCACACCTGAATGCCGGCCCACTTTTCCAAGTGTAGCCAGTTGTGATGTTCCTAGACCTCCTTCTTTCCAGTGTGTCAATAAAGAGGTATCTCTTTCTCATTTGGGGTCCCTGGCCTCAGTAAGGTGACCAGTCTGACTCACTTTGTTAAGTTATATGCATCACCGTTAATAAAGTGATTTTGCTCAGAGTATGTACCTCTGTTGACTTTTATTGAAAGTTCTCATGATAATATATGCTATCTTCCCCCAAAGAAGGAATTTATGGAGTCTTAATGTAGATCAAAGCATACTATTTTCACTTTCTTTTTTGTGGATTATTTTTTCTTTTGGTCTGTGTCTTTTCTCCACAACATGACTAACAATGGAATATGTTTTGCATGATTGCAAAACCTCTATAACCTATATCAAATTGCTTGCCATCTCAGATAGGGGAAAGGGGAAGGGAGAATGGAAAAAATTTGAAATTCAAATTTTTTTAAACAAATGTTAAAAATTGTTTTTACATGTAACTGGGGAAAAAGAAAATATTTAAAAAAAAGAAAGGCAAAGGAATTGCAATGTCATGTAAGGGGAACACCAATTAGACTTGGCTGGGAAAACTGTGAAGAAGAAGAAGAATGTGTTAACATTAAAAGATGGAAGGGTGAGTGCCAGACTATTATAAGCTTTAAATGCCATATGAAATTTTAACTTAGGGCAACAGGGAAACTGTGAAACTTTTGGGGAGAAAAAAAAGCAATGACACTGTCAAACCTGACCTACAGGAGTATCAATCTGGCAATTTGGAAGAAGATGGCATAGAGAGGGCTGAATGTAAGACCTGAATGAGTTTACCTATCTTTTAGCAAAGCATTTGACCCAGAAATTCCAGTTTAAGAAGATTAAATTGGGTCCAGTATTTTAGGAAGCCCTTGACAAACTGGACAATGTGCAAAGGAGAGCAAAGAGGAGGGGGATGGCACTGGAGACCTTGCCACAGGATATTCAGGCGAAGGAGCCAGGAAGCATGGTGAGGGGAAGACTTAGAGGAAAAAAAAAAGACAAGTGTCTTCAAGTATTTAAAGCACTGACAGAAGGAGTATAGACTTGTTCCACTTGGTCCCAGAAGAAAGAACTAGGAGCAAGGGCAAAAGTTTGAAAGAGTCAAATACGGTATTGAAGCATGGAATAAACTGCTTTAATCTGTAACAGATTCGCCCTCCCTTGAAGGGCGAGCAGAGCCGGCTGAGCTCCCGGATACTCTCTTCAGGTACAGGGAGGACTTCTGAGGCCAGGCTCAAATGAGATGACGGATGGAAAGCACTTTGTAAACTGTAACAGGCTAAAATGGCATTGTTATTATGATAACCAGTATCCAGACACCAGGCCTCCAACCTCACAATGACTTTATTACCCACATGCCTCCTGAATTCAAGTAATGCTTCTAAAGGACTATACATACATGGGTGTGCTGGTCAATATTTAACCAAGTATGGATGTACACGGATTGTTTAAAAATAGTACTTTCTAATTATATGTAAAAACAAGTTTTACATTTTTTTAAAATTTGAGTTCCAAATTCTCACTCTTTCATCTTTCCTCCTTCCCTGAGTAAGCAATTTAATATAGGTTATACATGTGCAATCATGCAAAACATACTCCCTTATTAGTCATGCTGTAAAAGAAAGCACAAACCAAAAAAAAAACACAAAAAAGAAAGTGAAAAATAGTATGCTTCAATCTGCATTCATACTCTACCAGTTCTTTCTCTGGAGGTGGATAGCATTTTTCATCATGAGTCCTTTGGAATTATCTCGGATCATTGTCTTGCTGAGAATAGCTAAGTCATTCACAGTTGATTATCTCATGATATTGCTGTTACTGTACACAATCTTCTCCTGATTCTGCTCACTTCACTCTGTATCAGTTCATGTAAGTCTTTTCAGGTTTTTCTAAAAACATCTTGCTTGTCATTTCTTAAAGCTCAATAATATTCCACTGTCATCATATACCCAACTTGTTCAGTCTTTCCTCAATTGATGGGCATCCCCACAATTTCCAATTCTTTGCCACAACAAAAAGAGCTGATATAAATATTTCTGTACAAATGGGTCTTTTTCTTTTTAAAAACATGTTTGGGATACAGACCTAGAAATGATATTTCTGGGTCAAAAGTTATGTACAGATTTTAGAGCCCTTTGGGCATAGTTCCAAACTGCCATCCAGAATGGTTGGTTCAGTTTACCACCCCAACAATCGTATATTAGTTTCCAATTTTCTCATATCCCCTCCAACACTTGTCACTTTTTTTCCTGTCATATTAGCCAATCTAATAGGTGTGAGATGGTACCTAATGGTTGTTTTAATTTGCATTGTGATTTAGAGCATTTTATCATATGACTACAGAGAGTTTTGATTTCTTCATCTTCCTGTTCATATCCTTTAACCACTTATCAATTGGGGAATGACTGGCATTCTTATATATTTGACTCAATTCTCTGTTTATCATCCTTCACTCTTGAAGAGGACCAGTGACATCAAAGGTTTATGTCTTGATTCATATATGAATTGGATTTAACTGAGGCAGAATTGTACAAAGTTGTCAGTCTTGCTCTCTCTTCCAGAGTCATCAAAGTCCAGTCTCAAGCCAAAAGTCAAGATGAAAAGGCAGGATGCAGAGGATGACCTTGGCATCTTTGATGTCTGACCAAGCCCTCAGCATTCCACAGAACCTGTTTCAGCCACCTTCTTAGCTACAGGAACAAAATTTTCTCATTTGCTTATTCTATTGGGGGAATTCTTCACATGCTTAGAGTAGACATCCCCCTACCTCACTGGTGGGTTAGAGGTTCATCAGTTACCCTCAACCATCTGCCTTTTACCAGAGTATGGCCACTGTGTATACTGCAGCTTCTTGGAGCCACAAGTGAGAGTTGGGTGCCAGGTGAACAACAAAGGTGGATGAGCCTTGAGAAGGGCTCAGAAAGCCCCCACACCAGAGAGAGGTGTCCTCCTTGAAGATAGTTCTTTATATATTTGAGAAATGAGGTCTTTATCAGAAACACTTACTATAAAAAATTTCCTCCAGCTTTCTGCTTTCCTTCTAATGTGGACTGCACTGGGGATTTTTTGGAATCAGGATTTACTATAAATACTATCCAT
>CM053771.1:131696066-131720922 GCA_028658325.1 Potorous gilbertii | reverse complement strand
TGCAATAAAATATAAAAACATTACATTTCTAAACTAAATCAATGAGGCCTGCAGAGAACCTTATGTCCATTCAGTTTAATTACGTTTTGAGTTGTATTCCACTGCTCCATAGAGCTATTAGAACAGCTTCAGTCTCACTAACCTGCCTAAAATATCGGGTTTAAAAAAACTCAAATTGCTCCATTCTTCAGCTTCCTTCCAGTGGCAACCTATATTGCTTAATAAATTAAATCTAACTTCCTAGAACTACTCTTAAATCCATTAACCCTACTGTTGCCTTTTCAACTTTGTTTTTCATTCTCTAGTTCTGCTCTAGCCAGGCTGGTCTCTACCATGCCATACACACAGTTCTACATTTATGGATCTGATTTGCTCATTTTATCCTTTTGTGTTAGAATACCTTCCTACTGTTGATGTAAAGTCACTACAGAATTCCCATACTTTCTTAGGATCTTAAGCAAAAAGTATCCCTATAATATGTTCTTGCACAGGGCTCTAGACACAAGTAGTATTTTAGGTATGAAGAGTGAAGTCTTGAAATCCCAAAATTGGTGATCCTTCCTGTAATTCTGGATTGCTCAGCACTGCACAGAATCTGTACTCCAGTACTGTTTATATCTTATGTAGGATTTATTCAAGTATTTCATGTTGATTGTAGCAGTGTAAATAGAGACTTTTACTCTGAATTCTGACCCAGATGATGGATATCTGTTGTTTTCTTTTTCTTTCTGTGTCTATAGAAGTGTTATCTGTGTGTATGTAAATATGTATAGCAGAATATAGCGAACTGATTTTGGATAGTGAGATATGTTTACATGTCTCAGAGGAAGGATGGAGGGGAAGGAGAGGAGGGGAAAGAGTGAGCGAGAGAGAGAGAGAGAGAGAGAGAGAGAGAGAGAGAGAGAGAGAGAGAGAGTAAAGCACATACTGCCTTGTATGTAGCAGGTTGTTAAATAAATAAATCCTGGTTGAATCTGAATCATGGGAATATCTATATTTTAACCAGTACAGAATGTCTTCTCTCCCAAGTATCTTCCATTTTGGGGGATGATATATAGGTTCTCTTAGAGAGAACAGGCTTAATGAATAGTTTCTGAATGCACATTCCCTTTTTTAATATTCTGCACATCACTCTAAAACATATTAAAATGAAAACCAAACCATCCACCACTCTGTGAACTTGATCTAATAAGTTTTGTTTCAAAACATGTTATCTTGCTGGAATTCATAACTAGTTTTGTAAGAGTATGTGGAAAAATAACCAGTATCACCATCATATTTATTGAGCAAGTACCTACCATTATGAGGCACTATGTTAAGAACTCAGGGTACAAAGAAATATAAAACAAGACATGATTTGCCATGAAGAACGTAAAACCTAAATCCACACAAAAGTAATTAACAGTATTATTATCTAGATAAGATAACCCAAGAAAGAGAGGGTTACTCTGGAAATTAGGTACATTCTTCTGACCAGGATAATTATCCAAACAGGCAATTCTAGTAACATGAAATTGAAAAATTTTTGTACAAACAAAATCAATTCAGTTGAAGGCATATAGTTAACTAGGGGGGAGAAGATGGGGGTAATCTGTACACCAAGTTCCTTTGATAGAAGTCAGATATTCAAGATATATGGGGAAATGGAATAAACAGTGGACTACATAGGCAGCAACAACAGTGGGAAGGAGCCCAATTCCCAAGAAAGGTAAAGGGAATGAATCCTTGGGCAGAAAAGATCTCAGAAGGCCCCATTACTAGCAGTATGATTAGAAACTGTTTCCATCTGCCAGCTCTGTTGGTCATTACCCAGTACCAGGACACCATTCCCGGGTGAGAGGTGATTATGGGTTGCAAAGGAGTGGGAATAAAGAGCAAGAAACAAGTTTCAGAACCATAGCTGTGTGGTTTTGAACCCAAGAGAAAAAAAATGCATGATGCAACAAGTTTATATCTACAAAAAGGAGGAAAGTATTCATAAGTGTTCATGAATCTGCTCCAGAAAGTGCTAAAGTAACCTCTAAGGGTGCGATCAAGGATTTGAATAAATGGAAAAGTAGCTAAGTACTCCCCACCCCCAACATCTTGGGCATCCAGTGTCACCAGGTTTCTGAGCAGCCATGGGGAGCTATACCTGGCTGGGTCATGCCACTCCAGATGGGAAGCCCTCAGTTTGGACTGGGGCCAGGGTGATCCTTTTCTATGGGGAACAGTTCAACCATGGAGCTACAAGGTATATTAGAGATGGCAAGTTGACCTTTTCATCACTTTTTTACCTCCATATTCTTTTGATATTGTTGCCCCTACCCCTCCCGCTCCCATCCTGTCTGGCACTGCTTCTCCGCTACCCTGCATTTTATGAGTTATTTTATGGTTAGTGTGTTAGGAAAAGTGAATTATTGTCAAAATATTTTGTTTTACTGTATGCAGAAAAGTATATTTTTAGCAATCTAGCAAAAAATTAGTTGTGGGAACCTAAGCCTTTATTTTTCATAGGTTCAATTTATTAACATTCATGTTTTTGAGTTTCATGCTATTTTCTGGGAACATTACAGCTGCAAAAATCGAGAACTGACTATATAAGATAAATAGGAAATAAATGTAAATCAAAACAACCCTGAAATTTCAACTTCATACTCTGAAAGCTATCAAAGATGACAAAAGATAAGAACAGTTAATGTTGATGGGGTTGTATGAAAATAGGCACATGACTACATTGTTAGTAGAACCGTGAATCAGTACAACCATTTTGGAAAGCAATTTGGAATTATGCAAATAAAATGACTAAAATGTTCATACTCTTTGACCCAGAGTTTCCATTACCAGGGTAATAGCCCAATGAGGTCACTGGTAGGAAGAAAATTTCGTATACTCTAAAATACTCATTGCAGTACTTTTTGTGATAATAAATAATCTGAAGCAAAGTAGATGCTCACAGATTGGAGAATGGTTAAACAAACTGTAGTACATGTAATGGGATATTACTGTAAGAAATATTGTGCATAAGAAATGATGAATGTGACGAACACAGAGAAACCTGTAAGATTTACATGAGCTGATACATACAGAGTACAGTAAGGAAAAATAATGAACAAAATGCAAACACTATAAATGACAAAAACAAAAAGAAACACAAAACAAGCAAATGTGAATTTTAAAATTTTACAGGAATAAACATCACCCCTCCCCCACTCTTAGATTTAGGGAGCTACCCCTTTGGGGGAGGTAAAAGATCCACAGGTGTGTAAAAATGCATTTTTTTTTTGACATTAATTAGCTTTGCAAGGTTTTTTTCTTCCTTTCCTTCCCTTTCTTTTCTTTAAAATTATTCAATAAGATAGCTCCTTGGGGAGATTTAACCAATGTAAGAACAAAAAATGACTCTCTTTTTCTCTTTATGTGTGTGTATGTCTATATACACTTATACACATGTATATATGTTTACATACAAACATACCCTCATTTATTTATTTATTTATTTTGAGCAGAGGCTACTGCAATAATCCAAGTGAGAGGTACCTGAACTAAGGTGGTGGCCATATAAATTGAGAGGAGGGGACAGATATGAGCAATGTTGTGGAAGGAGAAGTGACAAGATCTGGCAATTGACTCGATATATGAGATGAAGCAGAACAAATAGACAAAGATACCACCGAGGTTATTAACCTGATGACTTGCGAGGATTGATACTACCCTTGACAATAGGGCAGGTTCTGAAGAGAGGTGTGTTTTCAGGGAAAGATTCTATTCTGTTTGGACATGCTGAACGGAAAATGGCTATAAGACATTCAATTTGAAATGACCAAAATCTGGTAGTTATCTGTACAGAAATGAAAACTGAATCTATGGGAGCTGAAATGAAAAGGAAAGGGCAGAGGGACCACAATAGTGCTTTGGAATATACCTACAATCAGGAGGTGATGAATCTACAAAAGAACAGTATCACAAAATCCAGAGAAAAGAGAGTATCTAGAATACTCTCCAGAGAATATCCATCCAGAGAGTAAGATTATCTAGGTCAGAAGTAATCAAACACATGGTCTGCATGTTGAAAGAGGCCCGCAGCATTGCTGAGTGCAGCTTGAACAAAATTAATAAGTAACTGGGAAATATTTAACAAAATAAATGAAAATATAATAAAATGTAATATTTCATTTTCAAATAAGTCAACATGAAGCTGACAAGGATCCTTATGTACAGGCTTAGTATGACCATTGATATAAGTGGTCAACACTGATATGCTGCAAAGAGGTCAAGAAAGATAAGAATGAGAAAAGGTCATCAGAACTGGTAATTAAGAAATTACTGGAAAATTTGGAGAGAGGAATCTGAGTTAGGAGATCAAGTCAGCAGGCACACTTGCAAAGGAGTGAGAAAACGAGAGGAGAGGCAATTAGTATAGATGGCTTAGGAGTTTGGTTTTTAAAAGTATGAATCATGAAGACAGTCTCATATATTGGGCTTGTATGTACACACATGTGTTATATGCCTGGAGGGTGGGGAGGTAACGAGAAATATGAATGTGTTTTTTAGGCAGCAGGGAAAGAAATAGTAGTGTCTTAACAACAGGAGGGCAGAGAAAGGATTATGAGACATTCTGCTCAAGAATTAGGGAAGAACAAAGTAAACTTTAAGGCTATACAATCCGTGGAATCCAAAGAATACTGTTCTAAAGAAAAGACTGCTCCTTAATTCGAACTGCCCTGTGCTTCTGCTCATGCCATTCCATTTACTTAAAACACCCTTTTTTTCTCACCCCACACCTTGGACTAACTATTCAAATTTATTTTTTTCAAGACCAAACTCAACTGCCTCTTCCCTCCATGAAGGTACTATTCCCAACAATGTTTCTCCTTCCTCAAAATTCTTAGCTTTATCATTTTATTACAAGTATTTTACTTATTTTAAGTATTTATTTACCATATTTTATTTAAATTATTTACAGATTTCCTAAGTCCCTCTCATCATATTTTAATTTTAAAAGTGAGAATCACGTGTTTAATTTTCCTTAATGTTTGAGAATTCCAAGCGCTTAATAAGTGTCTGTCACTAGTGCATTGAATAAAAATCAAACTCTTTAGTTTGACTTTCATAATATATAGGATAAAAGTAAACTTTCTCAGTCAAGTTGATAAGGGTCTTCATAATCTGATCCTAATTTATGTTCCCTATAGTCCCTGAACTAAACATTCCATTTTAACCAGAATAATTTCTCCATGTTCCTGCTTGTGGGCTCCCTATGATGTTGTCTTCTCCACTTGCTTTTCACTGATCCAAGTCCAAGTTCCATGAAACTTTCCTTCATCATTCTAGTTCACATAGACCCCTCTGATCTTCCAAACTAGTATGGTTTGCTTGCTTTTCTACGTGTTCTCAACAGTGAACTTCTTAAATGACATGTGTGTTATTACTTGTTATTTACAACTTTTAAGAAGAATTTATTAAGCACTCACGTAGCAGAGTCCCTGTGCTAAGAGCTGGGACAGTCTTCATAACATCTGGAAATATGCTATGAATGTCCATAGTAGGTTCTCAAATGTTTGTTGAATACATGAAAACTAAAATTAAGACTTCTCTTCAGGGTTCTCTTCCATTTTACTGCTACTGTTCAAAAGCTCAAATCTACCCCCTCTGTCCACAAAGGGTATCACCTTTGGAGCACCTTTTGGGTGCTCTGCCCAAAGGAATGTAAAATTTGATCCTTGAAAATTGTTTTCCCTTAAGGGTCACCTTAAAGCCAAATTACTCAGGCTCTCATAGAATGGCCAACAATAAGTCCCAGGCCAGGGCCTACTTAGTCATTACTTGGGCCCTGATTGCCTCTGAGTGAATGTAAATAGCAATTGTTTCTGTTTCAGTCAGAAATCCTAAGGGCTTTCCTTCCCAGATAGAATTTTTTTTTTAACTAGGTAAAGAGGCCATTCTCTTCCTTATTTCTTACCTAGCCTTAATGACTGAATGAGCACTGCTTCAGTCATACTGAGACCTGTTAAAGGCCTTAGTTTATAAAGGCCAAGGTCTCCCACTGCATCTAGGACCATCTGCATCTCAACACTGGACCCAGATGGCTATGGAGGAGAGAGTGAGGCTGGTAACTTTGCACAGCCCTCCCTCACTTAAATCCAATTCACTTGCAAGTCATGGTATCATCTCTCTGATGCCACAAACCTCTTCAAAAACGAAGGGCAAATAACAACCACCACTCAAAAAAAACCATGAACTTCATAAAAATAATACAATTAATTCTCTTCAGGGAAAAAAGAAATTAATGTCAACTTCTTTACAACTTAACATCTATACATATTTAGAAGAGCACAGAACTATACCTGTTTTTCCAAGACAGTTGTCCTCTCATTTTTAGCATGCTTTATCATGTCTCTCATGTATTCCAATTGTTTTTCTAAAAGATTACATTTACTTTCTGCAGCTAACAACTGGGATGTCAGTTCTAAAGAGAACAAAAGAAAAACTGGGTATTAGCCCACTTGTCTTGATGCAGTTTAAATATCAGTAATGAAACTAAAATTCCTAAATACTAAGGAAGATCCCCAATGCCTAGAAATCTACTTCCAAATAACCTCAGGTCATCAGCTGTACTCTAATCAACCCTATATTGCAATAAGGTAGCAATGGTTTTATGATAAAATCTTAGCATCCTAAGTCCTTAATAAACAAATATACCTGGTTCATTATAATTTCAGAATACCTATATAAAACTAGAGCACCACTAACTACTAAAGGTCTGTGGAATTTTGTTAAGACCTTTAAAACAAGCCGTTGGAATAACTTTTCAATTATGATCTATGATGTTCATTACTATCTTCATAGTTAAACAAACCTTGATTGTGTCTTGACTCTTCATTCCTTGAGTTCTCCCTTTCTTGTATTTGTTCATCCAGCACTTTCTTGTATTCACTTGTTTCCCTAGATAATGTTTTCACACTTTCTTCTGCTTGAATCCGTTCAAGCTCTAAACGTCGAATCTTCTCTTGAAGATTCTTCAGGGCGGAAAATATGGCTGTCAAATCAAAACACTTTGCCATTAAAAGTCATTGCACATACAATATTTGAGATGTTAGCTTTTTTGAAAAAGCTATTAGAAGTATGGTTGACTTGTTTAATAGAATATTCTTTGGGTTCAGTGATCTCTCAGTATTATTTTCACTTCTACATATAGAGTCACATAGTATCTACTAATAGGGTTAATGGTCACACAATTAACCAGTACTAAAAAAAAACAAAAACATGCAAAAAAGAGCTAGTGGCTACTAATTGATATTGTACTGATATTCTTACACAAAATTTTAGCAAAAGAACTGAAAATTTTGAGTTATATCTACCACATTCTTTCTTTCAAAGTTTCTATTTGTACATATTGCCAGCGCTTCAATGATGTTTTTCTTCCCTAATCCCAAATCAGAAATGATTAGTAAGGCAAGTGAGCACTGGGTAAAGCTAAAGAGCACAAAACTTTCCTGCTAAACATGGATTTATGGAATCTGATGTCAAATCTTAGCTCTGTCACTTAGTATGTAAGTGCAGACAAATTCTTGCTTTACCAAAGTGGACTGTTTCTCAGGTATCTACATAAAATTATTTTTATGTAAAGTACATCTGCCCCCTGATATGGGGAAGGGAAGGAGGGAGAGAAGGAAAGAAACTACATGTCTATGATAGGAGGGGACTGACACATGGTTCAAGGACACACGGGGGCAATGGTCACCCATGTCGGGGTCTGCCTGGTTGGGACCTAGAGCAAGAACATGTGGAGGGAGGATGTTTGGAGGGATGATATGGAAACAGAGGGAGGATGGGCAACACACAGGGCCAGAGAAAAGGTACCTGAGAGCAGAGGGTCAAAAGAAAGACACGGGGGGGGGGGGGGAGGGGGCTAGAAATGCAGGTGGGGGCAAAGGTCTCCTCTCTTGGAACTGGAGGTCTCAAGTCCAGCTCTTGATTGAGGATCCAGTAGCACTAGTTTCTCTGTGTTTGTGTAATGTAATTTATGTAAATTGAGAACCATCTATATAACTGTGGGCTAATCACTTGATCTTTTGGGGATTAATTTCCTTAACTGTAGAATAAGAAAAAACAATTTCTGACATGCTCTCAGCTCTGGTCATCATGAAGACTCTTAACAGGGTTTAGTTCACTCTACTTATATTGCAACCTACCTAACCTCATAACGCATTGTGTAAAAACATCTGTGTATATTTTACCTGCTCTATTCTTATTCAACTTTGTATTTGGCATGATATCTTATGGGCACTAAACTCCTGAGTGAATGAATAGAAGAACTATTTTGGGAAGAAGAGTTTTATCTTTTAACATAGCATGGGAAGCACTGAACTTGGAATCAAGAGAACCTAGGCTCA
This sequence comes from Potorous gilbertii, assembly GCA_028658325.1. NCBI lineage: Eukaryota > Metazoa > Chordata > Mammalia > Diprotodontia > Potoroidae > Potorous > Potorous gilbertii. Next base: position 131,712,547 of record CM053771.1, on the reverse strand, counting down.
AATCTTGGCTCAGTTATTTACTAGCTGTGTGGCAATAAGAAATTCACAATCTCTTGAGGCCTGTGAGTATCCTCATTTGTAACATGAAAGGGTTGGATTCCACAGCCTACAGCCTACAAAGCATCTTTTTCTAGTTCTAATTCTATGATTCTGACAAGAATTATGGCTCATACAACTTCTTTTCTGTCTAAAGTGGGTGCTCAACACTTGGTTAATTCTAAGAAAGTGTTTCCTTAGTGTTTTTTTATATCTTCTTAATAATGGTATCCATCTTATCATTTTGTATAAAGGAGTATGAAAAACTATCATTAAAAGGACTGGTTTCATAATTTATTATTTTGAGAAGTAAAGATACCTAAGCAATATGCTTTCCTTAATTAGGTTACAAATTTGTTTTTTCAATAAATCCTCCTGAAGAATTTAGTAGTTTTACATAAACTGGATATTTTCTAACTTGTAAAACAAGGAAGCTAGCATATCTTGCTATTAGCAATCAATGTTCAAGCCCTACAAATTACAAAAACAGCAGGCAAGCAAAGGAAATGCTAATAAAGTTGTCTGACTGTAGATGCAAATCTTATTTTGACAAAATTCTTAGTATATTCAAAAAATTTCAATCTCTGAGGGGCAGAGCCAAGGAGATAAAGGCAGGGACTTGCTTAAGCTTTCCCAAATTTCCCTCTAAATAACACCTCAAAATAAATTCTGGAGTGGCAGAACCCACAAAAGAATGGGATGAAACAAATTTGTATCCCAAGACAACTTAGAAAGTCACTAGGAAAGAACTCAGAAAGTCAGTGGGAAAGATCTGTCTCACTGGGATGGAAGAAGAGCATAGGTTAATGCAGGTAACATCTCAGCAAGCAAGCAGCAGAACTTGGGGGCACCTGAATCAGCAGTAGCCTCTGGAGTTCTCAGCCCACATATAATAAGGGAGTCAGACAAATAGTCAAAAGATTACAAGGGTCTCTTTGCTGGCACTGGAGGCAGAATTTTATTGCACTGGACATGCATAGATCTGAGTCACAGTCCCAAGGTGAGGAAGAACATTAATTAGCATACCAGAGCTTGTGACTAGAGGGGAACAAGGACCTGCTATAAGTTCTAGGGCAAAAGAGTGCCTGTGGTTGCTCACAGACCAAAAGAGTAAACAAACCTCTCCTTAGATCATACTATCTTGGAAGAACTGAAAACGTACCCCCAAAACAACCTATGAAAACAGCTGCATGTAAAACTCAAAATGGGACCATGTCTCTTCCACCCTAGGAGCAGACACCAACTTTGACAAAAAGGCGAAAGTCAAGAAATAGGCTAGAAAAATAAACACAAAAAAAAGAACCTGACCAGAGAAAGTTATATGATGACAGGAAAGATCAAAATAAACCCACAAGAACACAACAAAGAAAAACAAACACTCAAAAAAGAACTGACCAGAGAAAGTTATATGACAGGGAAGATCAAAATAGGTTCAGAAGAAGATAGCAAAGTCAACACCACTACATCCAAAACCTCAAAGAAAAATGTGGACTGGTCTCAGGTCTAAAAAGAATTCTTGGACAAGCTCAACAAAAATTTTAAAAAGTAAGTAAGAGGTGGAAGAAAAATTGGGAAAAGAAATGATAGTGATACAAAAAAAGCATGGGGGAAAAAAGTTGACAGCTTGATAAAGGAGATAGAAAAAAAATCCTACTGAAGAAAATAACACTTTAAAAAACAAAATAGGTCAAATAGCAAAAGAGGCACAAAAGTCAACAGAGTAACTCCTTAAAAAGCAGAATTGGCCAAATGGAAGGAGGTATAAAAGCTCAATGAAGAAAAAAAATTTCTTAAAAATTAGAATTAGAAGCTAATGACTCCATGAAACATCAAGAAACAATAAAACAAAGTCAAAAGAATGAAAACGTAGAAGACTATATGAAATATCTTGCTAGAAAAATTGACCTGAAAAACAGATCCAGAAGAGATGGTTTAAGAATTACTGGACTACCTGAAAGCCATGATAAAAAAAAAAAAAGGAGCCTGGATATCACTTTACAAGAAATTATCCAGGAAAAGTGCCCTGATATCCTAGAGCGAGAGGGTAAAATTGAAACTGAAAACATCCACTCATCACTTCTTGGAAGAGATTCCAAAATGGAAATTGCCAGGAATATTTTGACCAAATTCCAGAACTCCCAAGTCAAGGAGAAAATATTGTAAGCAACCAAAAAGAAACAATTCAAATACTGTACAGCTACAGTCAGGATAACAAAAAATTTAATAGCTTCTTTATTAAATATTATTTATTTAATAGCTCCTAGGGTGGAAGAGGGCTTAGAATATGATATTGTGGAGTGCAAAGGAGAAAGGATCACAACCAAGAATCACTTACACAGCGAAACTGAGTATAGCCCTTGAGGGGTAAAAATGAAATAGAAGATTTTTGAAGCATTTCTGATGAAAAGACCGGAGCTGAACAGAAAATCTGACTTTCAAACACAAGACACAAGAGAAGCACAAAAAGGTAAATAGGAAAGAGAAATCATAAGACATTCAATAAGGTTAAACTGTTTATGTTCTTACATGGGGAGATGGCAACTGTAACTCCTAAAAAACTTTCATTATTATTAGGGAAGTTAGAAAGAGGTAGAAGTTGACTATGACAGAATGATATTAAAAAATAAAATTATGGGGTGAGAAGGAATGCATTCGGAGAAAGGGAAAGGAAAAGGCAGAATGGGGTAAATTATCTTGCATAAAAGGAAGTATGAAAGAGCTTTCACAGGAGAAGAGAAGATTGGGAAGGGGGCGAAGATCTGAACCTTACTCTCACTGGCATTGCCTCAAAGAGGGAATAACATATACACTCAGCATATCACTCTAGAGACTTCTCTTTAAAGTCAAAGGCCAAGAGATTCTACCTATCTTATTTTTGAATTTTGTTTTTCTGAAATTTGTATTCCTAAATTTTAGAGTATAAATCAGATTATGGTCAGTACTCCCTTACCTACTATCACAAATTTCAAGATGGCATTATTAATGCCTTCTCTTGCAAGCTTCTTCTACTTTGCCAATCATCTCCTCTAATTATATTCAGTTCCATCATATCCCTCCGATAATTTCTCATTTCTGAAGACTCTAAAATATATTAGTTGCTTTAGTGATAATTACTATTACATCTGCCCTGTAAACTTTGTAATATGTATCAAGAACTTGTTATTCATTTCCTTCAACTCGCTCCTAAATATATTCCCACTATGATTTTACCTATTTCTCCTTCCTCTGATCTTTAAGCCAAATGCTCTTTATGTTTTCCTGCTCAGGTTTGTGGATTTTAATATAGGTGGAAATCTTTTTGATGTGCAGTATTACTTCACAACCCCTTCCTGTATGATTTGTTGCTGTTTTGAACTTTTATTGTTCTATGTCAGTTAAGTCACAACTCAAGTCTCTATGAGGTCAAATTTATCTTACCAGATCAAGACTAATAGATCGCTTTATTATCTGTATCTATCCATCCTTATATATAGATGTTTGAGAGCATGAGTATAATTTTTAATTGGCTCTGACAACCTGCAGCATGATAAACACAGTCTTTCTAACCTAAGTTAATAAGTTAGATAAAAATGATCTTTCATTCCTGTATCTTATGCTACAGCCTAGGAAGTCACTCCTATTTTTCAGCACCATCTTCTTAGTGAGCTGTTCACTTCACATTCTTTTTCTAAAGTACCTACCTTTATCCATGAGCAGTGATGAAAAACTATTCCCCAAAGATTTTTTTTAAAGTTCCTTCTGATATTACAGCTTATTTTTAAACGAATTATCTTTAGGTAATAGTCCTTAGGTTTACAGGTTTGTGAAAGTACTCTACCACAACTAGAATGCTTTTCAGTGGAAGCCAGTATCCCTTCTAATTGTCCAGATCAGGGTGACACATGGCAGTTTCATATATCTCAGCATGATACAGTCTACCATTACAGCATCCTTCTTCCAAAGGTCAGTAATGCCCTTATTCTTTGTGCCATCTATAGATTCCTCCTTACATTTTGTGGAATATGTGAAGCTGTTTCTTCCTCAGAAAGTCCAGTCACAGATGAGAAGAGTCTAGTAGTTAATATGTATATCCTTGTACCTGTTAGGTAACTAAGGTCTTTCTATCTCTAAACTTCTATGATTCATTCTTATCCTTTAAGTGCTCATAGTCCTCCATTTAATAGTAAGTTCTAGAATTTTGCAAGGCACCAAAAGGCCAAGTTCACTAGCAGATTCTAAAGTCACAATGTCCTTAAAGGGGGGAAGAATGGGGAAGAATATTTGCCAGTCACCAGTCTTCCTACATATTGCTCTCTGTCAAGTCAACAATGACTATCTGATTAAGCACTACTATATGCTAGGCATTGTGCTAAGTGCTAGATACACAGAAAAAGGCAAAAAAACATGTCCCCCTCTCAAGAAACTCACAGTCTAACGGGGGAGATAATACATAAACAACTATGCAAATACAAGATACAAGCAAGATAAGCTGGAGATAATAACACAAGGAAAGCACTAGCATTAAGGGGGATCAGAAAAAGATTCTTGAAGAAGGTGAGATTTTAGCTGGAACTTGAAGAAAGCTAGGGAGGTCAGGAGATTGTGATGACGATGAAGATTATGCCAGGCAATGGGGCACAACCAGTGGCAATCCACAAATTCAGGAGATAGGAATGTTTTGTACAAAGAATAACTAGGTACCCAGTGTCACTGGGTCACAGAATATGTCTAGGAGTAGGAAATAATAAGGACTGGAAAAAAAGAAAGAGGTCAGACATCACAGGCTTTAAAAGGGCTTTAAAAAACAAAACAGAGGATTTTTTATTTGCTCCTCCTGCGGGTAATAAGGAGTTAGCAGAGTTTACGAAATAGGAAGGAAGGAGGGGAAAGTGACATGATCAGAACTGTGATCAATCTAACAACTGAGCAGGGAGGATGGATTGGAATGGGGAGACATTTACGACAGAGAAACTCCCCAGAAGGCTATCACAGCAAGCTACATATGAGGGGATGAGGGCTTGCACTAGCGGTGGGAGAGAAGCAAAGGACGTATACATGAAAGATGTAACTGTACAATCAATAGAACTTGGCAATTAACTGGATATCAAGGGGAAGAGTGAGGAGTTTTCACATCTGATTGACTGGGAAGGTAGTGGTACCCTTAGAAAGAAACTAAGGTGGGGAGGAAGGTTGTGGAGAAAATTATTGAATTTTTTTTTGATCTTCCACAGATTCTTTATTACACGTTTTATCAGTCATCAGAGATAAAATCCTATGTCCAGATGGAAGCAGATGCATCGTAAGAGCAGACTGATTCTTGTAGCTTCAGAGCCAGAATGGAGCAATGGATAAGTGCTTAAGCCTGCAGCACCCAGTATTCCCAGGTGGTAGTTCTACTGTCCCTGGGCAGGGTTCTAGGGTTCCAGGCTGGCAGAGATGAAAGAATGGGTAGTTGGGGAGGCTAAGTTCAGGCATCAGTGATCTCCATGTTCTGCAGCTGACCTTTCAGGGTTGCATCTCCTGCTGTCATTTTCTTTTTGCTACCTTCATGTTGTTTCTTTTGTTTCTTGGATGGCTTCTGATCAGTTGGGGCAGGTTTCACAAAGGGGATCAATTCTTGAAGACCTGATGAACGAATTTCTTTAACTTCTCAGGCACAATCATACCCTTCTCTGTCTGGCAGTTTTCTAGGATGGTGCAGATAGTGATCAATCTAACAACTGAGCAGGGAGGATGGATTGGAATGGGGAGAGATTTACGACAGGGAAACTCCCCAGAAGGCTATCACAGCAAGCTACATATGAGAGGATGAGCACTTGCACTAGCGGTGGGAGAGAAGCAAAGGATGTATACATGAAAGATGTAACTGTACAATCAATAGAACTTGGCAACTAACTGGAATATCAAGGGGAAGACATTCTCCTTTATCAACGTGAAACTGATCCAGGCCCAGCACCATCTTCCCTTCTCTTACGGCCTTGCTCTGAAGGCACAGAATTCACCTCTCTCGGCTTCCTCCGGCCTGCCAGTTAGCCCTGAATCATTTAGTAACCTAAACTTTAATATGAATATTCTGTATATGTGGAGACAAATTTCAGTTAGACATTTTTCTTATAATCTCCTGGTCAATCCTGAGCTTCATTGCTCACTTGGCCATTTTTGTTATACTCTATCACATCTAAAAGTTACCCTCTTTAGATTATCCAATTCTATCATATTACCTGGTCCTAAGCATTAGGATTACCTCTTGCTCATCTTCTTAACATGGTTTTTAAAGCCTCTTTGGTTGTCTGAAATATTTTCCCAAAGTCTTCATTATTCTTTCTAAGATGGCTCCTACAAGTAGTGCCACCTTTTTTCCCTTCTTCCTTGGCTAAGTGCTCATCATTTCATCTTTTTGTAGTATGACATTACTCTGTGTTATGTCCAAAGTTAACATTCTAGTCAGTCAATCAGGCATCAAGCATTATTAAGTGCTTACTACATATGTGTCAGACACTATGCTAAGCACTGAGTATACAAGAAAAGAAAAAACATGGTCCTTGTTCTGAGGGAACTTGTATTCTAACAGTGGTTACAATAAGCAAAAAATTATACACAGAAACTATGTACAGTGTGTATAGAAAGTAATCATGGAGCAAAGGAGGGAAAGAATGAGAAGAAAGAGAGGAACAAGAAAGTTCTCTTGAATCTTGAAGTCAGGGAGTAGAAGTAAGTAGGGGGAGAACATCACTGGTATAAGCAATAGCCAATGTAAGGGCACAGAGGTGGAAGATGGAGAGCCATGTGTACAAGTAATAGCAAGGTTCGCTAGTTAGAGTACATACGAGAGGAGCAAAGTATAAGACTGGAAAAAGGAGACAGGTTGTAAAGAGCTCAGAAAGCCAAACATTTACATTTGATCTTGGGACATATTGGGGGGACACTGGAGTCTACTGAACTGGGGATCAAAGTTGGTTGTAGAGGGATCATTTTTGGCAAGAAGAGTCATTCCTTCTTCATGCAAGATAGATTTTCTTTTGAGATAGTGGGGGAAAGGGGTGCTGTGAGAGGCTTGAGGACAGAAGAAAAGGTTTCATCAGTCACTACAATAAATAATATAGTGATATAGCGCACTGAACAGGTGGTGGTATAAAAGAATTGCCTTGCTTCACTGAGGGCCCAGATGAGATTATATCGTAGTAGTTTGTAGTGAAATCAGTATAATTCTGTGATTTGTGCTTTGCCCCAGTTCCATTTAAAAGTACTACTGCATTCTGAGGATCTCTGGGCTTTTTTCTTTCTTTTTCCTAGAAGAACTTCTTTTATGTATTGTCTCCCCTTCAAATACTACGTAAATTCGTTGAGAACACAGACTGTCTCTCTCTCTTTTTATCCTTGAGGCTCGGTACAGTGCTTGGCATATAGCACCAAAAAATTTTCTCCCTCCTTCCCTCCCTATGAATGGGAGGAAAAGTGGCAGAAGATGGGAGTAATTTAAGGCTGGGGTTTGGCAAGGCATTATCAATGATAAGACCAGGGGTCAAGGGTTTTAAGTGTACAGGATAACGTAAAGTTCAATTGACATACCAAGGATTAGAGATAGGGAAGGAAAGAGAGTACAGCCAATTAGGGGAGCTGATGGCTTCGGAAAAAACTGCTGGATGAAGGCAGTCATGCTGAAGATGTCATGAGGAAGATAAAAAACAGTTAAGAGTTGTAAGACAAAGGAAAAGATGGAATGATAAAAGATTCTGATCAAGTAAAGGAATTTTAGACTTTATGAATATGGCAGATTTGTGGCAAAATCAAGAATATGACCATTTCTGTGTGAGAGGTGAAGTGGAGGAGGGGTCAGTCTTGAGAACTGAGTACATTTTGGGGTAGTTGAGAGAGCATTAATATGTATGCTAAAGTCACTTAGTATAAGGATAGGAGTTGTAAGTAAAGTGAAAATCTGTGAACCAGGCATTGAACTCACTGAGTAAGGAAAAAAAATATCCAGAGGGTTGAGAGATTCTTAAGGATCCAGAGTGGGTAATAAATATGAATGCTGTGAACCTCAAGAGAGAGGTGGTTGCTGAGTGATGGTGGTAAAGCTAGAGTCTGGAAGTGGCAATGGAGAATGAGAAGTATACCAACCACGACCAGGAACTGCTGGGGATGGGGGAGAATGTGAGTGAATACTGAAAAAATCACCAGGAATGCAGTGTCATCACTGGAAGAACCAGGTCTCAATGAGTGCAATAGAAAGAATGAAGAACAAAAAGTTCTGTTATAAGGCTAGTAATATTGAAAGAAAACATAGGTTTAAAGTTACCATTCCTATCATCCTTTAAACAACAAGTTAACCGTGTATGAGTGTTTCTCTTGTTTTAATGAACAGCAATCATTAATGTAAGATGTTGTGCTGATTTCACTCTAGAACTATTCAGCAATGGAAATTAGCTGTAAGGGACATAAGGATTTAAAGAACACTTTAATTTTGTGTTTCCTTTGACATCAGTAACAGTTTCTAAGCATAACGTAATATTTAAAAAATTAATGTTTTAAAAGGTATTCTAAAATAAAGAAAATTAGCATTTGTTTTAATACTCAGCACAACAATAATCGAGAACTTCAGGGAATTTTATAAATGTACATATATACTGAAAATCAGAAGTTAGCCACACAATTACATTGTGGAGCAAGTCTGTGGCTGCCAATTTTCTTCTTTAAAAAATTAATAGTAAACAAATGCTAAAACTTCAAGTCAAAATGGTTTGTTTTGAAAATGGCTACATTGTTTCCTTACTCCACAGAATTAAGCAAAAAAAACCCAAATCAAAACAAAACAAAAAACCAAAGAAACCAAAAACCAACTCAGAAAGAAAACCCAAGCTATCACGATCTCCTCTTTATAGCTGCTACTGATGGGCAATTCTTTCTATTTTGCCATCTAGTTAGATAACATCTGCCCTTCCTGCTCTGCCTCATATTCCAAATGTCCTCACAGGAACCTAGCTTCTTCCATTTATGAAGCAGTTGTTCAAGAATTCAGAAGCAGGGCCCAAGAAAGTTCTACACTAAGCTGATTACATAGCAGATGCACAAAGGAGCATGAAACCTGTTCCAAAAAATCTGTAAATATGGTTGACTTTGTAGTTCTTTGAAACCAAATTTATTTATAACATCAGAACCTGAGCAACTTCCCACTAGAGCTTCACCTAGGAAATTCCAGAATAAATAAACAAGGAATACAAGGAATGGCAAAAATATAAAATAAATTGAAACATATTTGCACTAATAAAATCAATGCTGCTAGGATAAGAAGGGAAGTTGTCAATTGGTAAAAATATTTGCAAAGCATCTCTGATAAGGATCTGATAGTTAAGAAACATAGTACTAATGTAAACATTTAAGACGTAGAACCATTCCTTCCACTCGACTGGTAAAGGATATGTATTATCAGTACTCAAAAAAATAGCAAACTACTAACAATCACACAAAAGACTGCTTCCAATCATCACCAAGAGAAATGCAAATCAAAACAGTTCTAAAGTTCTACCTCATATTCAGAAAATTAGAAAAGATTAGAAATAGAGAATACAGTCAATGTTGAAGGGTTTGAAGGAAAAAAGAAACATCAATAAACGGCTGGCAGAGTTGTAAACTAGTCAAATCCTGGAAAAAAAGCCTGGAATATAATTTTTTAAAGTACCCAAAATGTCCATCCTCTTTGACCCAGAGATTTCACGACTAGATATATATCCTTATAGAAATCAAAGGTGTCGGAATACCAGAATAGCAAGGGTAGGTAGAATAGTGACATTTTTTTTTTGTGACAGAAAAGATTTAGAAAATAAAGACGAAGCCTATCAATTGGTGAAATGCCTAAGCTGTATCATATGAATATAATGAAGTATTACTGTATCATAGAAAACTATGAAAATGAATTCAGAGAAGCAGGGGAAGATTAATGAACCAAGGCAAAGCGGTGTGCACAGAACCAGGAAACGATGTAAGAAAAACAGTAACAATAATAAGTTAAAAGAACAACAAAAAAAGAAACTACACAGCTGCTTTTTTCCTTTACATAACTTTTTTATCTTTTGTTTTAATATCATCCCTATGTTCTAATATATTTGTCGTAGAGAACTACCCTTTACACTAAAGAAAAAAGGTAGGGCAGGAGGTTGGGAGGGAGGATGCAGTTCATGGAGCATCATTATAATGACCAAGCTTAGCCTTAAGGAGATGAACATCAACATAAACTAAGGAGATGAAAAAAAATCTACTTTTTTCTTTGCCTAGGAAGGAGACTTGAGTTCAGAATATCGAAACTATTGTCACACTTATTTGATGTATTGTTAAGTTTTGTTGAACAAATTTATTTCTTCCCTTTTCCTCCTCCCTTCCGTGACATGAGATGGTTCACTGGGTAAAGGGAAGAGGATATATTTGGAAACCAAAGTGATATAAAAAAAGATATCAATAAAAATTTTTAAAGAAATTCTCAAGTATATAAAATTTCTTTGTATCATAAATGAAACACTAAAGGTCATCTAAGGCCACCCCTCTCATTTAGAGATTTTTACCCAACTCTACACCTAAAATTCCCAACCCTCAATAGCACCTCTCTTCTGCCTTTCTTTTCTCTCCTCCATTGCTCCAGTTTCTAACAACTGGTTCTTCTCCTTGCAAAGGCAAAGCCTTCTACTTAAAAACTTCAGTTTTCTACAGTAGAAACATATTCAAACAACTTCCTCCTCCTCTAATATAAACCTTCAAAATAATTTGAATAACAGATATGCCCAAATCTACCCCATCCTTAAAACATCTTCATTTAACTTTGCCATGCTCTCAAGATATGATGTTAATATAAAGAGACAGGAAGAATAATATACAGTGGAGTTGTGCAGCGATCCAACCATTTTGGGAAACCATTAGGAATTATACCAAGAAAGTGCCTAAAACGTCCATATCCTTCGACTCAGATTTCACTAATAAGAATATGTTAAAAGAATGTTAAAAACAGAAAGGATCCCATATACTATGCCAAAAAAATTCAGACACTTTTTATGGTAGAAACAAAGTAGATGTTTATCAATCAGGAAGTGGCTAAACAAATTGTGGCACATTAATATGATGAAATATCCTGTGCCATAAGAAATAACAAATCCAGCAAAACACACTGAACACATATGAAGAAAAATGAAGCTGAACCAGAAAAACAATATACACCATCACAAGGACCATGTAAATAGAAAGAACAAATACAAAATGAAAAAAAACTGGTAACTGTTATTTATATGTAATTTCTGGAGAAGTGAGGCTGATAACCTGCACAGCCCTCCCTCACTCAAAACAAAGTCAAACGCAAGTCATGTCATAATTTCTCTGATGGCATGGTCTTTGGCAACAAAGGATGAACACAAATTCTAATGACCAAGCTTGGTCTTAAGAAAAAGATGAAGAGGGGGGTAGAGCCAAGATGGCAGAGAAAAGCCATGAAATTTCCTGAGCTCTCCCCAATTTCCCTCAGAAACAACATTAAATCAAGCCTCTAAAAGAATTCTGGAGCAACAAAATCCACAAAAAGAGAGAAACAATTTTCTACAACAACATAACTTAGAAGGATTTCAGGAAAGGTCTGGCTCCTCTGGATAAAAGGGTATGTAGTCCAGCACAGGCAGTGTCTGGACTAACCAGCACAAGACTCTTAGCCACAGCATAAATCAGCAACCAAGACCATATGGTTTTCCGGCTTGGTAAGCAAGTGGCATAACAGGCTACCTGTGAGGCCTCCAGCTCCAATGCTGCAGGCAAACTGCCAACCTCAGAACCTAGGGCACAAGAGATGCAACTAGGCTGGGCCACCCTAGCTCAGTAGGCAAGATGCCAGACCCAGACACCCTGGTACAGAAAGCCAGTGACTAGGCCCCTGGCCCCCAATGCAAGAAGCTTGGGAAGGTGCCCTCTGTATGCCAGAAGAAGAGCTCAGCTTTTAAAAATGAGCCAAAAACAAGAGTCCTGACCATAGAAAGGTACAAGAGAGATGGGGAAGACCAAAACATAAACTCAAAAGAGGACAACAATGTCAAAATGCCCACATGTGAAGCTTCAAATGGTAATATAAACTAGGTCTCAAGCCCAAAGTCCTCCTGGAAAAGCTCAGAAAGGGTTTTAAAAATTAAGAGAGAAGAAAAACTAGGAAAAGAAACGAGTTATGCAAGAAAATTACGAAAAACAAGTCAACAGTTTGGAAAAGGAAACACAAACATTGACTGAAGAAAACAACTTAAAAAATAGAAATGGTCAAATGGAAAAGAAGATACAAAAATTCACTTAAAAATTAGAATTGGTGGGCATCTTACCCTATAGGAAAGTAAGGGACAGTGATTAATGGGGGATAGGATGATAGAAGGGAGGGCATACTGGAGGAAGGGATAGTCAGAAGCAAATACTTTCGAAAAGGGACAGGGTTAGAGAAGAAAATAGAATAAGTAGGGGGCAGGATAGGATGGAGGGAAATATAGTCTTTAAAACATGACTATTATGGAAGTGTTTTGCATAACTACACAAGTATAACTTATAATGAATCGCTTGCCTTCTCAAGGAGAGTGGGTGGTGAGGGAAGAAGAGAGAGAATTTGGAAGTCAAAGTTTTAAAAACAAACGTTTAAAATTATTTTTACATGCAACTGGGAAATAAGATATACAGGCAATGGGGTACAGAAATCTATCTTGTCCTATAAGAAAGGGGGAAGGAGATAAGGAGGGGCTGATAAAAGGGAGGGCAGACTGGAGGAAGGAGTAAGCAGAATGTATGCCATCTCAGAGTGGGGGAGAGGAGAGATGGAGAGAAAATTTGGAACTCAATCTTGTGGAAATGAATGTTGAAAACTAAAAATTAATTAACCAATAAAAAAAAAGAAATCAGAGTTGGGCAAGTGGAAGCTAATGACTGTGAGACATCAAGAATCGGGCAAGATCAAAAGAATGAAAAAATAGCAGAAAATGTAAAATACTTCACTGGAAAAACAACTAACCAGGAGAGATAATTTAAGACTTATTGTACTACCTGAAAGTCACGATTAAAAAAAAGAGCCTGGACAGCATCTTTCAAGAAATAATCAAGAAAAACTGGCCTGATATCTTAGAACCAGATGATAAAAGTCATTGAAAAAATCCACCAATCACTTTCTGAAAGAGATCACAAAATGAAAACTCCAAGGAATATTGTAGTCAAATTCCAGAATTATCAGGTAAAGAAGAAAATACTGCAAGGAGCCAAAAATAAACAATTCAAATATCAAGCAGCCACAGTCAGAATCACACACTAGTTTTGATGTTAAAGTTTTGGAGAGCTTGGAATATGATATTCCAGAAGGCAAGAGTTTGGATTACAACCAAGAATGAGCTACTCAGTAAAATTTGAGCATAAGTTTTCAGGGGAAAAGATGGGCATTCAATGAAGTAGGAAGCTTTCAAATTTTACTGATAAAAAAACCAGAACTGAACAGAAAATGTGAAATTCAAATACAAGACTCAAGAGAAACAAAGAAAGGTAATTAGGAAAGAAAAAACAAACAACAACCTTGGTTTTTTGATAAGGTTAAACTATTTATATCCCAGCATGGCAAGATGATCCTTGTATCTCTTAAGAACTGTACATTTCTTATCATACCAGGTTGGCTAACATGAGAGAAAAGGAAAATGATAAATGTTGGAGATGTGGGAAAATTAACACTAATGCATTGCTGGTGCAGTTGTGCACTGATCCAACCATTCTGGAGAGCAATTTGGAACTATGTCCGAAGGGATATAAAACTGCATACCCTCTGATTCAGCAATATACTAGGTCTGTATCATAAAAAAGGGAAAAGGACCTACATCTACAAAAAGTATTTAGAGCAGTTCTTTTTGTGACAAAGAACTGCAAACTGAGGGGATGCCTATCAAATGGGGAATGGCTGAATATATTGTTGTGCTTCTGCTCTATAAGAAATGATGAGCAGAACATGACAAAACAGGAAAATGATGAATGTTGGAGAAGATGTGGGAAAATTGGAATACCAATGCATTGCTGGTGGAGTTATGAACTGATCCAAACATTCTGGAGAAAAACTTAGAACTATGCCCAAAGGGCTATAAAATTATCTCTGACCCGGTAATACTACTTCTAGGTCTGCATCCCAAAGAGATCATAAAAATGGTAAAAGAACCCACATGTATAAAAATATTTATAGAAGCTCTTTTTGTGGGGATATGAGGGGATACCCATCAATCAGGGAATGGCTGAACAAATAATTTTGTGGTATATGAATGTAATAGATAGTACTGTGCTATAAGAAATCGTGAGCAGGCAGACTCAAGCAAAACCTAGAAAGACTCATAAGAACTGATGCTGAGTGAAATGAGCAGAACCAGGAAAACATTGTACACAGTCACAGGAACACTGTGCAATGACTGACTTTGATAGACTTAGCTTTTCTCAGCAATGCAAAGATCTATGATAACTCCAAAAGACTCATGACGGAAAACGCTATCGACATCCAGAGAACGAACTATAGGGTCTGCATACAGATGGAAGCATACTATTTGCTCTCCTTTTCTTATCTTGTTTTTTTCTTCTTTCTTGTGGTTCCTCTTCCCATTAGTTCTAATTCTTGCTTACATCATGACTAATGTGAAACTACGCTTAATATCAATGTATATGTAGAATCTATATCAAATTTTATGCCATCTTGAGGAAGGGGGAGAAAAGAGAGGGGCAGAAAATTTAAAACTCAAAATCTTATGGAAGTGAATGTTAAAGGGGTGGAACCAAGATGGTAGAGTAGAAAGACGCACATATGCTAGCTCTTACCCTACAACCCACAAAATACTTGTAAAGAAGAACTCTCAACAAATTCTAGAGCAGCAGAAGCCATAGAACAACGGAGTGGAGGAGATTTCTATCCCAGAGTGACCTGAAAGACTGATGGGAAAGGTCTGTCCCACCAGACACAGAGCAGAGCCCAGCCCAGCCTTGGCCACATGGCACCAAAAGGAGCAGATCCGAACAGGATTCAGGGACAGAATCTCCAGCAGCAGCACAGATCCCTCAATCCACAGGTGCCAAAGGTCAGAGAGGGTCTTTTCAGCTGGCCAAGAAGGGAGAGGGAGAGGGGTGCCCCATAATTCAGGCCTCCTCAGGTGGCAGTAACAGAGGCAGCAGTGAACTGGGCTCCCAAAGCAGGCAGTAGCCTGCATCCATTGTTTGAAGGTCTCATAGTAAACCCCCTGAGGGAACTGAGCCCTGGGTGGTGGCCCTGCCCCAATCTGATCAGCGGATCTTAATTTCACACTGAATAGCAGGCCTGCCCCCACCTACAGCCCCTGAGGCTTTGGAGCAGCTCATCTGAATCTCAGCCCCCAGTGCTGGCTTTCACACAGGAAAATCTAAAAGTGAAGTGACTATATTTTCCAAGAAACCTATGTGAGGAATGATGACAACTTTCTTTTTCCACAGAAATTATGTAATATATGACTTGAAGTCTAGGGGATCCATGTGTACCAGAAAGTCTTTTGACTTGCAGCAAATGCAGGAAAATAAACTGATTGTAAAGAAAGTGGGGATGTTGATTAAATGTTTTCACTCATCAGGCTAATCAGCATACCTAAGAGAATTTCTCTGACTATAACTACTGAGGATGAGACATTTAAACAGGGATACTACAAGCATAGATTAGTACTAGATTACCTTCTAACAGAAGAGGGAAAGTGAGAGAAATTTGTTTCCAAAAATTCAGAATAACAACCAGCAAAACAGGAGACAAAACAAATGAGTGACCACACACGGAAGATAAGGGGCAAAGCAGGAGCCAACCTTCGTGTCCTATTATAAGTCAATTAAGTAGAGTAAAAGTTAAGTACTGCTTTGAGTATTCATGTGTAATAAGCTCATGAACATTAGCTTCTCCTCTGGGAAGACTAACAGTTCATTTTAATGGTCATATATAAAACAAAGACTAAGTTAAAAAGTCATTTGAAAAAAGTCAAGCATTCCCCAACTGATAAATGGTCAAAGGACATGAACAGGCAGTTTTCAGAGGAAGAAACTGAAGATATCTATAATCATATGAAAAAGTGCTCTAAATCACTACTGATTAGAGAGATGCAAATCAAAACAAGTCTGAGGTACCATCATACCTATAAGATTGGCAAACATGACAGAAGAGGAAGATAATAAATGCTGGAGAGGCTGTGGGAGAGGTGGAACACTAATTCATTGTTGGTGGAGCTGTGTGAGCTCATCCAGCCATTCTGGAGAACGGTTTGGAACTATGCCCAAAGGGCTAGAAAAATGTGCATACCCTTTGACCCAGCAATATCGTTACTAGGACTGTATCCCCAAGAGATCATACAAATGGGAAAGGGTCCCACATGTACAAAAATATTTATAGCAGCTCTCTCTGTAGTTGCCAAAAACTGGAAATCAAGGAGATGCCCATCAATTGGGGA
>CM053771.1:131661166-131695966 GCA_028658325.1 Potorous gilbertii | reverse complement strand
ATTATGTGAATTCAGCGCCGGCTGAAGGGCCAGGTCAGCGTCGTGCACAGTGGTCTAGCCTCAACCTCGAAGGCCTCTCCAGGCACTGGCTGTGTTTAATCCTGTAGACAGAGTCAGATGTCACATAAAATCCTACCAACCAGGAAAAGAAAAAAATGCCATTTTTAAACCTCATTTCAAAATGGAAACTGTGTTCTTGGTCAATATGGCAGTAATTAATCTTTAAGAGGAATATTTTATTTACACACACACACACACACACAAAATCTGTAGATGACTCAAAATTAGAAGGGACAGCTAAATATTAGGTAACAGTCAGGATGTAAAATTATTTAGACCAGAATGTTGGGTAATATCTAATAAAACAAAATTACTATGGATAAACTTAAGTTTTTTTGAACTTGGGTTAAAAAATCAAAGGCAGTATAGTACAGATAAATTGAAATTCAACTTTGGAGTTGAAAAGACCTAGGTTCTAGTTCTCTGACACAACCTAGCTATGCGACCAACATCAAGTTGCTTAATACTTCAAGGGTCCCAAGTCTTAACTGGCATTGGAGTTTCATATCCAAAAAAGCAGTTACCAGGGAAAAAACAAAAACCTGTCAAAAAAGGGGAAAAGAATAGTTACATGGTACAGAACCAAGGTTTATTATTATTTAGCATTTTTAAAATGTTAAATCCCACAATGGATGATGTCTAGAGTTCTAACATTCAAGATAATGCAAATTATGTCTATAGATGTTAATACATTGAACAATGCTGCTAATATAAATCAGTGGTAGCATTCATAGATTATAGCAAATGAAAGGCATTATTAATTTAAAAAAGATAAATCTGAATAAAGATAAAAATTAATTACAAAGATAAAGTAGCTGGGTTCAGAGGGGAACATAAATTTAGTAAAAATTCAATGAGTCCTTATTTAAGGAAAAAGAATGTTACCATGAAGAAGATTTAACAGAATTAAGTTCTAACTGTTAGTCAGGTTACAAAACTCAGTAGTCTGTGACACCACTGGTGTTTATTAAAACATCACGACTATTTCTATTGTTTATATTTATGTAGATAATTGGGGGAGGGCTCTAAACAAAATATGAAAGCATCAAAGAACAGAAAAGATTAAAGGAGCTGGGTTTATTTAGTACATACATTATGGGTCAACAACCTCTTTAGTCCAGGGAGTTAATACCAAGTCTAAAAATGAATGACACTCATAAGCTGTGGGACTAAGAGCAAAATACAAAATCTCATAGGTACAATTACTTCATCTGCAAATAGGGATAATGATATCTCTGTCAATAGTTGTTCTTCAGCTAATTAAAAGGGGGCTACACAGACTCAAAATAGCTGGAAATAGAAATGAGGCAGAGAATTAGATACCCAAGGCAAAAACTCAGTTGTTCAGAGAAAGACCTATGCACTCGCATGTTTCACCCAGGGAATTATCTGCATCAAGAAAATGGCAGAAATATTTCTTTACTGCTATATAGTCATGCAGAATATATAATTCTCAAGGAAAAATGGAACCTACAAGAGAAGTGAGGCCACATGATTTTCCTTCAAGATTCCTTCAATCTTTTCCTCTTAAGAGAGGGGGAGAAAAGGCAGGGGCATGAGAAAGTCAATTAACAATCATTTATTAAACACCCTACTATGCGCCGGGAACTGTGCTGAGCCCTGGGAAAGCTCCATCAAGGCTAGTATTGTAAGGTAGGTTTCCCAAGTTTCCCTGGCTATTCTGAGGATCAATAAAGTAACTAACAAGCAAAGTGCTTTGCAAATCTTAAAAGGAATGTATAAATCTCAGTACTTCTTCAAGGCCCAATTCAGGTAATAATCTACATAATATTTTCCCTACCTGCTTCTCCTTTTCCCCAATCTAAAAGAAAGTAGTTTCCTCCTAAAATTTCTTGTAACACACTGCTTTAATTTCTTTTTACTTTAACATAATTACCTGTGCATTGTAATGCCTTTCTTCCCAAACGTGTTATACATTTCTATTCACAAGAGGGGTTTAATAAATGTGTGCTGATTCTAACTGAAATAACAACCATGTGTAACATGATCAGCAAGCCACAAAGTATCCCAAGTATACTAAAACTACTTAACTATAGAAGTCAAATGTGTAATAATGTTTCAATGGGAAAGAGTCTGGGATTCCGGTAAAATCTTTCCCTACTGTAGAGACTGGGGATGACTTTTCCCGATTTCCTCCACTTCCTAGAGAAAAATGAGGCACTTCTAACTCCAAAACAATAAAACGTAGCTTCACTTGTTGCCTCAACTTTCTTTTCTCTCACCATGGCTTTCAACCTCATCACTCAACAAAAACTCCTCTATTCAAAGTCACCAATGAACGAACACTTGTCAGACCTGATGTCTTTTTCTCAACCCTCATCTTTTTTCACATCTGTAGCTGCAGCATCTGACACTACTGTCCACTCTCTCCTTGAGTGTTTGTGATACTGTTCTCTCTTAATTCTTTGTCTATTACTCCTTTTAAGTTTCCCTTACTGCTTCCTTACCCGTAATACACCCAGCCACTGTAGTTCTATTCCAAAGCTCTATCTTGGGCCCCTGTTCTCCCCTTTCTATACTTTCTCACTTGATGACTTCATTAGTACTCACAGGTTTGCAGATGATTCCTATAGCTTTCAATCTACTGTAGCCACAAATAAAGGCAGTGAGGTAGTATGAGGGATAAAGCGCTGAAGTTAGTTAGCTTAGCATCAAGAAAACCTGGGTCCAAATCCTGCTTCATTTACTAGCTGTCCTTTAATCTTGTCATAAAATGCGGATGATAACAGCGCCTAACAATTCCTGGTTCTGGGAGCCACGATGGCAGGGCGACTGGTCATTACTATCTCCCTCCCCTTGTGGGCCTTGAAGAGCCCAGGAAAAAGCCTGCAACAGTGGAAGCAGCAGAAGCGGTGAACAGTCCCTTAGCCCGGGAGGATAGGAAGATCACTAAGGAGGGTTCCTCTGGCTATAGCTGAAAGTGACCAGTGCAGGATCAGAGTTGTCCCAGACAGCCCCACTTCAACAAACCGGGAGTAAATCCTGAGTCCCAGGGTAGGAAGTCAGCAACTGCCAACACCAGGAACCCAATGTTGCCTCAGCACCCCAGGGGAATCGAGAAGACACCAGGGAAGCCGACATTACCAACCCCTGAGCTTACCTATGCTCTAGCTCAGCAGAGGACAGACCACCCCTCCTATACACTTAATGAGTGAGCTCCAGGGTAACTGTGGGGAAACCCCAAAAGACCTCACCTGACCTCTGCTTTTCAACACGAGTCAGCTCAGCACCAGGTAAGCTGCAGCATTTTAGCTTCAAGCTGAAAGAACCAGAGGCCACAACACACAAAGCCTCAAGTTTTAGGCACGAGAACTGTGGGACAGAGCCCCCTGTGTCCCAGATGTGGAGATCTACTTTAAAAGCCAGGAAAAGGGTGATTATCAATAACAACACCGACCTTGGTACCAAATGAACTATTACGTAAAAAAATGCATTGCCAACCTTTAAGCCTTATATAAATGTTAACTATTATTATTATGGTCTATATACATGTGTATATATACATATGTACACACACACACACACACACACACACACACACACACACACGTGCAACCCAGGTCTCAAGTTCTAAGAGAAAACTCAGCTCCAGTGGCTTATTGGACATTGCACACTGGATATTATAGAAGCATCTAAAATCAATGGGCCCATAACAAAACTCATTACCTCTCCTCCAAAATCCACCCCTCTTCCAAATTTCCCCTCTTCTTTTTGAGGACTACCCTCTCCCCAGTCACACAAGTTTATAACCTCAACATCTAAGTCATCCTCAACTCATCATTCTCCTTCGTCCCACATATCCAATGTGGTCATCTCTACCTCCAAAACGCTTCTTGCATCAATCATCTCCTCAGTCACCACACTAGTTCAGGCCCTTTAAATATACTATCTCATTATTCACCTCTGGCCTGCATTAACTGGACCTCTGCCTCAAGTCTCTCCATTCTTTAATTCATCACAGCTGCTGAAAGGGTTTTCCTGAAGCACAGGTCTGACAATGTCACTCCTCTAATTCAATAACTAGTGGTTCCCAAAAATGCCTTTATGATAAAATGTAAACTCCTGTTTGCTTTTAAAGTATTGAACACCCATTCTCCAATCTCCCTTTTCAACTTGTTATATACATGCTTCCTCAACTCTTCAGTTTAGCCAGACTGGTCTTCTTACTTTTCCTTACTCATAATGTTTTATCTCCACATGAATACACTTCTTCAGCTCTGCCTCCTGAAAACTCCTTGACTTTAAAACTCAGGTCAAATGCTACCTTTAATATGAATTCTTTCTTGATTCTTTCCACTCTCTCCCTCAATCCAGTATGTACTAGTGCTCCATCACTGATCACCTTGTTATTTATTTCACATCTACGTGTGTAAGTACTTACGTCTTCTCCCATGGTAGAACGTGAGTTCCATGAGGTCCAGATTCATTTCATCTTTGTCTCCCTAACTCTAATACCTAGCATATTTCCTAAGTAAGCATTTAATTAATGCTGATTAACTGATTGACTGAATCATCAGCTACATCAGGAGCCCCAGCAAAACCAGAAAGGATTTGAGGATGGGAAGTGTCAAATGGGAAGAGGTCAGGACTTACTGATGTTAAAATCTCATGTGTTTTCTATGTCATATCCTTTCTTTTTCTCTGTGGAGCCAAGCGGCTTGCCTTGCCTGCTTCTCTTTGTACAACTACAATATCATTTGCAACTATGGTATTCCTCTTCCCTGGCCAACTGTGCAAAAGAAAGCAAGCTTACAACTTCTCTATTCTCTTATACATCACGCAAAAACAGTTTTTGAAGTTTTCTAAGGGTAAGTTGCTTTTTTTTTTAAATTGAGAGCACAACAGAAAAAATGTGTTTAAAAAATCCTTTCAATTTTCTCCCTATTTCCACCCTTCCCCACAGACTTCACTAAAAAAACCCTAAAAACCAACTTACTTGTGAGTTCATAAGTAAAATTCATTTATACTTCAGAGAAAACTGAAATTCAGGTTACCCTTCTGAATCTTAGATTCCTAAGCTTTAAAATGAAGGTTAGACTAGATCATATTTAAGTCCTCTATGAGGTTTAATGAAATATTGGTTGTTTCCCCATAGAATTAAGGCTAGGTTCCCAGATGAAAAGTATGATGAAGCTCTCAGTGGGATCTGACATGGAACAAAAGGAAAACAATGCTTAGGATGCACTAATTGTAGAGTGCTATAAAGAAGTGTGGTATAAAATATGGCCAGAGTAGAGGAGGCAAAACTTTCCATGTAGCAGCCAAGGAGGGAGAAAGGAAGGGAACAGAATAGAAAATTCCAAGCACAAATGCAGGAAGAGAACAGGAGAGACATATTTAAGCCTGGTGAAAATGAGTTAAGGATTTGGCTATACCTAACTTCTGGTGTATCAAAAGAAAGACACCAAGCAGTTTTTATATTTCCACTAAGTATAGAATTATAGTTATGTCCAATAATACAGAATACTTATGAATGAATAGAATGTTTTAGAAAACTAAAAATTACCACACAGTATACTTAAATTAGCAGTTCAAAAATATTTATATGCTGCTACTTATAATACTTACAATAATATATAATTATAAAATACTAAATCATGCTGAACATAATGAAGACACATAAAACATATATAATTTAGTAGGAGTTATTGAATACTTTTATAATGCTTCTGAATCACTAATATGATCAATTACAATTTTATAGAACTATAACTTAAATTCAATTATTGAATTGTCTGGTTACTTGTATTCTGGATAAATACTGTATTATCTGGAGTTTTAAAAATTAAAAACTAGGTAAATCACCACCTCAGTACTAAGCTGAGCAATGCAAAGAAACATAAAAGAAATAATAACTGACATTTTAAGTTTGCAAAACACTTAACATACATTATCTCCCTGGGGGTATTTTACAAAAGAGAAAACTGAGGCTCAAAGAGATGAAGTGACTTACCCACAGTCACATAGCTAAGTCAGAGGAAGGATTTGAAACCAGCTCTTTCTTATTTGAAGTCTAGCTCTAAAATCCTTTATAGTCACAGAAAATATTGAATTGAATAATGCTATTTCTCATTTAACAAAAGGCATCCTGTTTAGCAAAAATATTTGACTTTGGCCCCTTTAGTAGATTTAAAATAATGTTCAATTCACAAAATTTACTCACCTTTTAAAACCACATCTATTTTATAAGTTTGCAGAAAGAAGTGTTAGGTTATACATAAAGAGAGAATGACCTTCTGTAAAGATGCTTAGACACTGAGATATGGCACCGACTGACTCCTGAGAATCTTTGAACTTAATATATTTGCTTAATATACTAGGTGACCATGGGCAAGTCACATTCTTCTCTAGATCTCTGTTTTCTCATCTACTAAATGAGACAGTTGGACTGGAAAGTCTCTAAGGCCCCTCTCAGCTGCAGAGCTATGATCCTAAGAATGAAAGAGAATAAATACGTACCTACAAGTTTTGGAAAACATAAATATATTTTTGTAAGAGATTAGAGTAGAATAATATCCCCAAGACTACACCAGATTTAAAATGCAATTCCCTATTTGCCTGGGTCCCACGAACTTTCAAATGCAAGTGATTACATAAGTCAAAATGCCCTCCCCTCCCTTTTTAAAAAGTAGGAAGAAATTAGAGTTTGAAGGGCTAATAGTTAAATCTTAAGACTTCAAGGGAATTTCACCTGTTTTCCATTAATTATGCTAAATGAACTAAAAAATATGACTACCACACAATTTTAACCCTGATCTGACTTCAAACAAAATCAAGATAATTTGCTTACTTTACCTCTGCTATTGCTTTCTGGATAGGCATATGTTGGTTTTTGTGGAGAGCGTCGTATATCCGAATTAAGGAAGGGCTTATCAGGTGGATAGACTACATAAGAAGATGCAGACAGCCGAACCATGGCTGCAGTAGACAGAGGTGGTTCAGGTAGAATGCTCTGAAAAATGAAATAGAGTTTAGTTAATGATGAATGATTAGTAAAGACTCTTTAATAGGGTTTGAAATAGCAATAATCTTAGTTTGGGTAACAGTAGAGTTCAAATTTGTGCTTCAATCTGCTACCTTTGGATACAGTAGAAATAGTTCAGCACACCCATTACTATTATAAAAGAAAACGAACCAGGCATTTCATGTCTACAAAACGAAACAACTCGTAAATGCTAGTGAGGCTTGTTTGAACTATAGCTTGTATATGTAATTTTTATAATCATAAAGTTATTTTTTAAGAGATCAAAAATACATTTTAAAAATTTAAAGCCTACAATAGTCAGTCCGGTGCCTATTATACCCCAAATTGCAAAATAATTTGAAGGAACAGTTCTTGCCTTCAAGGATCTGATAATCAATCTGGTTAGAAAAATCATCAAGATATGCTTAGATAACATTAACGTTGGTTGGTAACTCATTGTAAATTCTAAATCTTCTTAAAGAAACATTAAACATGTGTGGTTTACACATCTTGTCTTCTCCAGCAGAGTGCCCTATCAACCCCACTTTTACTAATTTTCTATCTCTTCCAGTCTATTAGCTACTTTCCTACTGCTTAAAACACTGCTTAAAACATGCCTCCTCATACTCAAAAAACTTTCAATTGATTTGTCCATCCCCACTAGCTACTGTGTTATCTCTCTTTTTGAAGTTAAACTCCCTGAGAAGATCATTTACAACAAGTACCTCCAATTCCTTTTCTCTCTTCTTAACTCTCTGTAGTCTGGCTTCCAATCTCATTCAAATGAAAGTTCTTCCTCTCCTTCTCCCATTCCCTATCTCCCAAATCAAATAGCCTTTTCTCAATCCTCTTCCTTGACTTTTCCACAGCCTTTGATTCTTGAAGACCTCTAGTGAGGGAGATGCACTTACCTTCTGGCAAGGTCCATTTTTTTGGTAGTTCTAATGATTAAGAAGTTTTCCCTTACAACCAGTAACTTTTCAACCCTTGTTCCTGGTTCTATCCTCTGGGGCTAAGCAAAACAAATCTAATTTCTCTTCCCCATGACAGCCTTTCAAAGAACTAGCATTTATGGTGCTTTAACTTTTGCAAAATGAGTATTATTTTTATCCTCACACAACCCTGAAAAGTAAATTATCCCCATTTGGCAGATGAGGAAACTGAGGCACAGAAAGGTTAGCTGATTTGTACAGGATGATATAGCTGATAAGTGTCTGAGGACTGGATTTAACTTCAGTTCCAGGTACAACACTACCACCTAGCCATCTTAAATACTTGAAGACAGTCATCATGTCACCTAAGTCTTCTATTCTCCAAGTTAAACTTCCCTAGTTCCTTCAAATGATTGCACTATAATATGATTTTCAAGCTTTTAACCATCCTGATTGTTCTCTTCTGGATACTCTGAAGTTAGTCAATGTCTTTCCCAAAATAAGGTATCCAGGACTAAACACAAAATACCTAGCCATTATTAAACCTATTAGAGCTTTTTCTTTGACTTATATTATTGAATTATCTGAGTTTGTGGCCCATTAAAACCTTCAGACCTACTTGTGTATTTGTGACGTTCTTTTTTTTGAACTCATAGTAAGACTTTATTTTTAAATGAATGTACTGCATTTAGTTGTCAATGTTCCACCACTTGGCTCTTGACTGTCTTGTCCAATTAGTCAGTTATTACTCTTAGCTTTACTTATCACCCGCAAATGCCATCAACATCAATACTCTGTCCCAAAGCAGTGATAAGTGTTAAATATTACATGACCAAACACAAATGCCACTCCATTGCAAACTCCCAAGCTGACCGTGAAGCATCAATGAGTTCCCTTCAGGTTCAATCAATCCTGAATTCATCTAACTGTGCTACTAGGATTATAGAATTTGAGCTGGAAGGGACCTCAAAGGCAATGGACTAAAACTCCTTCATTTTACAGATAAAGAAACTGATCGAGCTAAGATGCCTTCATCTTGTCCACAAAAATTGCATTAGTTGCGGTCAAATGCTTTGCTAAAATATAGTTAAGCTCTACAGCATTCAATTTTTCTATTAGTCTAATAAGTCTGCAAAAAAGACAATGAGGTTAGTCTGGTGTAATCTGATTTTTTAAAAAAGTGTTTAAAGGTCAACTGATTGACTGATTCAAATACTAATTCTTCTCTTAATTTGTCCTGAGAGGAAAACTAGTATTATTCTGGTACTCTGTCTTAATGAATCTCATGTCAGCTGAACTAATTCCCATTGGAGTATAGGTTTATTTTACTCAGTTGATGATAAGGGACACATTATTATGAATAGCCCTAGTTATGCAATTTGACACTCATATACAAAAATCTTCTTAAATTGGTCTCAAATTGTTTCACGTACATAAATTTTGTTTTCATAATTAGATGGTGAGCATCTAGTTTGCAAGAAACAATATATCTCTAATCACTCAAAATTATATGGTCAAACTATATACATAGGAAAAACAAGTGAATGAAGCATACCCATTATCCTATGATATGCTGTTGGATGAATATCCAATAAAATTGGTCCATTAGTAAAGATATTTTGGGTAGATTCTACAGATGGACACTAAATTGGGTCCAAGTTTGATTAGGATGAAGAGAACATATCAGATTGCATGTGGAAAATTGGACAATGCTCTTAACATCCCTAAATATCTCCCTGAAACAAGGGGCCACTAAAAAAAAAATCAATATTATTCTTGTATGCTATGTAGCTGTGAATCACAGAATAACACACATGTTGAAGGTCAACCAAAGGGCCATGGAGACACATAATGTATAAAGGCAACAGTTGTATTATTGTTGAAGAACTGCACACCAAGAGTCCTTAAAAATATCAGAGATGATACAACCAGAAAAGGAGATAGGGCTGGTTTAAGTGATTCTCTGATGTCTATACAATGTCAAAAGAATTCAAGGAAAGCCCTCAGCATGAGTGTGGATCCCCTCTGTATAGGCTTAATAGGAGGACAAGAAAGACACAAGGTGAGAAGGCCCGAGTGGCCACAATCTGCACTTCTGAAGGTAATATAAACATTAGTGAGCTCAAAGACCCACTACATTATTTTCTAAAAAACCCTGTAGCATTGGGTATACAGTAGGAACTCAGTTACTTCTTCAACAAATGTTTGATCACAGAGCTCTGTCCTGGGCCCTCTTACGTTCTCCCTCTACGTTATTTTATTGGTCTTCTCTTTAGCTCCCACAAATTTAACTATCACCTCTATGGTGATGTTCTTGGATCTACTTCTTCAGTCCTAACCTCTCTACTGGTTTCCAGCCTCACACCTCCAACATCTCAGAATTATATTCCCATAAACATGCAAATGCAATAGGTCTAAATGAACTCATTATCTTTCCTCCTAATCTTTTCCTCTTCCTAATAGTTAGCATTCTTGACTTCTCACTCTCTCTCATTCTCCATAGCTAATCTGTTGCAAAGACCTGTTGATTTTACCTCTCATTTACGTTTCTTTCTCTTCTCTGATAATGGCACCATTCTGGTGCAGGCCCTCATCACTAAGGCCTATATTGTTATATGGGCTGCTGGTTGGTCTTTCCCCTTAAAACAAATATGAAGTGAGATGGAACTGAGTTCATTCTGTACTCAACTGCCAAAGTAATCTGTGTTCCAGTGATGCTGGCTTCTCTGCTATTTCTCACACAAGACACAAAATCTTCTGAGTCCAGGCATTTTCACTTGGTGTTCCCAATGCCCAGATTTCTCTTAAGTTTCAGCCAAAAATCTCACCTTCTACAGGAAGTCTTTCCCAATCCCCCTTAATTCTAATGCCTTCCCTCTTTGATTATCTCCAACTTATCCTGCATATTTGCATGCTGTCTCTCCCATCAAATTACAAGCTCCTTGAGAGACAGGAAGGTATATTGCTTTTGGTGGCACAGTAGATAAGAGTACTGAGCCTGGAATGAGGAAACTAAATCAAATCTGGCCTCTGACAGTACCTTTGTGACTCCTGGAAAGTTACTTAACCTGTTTGCCTTAAGTTTCCCTGTAAAATGGGAATAACAGCACCTGGGCAATGAGATAACTGTAAACATCTGGTGTTATATAAACGTTGTTTATTATTACCCCCAACATTTAGCACAGTGCCTGGAACACAGCAGATGCTAAATAAATTGTTTACTGACTGTGGAAAGCATGGCGGGAGATAAAAAGCATGTTAGACTAGGTCTCCGTACTTCCACAAGTCTGCAATTTGGTAGGGGAGGTAAAACATAGCTAAATGTGCCAGGCATACAGCTATAAAAGGATGGAGGCTAATCAGGAAAGGCTTTATTAAAGTGGAGATTTCAATTGGGCTTAGAAGGAGAATTAGGATTTTGGTGGAAAAAAGAGGAAGGGCATGAGCAAAAGGGGGAAGCCACAGGAGTTTATTGAGGAGACAGAAGTGATCAGACTTGCATTTTAGGAAAACAGTTTGGTGGTTAAATGGAGAATGGAATGGAGTGGGGAAGGACTTGCAGCAGGCAGACCCACCAGCAGCTATTACAACAA
Organism: Potorous gilbertii; assembly: GCA_028658325.1. NCBI lineage: Eukaryota > Metazoa > Chordata > Mammalia > Diprotodontia > Potoroidae > Potorous > Potorous gilbertii. The sequence continues at coordinate 131,684,396 of CM053771.1, read as the reverse complement.
TCCAGCAATGAGGAGGTAAGGGCAGAGCAGCGGTAGTATCAGAGGAGAGAAGGGGGCACATTTGAGAGAATCTGAAAAGGTGAAATGACAATGGTTTCCAACCTTTGTTAGAAGATCTCTAATGAGAGTACCCATGTAGCCCACTACATTTTTGGATGTTAACTGTAAGTGTTTTTACTTAAATTAAACCTAATCTGCCCTATTTACCCACTGTTTTTTGCGAAGTTGAAGGACCCTTCCTTATGACATCTATATATCTCACAGGATCATAGAACACGGGCCTCAGAGGCCAAGACCTCCATTTGAGAGATGAGGAAACAGACCCTGAGACTTTTAGCCATTTGCCCAGTGTCACACAAACAGTGAATAAATGGCAGAATTCCAAATCCTCTTTCCACTGCACTACCCAACCTAATTCTTCTCTATTCCATTCAACTACGGTCCTTCTAAGTACTGTGCAAAACTGAACCCACATATGATCTGACCATTATAAAATAAAATCACCTCCCTCATTACGTATGCTATTAATGAGGCTATTAGGTTCCTTAATTTTCCTACTCACTATGACACACTTCACTCAACTTGAGTTCGGAGTCCACTAAAAGCCCCAAATCTTTCCTCCGTCCAACTGGTGTCCAGACACGCCTCCCCCTTCCTGCATTTGTGAAACAGCTATTTTTAAAAGTCCGGGCGTAAGATTCTACACTCGTCCCTACGAGCATCTGCCGAGTTACATTCCGCCATCCGGAGCAGCACCACGGCCGGGCCGGGCCGGGCTGGGGAAGCCAGGCGGACCCGGCTCTGCGCTCTCTGGAGCACGCAGCAGCCCCGGCGGTCCCCGCTGGACCCAGCGCTCCTCGTGAACAGCCGGGCCGAGGGAAGGCCCCCGGCCGGCCCAGGGGCAGACATCGCCTTCACCTCCGGGGGCCAGGTCAACCCAGGAAGCCTAGAAGCGAGAGATGCTACGAAGGGTCGGGGAGAGGGAAGGAAAGAGCTGGGGAAAGTCGGGGAGCGGATGTGGCCCCCCAGGGACGCGATAGGACCCAGGCGGGAGGCGTCGGAGCCACGAAGGGCCCAGGGGCGTCCCTGGCCCCGTTCGAACGCAAACAGTCCCTTACCGCGCATCGAGAATAACCAGGCGACGCCGCCATCTTCCCGCCTGCCAGCAGGCTCCGCCCACGGGGAAGGCCGCCCGAATTCACCAGCCCCGCCCCAAGGCTCGGGCCCCGCCCACACGGGGGAGATCCGCCCCGCAGCAGTCAGAGCCCGGGCCACCACCGAGCCTGCGGCGGGCGGAGGGGGAAGAGGTGGGGGGTACGGAGACAAGTTAGGCGGGCGGAGATTTACCCCACCCTCCCCCCTCGCGCGCGCGCCCTACGCACATCGGAAGGACAACAAACCTGGATAGGCGTCACAAATAACCAATCAAAGAAGAGGACCTCGTCCGGGCGTGGTGGGGGGAAGAACCCGCCCTTTCCCCCGATGACGCCACAGGTGTCGGATTGAGAGCGAAGAGGGCCAATAACAAAACAGAGTAATTCCAAAGGCGACGCAAGGAAGGGGTAGGCCTGGCTTAAGGGGGCAATGGGGCCAAAGGAGACTTTTCCGGGTATTGTTTTGGTTCGGGTCTTAAAAGGCCATCCAAAATCGATAAACCGAACTGACGTAAAAGGCCTCGGACGTACAAATACCTCTATTACTCAGATTCAGAGACGAGTCTGACCACGGCTTGGAGGTAGATTTTACCGGGCTGTGCTTACCAAAGTACGACCAATGATGAGGCAGTATAGAAGGCGCTCTAATTACTCGGTCCAATCGAAGTCAAGAAACAGGGTCAGAAGAGCAGGAGGGAAAAGTCTTTGGTGGGCAACTGCCCAATTGGACCGCAGATTCCTCCCCCCGAACACCGGATTGGCCACTGGCGAGCACCACGACGCAGGCCTCTGGGCAGGGGAAAGGTTTTTAAGCAAGTTTCGCGCGCGGACGGCAACGAGCTGCTATTGGTTAGTGACCTTCTTCCTTTGTAGGGGCTCTCGGCGTATCGGGGTGAGGGTAGGGGAGTGGCGCCTGAGTGACGTAAAGGCTGCGACAGCCAATCCGAATGAGCACAGAGAGAAGGAGAAGGAAGCGGATCTGTCGCCTCGCAGCGAATCTACTCCTCGACTCTCCGTTTAGTCTCCCTCCGCCGCCGCCGTCGGGGCCTAAGAGGGAGCGGCCGGGAACCGTTGCGGGGTCGGGAGGGCTGGTGGCGAAGCAAGGCGGAGGGAGACGGCTGTGGCGTTGGTATTTAGTCCGCGGCGGTGGCGGCGCCGTAGCTGGGTCCTAGCGCGGAGTCGTTGTGGGTACGGGGTGGGGGTTGAGGGGGGAAGCATCGGGAGGAGCGCGCGGCCGGGCCGGGTGCCTAGGCTGCCCCGGAGTCCCCCGCAGGGCCCCGCGTTGCAGCAGGCGGCAGAGGAAGAGGAGAAGGAGGAGGATGGCGGCCTCGGCCTTGTACGCCTGCACAAAGTGTACCCAGCGCTATCCCTTCGAGGAGCTCTCCCAGGGCCAGCAGCTCTGCAAGGTCCGTGTGCGCCGGGCGGGGTCTGGTCGGACGTGGCCCTGGGAGGGGGCTGGGTGTCGCGCGCTCCGCCTCCTTACCTCCGCCGCCGGCGCCTCGGGGGTTGGAGGAGTCTTGGGCTCGAATGCGGCGTCCGGGACCTTTCTATCTGCGCGAGGCGGGGCGTGAAGGGAGCCCTCCCCACCCCCGCCAGGTGGCCTGGGATCGGGGCGGAGATCTCGGAGGGGGCTCTCGGGGTGGGGCCGACCCTCGGGGCTGCCAGCCACCTGTCTCCCGCGGGAGGTATTTTTGTCGCTGTTTCTGCCCTTCCGGGGTGTAGGGATCACTTTTAAATCTCTCGAGGCCACTGAATGGTGACCTCTCCGTCACAGAAAAGCAGAGCGACTTGTTGGCATGGCACCGAGTATTGGTCTCATTCGGATCTTCTCAGATCCGATGAGAAGCAGATGGGAGCATTTGTAAGGCGCATCGCAGAACAGCAGAAAGCATTTTCAAGTAGTTCCAAACCTTGAGATTGACCCCACCAGGTTACCATCGTATTTAACCCTACCAGCAACCTAGAGAAATTTAATAAACACGAAGAGACCCGTCTTTTCCATAAGGAATTGCAATATATTGTAATTGAACAATTACATGTTGAAACATCGTCCAACTCTGCTTGCAGAGACATTATACTCTTGTTTTGAAATTATTTATGGAGGTTTGCTCTCCTTCCCCCTTTGGAGAAGAGACTTGAATCTGTATGCTAAGCGCTGATTGCTGTATTAATTTCTTGCAGGAATGTCGGATTGCACATCCTATTGTAAAATGTACTTATTGCAGATCAGAATTTCAACAGGAAAGGTTTGTATATAAATAATTAAAACCTTTAAAGATCCTAAAATTTTTCTCCAAGATGCACTTTTACTAGCAATAATCTCAATTTTGTGATTATTTCTAATAAAATACTGATCTCAAATTAGTTTGGAATATTTGCTGATAGGATCAAGAGTTAATATTGAAAAACAATATTTACTATTTTAAAAAGCATCTTTGAAGAAGTACATATAGTTTGAGATATTCCTTACCTGTTATAATCAGCTGTATATGTTCATCCCTGCAGTGTATCAGTGACTTAAGAGCCGTATTTAAAGTTAATTATGGCATGTGAATTTCTCTTTTCAGCAAAACTAACACAATTTGCAAGAAGTGTGCGCAAAATGTGAAGCAGTTTGGGACAGTAAGTCTGTGCCTTACTTACATTTTCACTTTGTCACTGAAGATTACCTGTCAAATGATGTTTTTTATTATTAAGGACAAAAGCATCTAGATAAAAAGTACGTGTTAGTTTTGGGTGCATAAATAGTTTTAACATAAATACTTGAAATCACTACTTGATAAATTTAATTAAGTATTAAAGAAAGAGATTGAGAAAATCAAACCCTCTCCAATGAAACTAACCATTTTTTTGCCCATTTTAAATCTAGAGTTTGTGAAGCTACACTTCCTGTGGGAAAAGAATTTAAACAAATATAATACTCTTATTTATACAGAACATTCAGAATGTTGAGATCTTCCTTTCTTTCCTTCCCTTCAAATTACAGCATTTCATGAAAGAAGGAAAATATCAATTAGTACAAATTCTTATATACATATACTTAGTATATACGTATACTTAGATCCACAATAGTATATAGTTCAGTATAGCGTGTTGACGTTCATTGTCTGGACCTTAGTTGCTACAAAATTCTGAAATGTTTTCTCGTCAAAGAAAGATGAGATGTTTGATGTGGCTTGTGTGCAGTGTACAAACTTTTTCAAAACTGACTGGGTATGTAATAAGTCTTGAATTAATATGACTCCTCATTTAATGTGACTAAGAAATTGGGAGTGCATTTATAGCATTTATTTTTTTTTACATATTGTTTAGTGTTTTTTAAAAAAACACAGCTGTTACTACTAGAGTCATATTTCAGTTTTCCCAAAGTGCAAGAGAGAGATCATAAGTGTAAAAAGAAAACGTAATGTCCATGAGTTGTCTTTCAATTGGAACGGATCGCCTTTGAACACTATTCCCAAATGTAAAAAAGTATTTGATTTTTCCTTTACACTGTAGTATTACAAGGATTTCTAGCATTATAATGCCTAAATTAAAGAAAGTTGTTTCTCTGTTAATTTCAGCCCAAGCCTTGTCAATACTGTAATATTATTGCAGCGTTTATTGGCACAAAGTGTCAGCGTTGCACAAATTCGGAAAAGAAATATGGACCACCTCAAACCTGTGAACAGTGCAAACAACAGTGTGCTTTTGATCGGAAAGAGGAAGGAAGAAGAAAGGTAATTGTTGTTCATAATACTGTGACATCCAGAAATAACAGTCGTATCACTGATTTGAACTCAAAATGGAATTGATAATATTTGCATATTTCTGGGTGACTGGTTCCATTTGTATCTACATGAGGCATTATCAAGACATCATTAAACCCAGGAGTTGAGTGTTTAGTGACTTGTGTAGTTACAGTATTTTTGAGTCATTTTTTAATTTAAATGTTTATAGATCCAAAGTTTTTACTTAGCAACATTTAATCTTAAGTCAATTTTGGATTTTACACAGATTGATGTAATACCTCTTTCCATTCCTTCAGTCAAAGTTGAGAGTTTTGCTATTGTGAAAAATATGTGTTAATTTATTAGCCAGTGTACAATATGCACTGAAGTAAGTGTCAGTAATGACTTGGTACGTACCTTCTGCTGAGATTTCTAGAAATGGAACAGAAATTTAAACTTATAGGAACAGGAGGAGGATTAATTTGCCCTTAATGGATTATATATTCATGAGTTCTCATTTCACACTAATTCCACAAACATCAGGAGCTGATTATGGCACAAAAATCTCATCAAAAACTAAATTAAAATGCAATGCTGAAATCTATGTGAAGTTGCATTAGACTGCGGGTTTTAAAAATTCTGTATAGGGTTCTGTTTTCCAAGGTTGAGAACAATTTTTCTTAACCTCTTTGAATGACTTCCCTGAGTTTTAGTTAATTTCTTAAGAGATTTCATTTATAATTAGTTTGAAGATCCATTGATCTATTATGATTGTTCTTCTAAAAGGTTGATGGAAAATTACTATGCTGGCTTTGCACCCTGTCATATAAGAGAGTTTTACAGAAGACAAAAGAACAAAGGAAGAGCCTGGGTTCTTCACATTCTAATTCATCCTCCTCATCACTTACTGAGAAAGACCAGCACCATTCAAAACACCATCACCATCACCATCACCACCACCATCGTCACAGCAGTAGTCACCACAAGTAAGTACTTAGGATTTCAGTATCTAGTTATGTAATTCAAATATTCTCTCAGCACTTACAAAAAAATACTTTGGCAATGATGTATTTTAATCTCATCATTTATCTGTTTGGGTATTTGCCCTGTATCCATTTTTTCTAAAGGGTACAGACAGTCCTTGTTCCCATCATCCCCATACACCGACATTACCACCTTATAATTTAATATTTTTTGTATTCAGATTTTTTTTTTTTTTACTAACTCTTGTGATGTTAATGATATGGCTGAAAATAATTTGCTTTTAACGAATTCTCAAATCACAAACTGAAAACAGTGCAATAAATACAGAGTAGTATTGTAAGAAAAGTATGTTAACATGAATAGTTCATAGACCTGGACTATCTGAAGCTTCAGTATTTCAGTGTTTAATATGTGTTACTATGGACTGTTAGTACTAGGATCATTCTCATAAAAACACAGCATATGAAAACTAAATACCAAAACACTGGTGGGAGTAAGGGTATGTGAATAGTTGTATTTTAAAGAGATTAAAACAAGGTCTTTCTATAAATAAGAACCATGAACATTTTAAAAAGTTTTTGCGTTCTGGTTCTTATTTTCTCATTTCTGCAGGTGTTGACTGGTAAGTGTACAGTCAAGTGAGAAGCATTTGTAACTGAAATATTTGTGAATAAACTTTGGAGGACATTAAACTAGAAAAAAATCACATCTTAATAACATTTTGCTATTTTAAAAACATTTGTATAATCTTTATACCCAAATAAGGGAAATAATTTCATTTTTAAATTGCTTTTTTTTTAAATTGAGAAAAGATACCAATTATTTTTCTGCTTCTGGGCTTTTTGACAAAGTGAAATTATCCAGTCTTTTCACATTGTATAAGAAAACAGCATATGAGAAACTTAAAAGTTGAAAGATTAGGGAGTGAAAATTTACATTCTAATGATTTTTTCCATTTTAAAATTAGTGCAAGCTTCCTACTGAGATACAGTTGGATTTACCCCATCTTCCACCCCCAAAGATACATATTAGGAAAACATATAATGGTAAAAATATGTCTATATGTAGTAATTATTGAAAATTTGGCACAACAGGTAGAAAAAAAGAATTTGTACTTGAAGTAGATATTTTGCAAAGTCAAATTTGTGTCCATTTATTTCACATTTCAATTTAGTTAAAAGTTGTGGTTTAGAGATTGGAAAGGAGGCATTTGTATAATAATAGCAGAGCATCCTGAATCAGTATGAGATGAATTAAAAGACTGAGACTTGGTAACAACTTTCCCACTTGCCTTAAATTCTCTTGTTATGCCTTAAGTTTCTCCATACAAGGCAAGGGGACCTAAATTTACCACTAATTTCAAATATGATTGTTCTTTGGAAATCCTTCCCCTAGATTTTTGCAGGGGCAAAGGATGAAAGTCTTAGGTAGTTTTTCTTTTTTCTGGTTGGTGGGAGAATGAATATAAACCACAAACATGATTGTCAAAGTGCTTGACTACTAAAATAGCTCAGTACTAGAATAATTTTCTCCCTAACCCATATTAGTAGATGCTGTCAGAGGATAAGATACAAGGGAATCAACTAGTTTATAAAGTTCAAATTCTATGAGACTTACTAATTTTTTTCTATGCCAAAATGATAGTTCTTGTAGGTTAACACAAGGAAGTTGATGTTAATAAATTTAATTTCATTGAGGTTTTTGATTTTGTCCCCCAAGAAATTCTCATCATTAAACTGGAAAAAATATGGTCTAGACCTCCCAACTATTAGGTGAGTACACAATTGACTATAGGGTCCTATCTATAGAGTAAATAAAACAGTAGATCACCAGAAGGTGCATGCTAAGTAAGTTCAAGGCAAAAACTAAGTTGGATCCCAGATTCACCATAATCTAGTGAGATCAGTTCTCAGAGTTTTTATGGAGAATAACTTTTTTCCTTGTTTTTAAGATAATGTTACTTGTATTACTTGTCTATATCTTGAGTGTGGCCAGAAAAAAAAAGCAATTATTTCCATGATGAATCAAGTAAAGATTCTTTTGGTTTGATGTTATAACCAGTTTGCAAAACTATACACAACTGTGTCTTTAAACCTATGGCTTGCTCTTCACATTTGCTCAAAAAGACCCACCTAATTTCTGATTGCTGCCTTCCAGGTTGGTCTGTATGCCACTCTCTTTTCCCAGCAGTTCAGTAAGGACACATGCAGAATAGTGTACTTGAAGAAAAGCTAAAGTATATGAATGCAAGATTGTGAAGGACTAGATATGTGTAAGTACAGCAGAAAAAAAGTCCAAAGGTCATAATGAATAACAAGCTGAGTTAGCAGTGTATCATAGTGGTTTAAGAAGTAAGAATACTATGATATGTAAACAATACTATAAGTAAGATTTCTGAACTCTTTCACTATCCCAGTTATGGTCTTAATCTTTATTAGATTGTATTTAGTTTACCTTACTCTAACAGAAGATGTGTAGAAAATTGAGAGAATGGTTTAGGAAAGTAAGGAAAAGTTAGAGGAATTAGAAAAACCAAAATGGAAAAAGTTTTTTCCCCTCGAGGATGATTGATGCTTTCCAAACTCCTTAGAACTAAAGGATGCCAATTTAAAATACAGCAAAAGCAGTTTCGGAAAGAAGAATTTAATCAGGTTCAGGATTTTTACTGAGGAATGCCTTATTTTTAAAAATAGGATAAAAGTCTCAACTGACTGGGATGGTTCAATATTAATCATCTTAACCATAGTCTTAAATTGGTGGCTTTCAAATTTTGAAATAATTTGGTGTTCTTCTGGTGATTTTCATATTCTTAAAAGGCTCCATATATTATTTTGGTCTGGAGGTGATGGAACAAATACAAATTATAAAGACCTCTCCATTGCCCTCCATTGTTGTGCTTTTTTTCCAGGAACCCATAAAGATGCCTGGTGGAGTTGTTTGACTAAATTATTTTTTGTGGTTTCTTTCATAAATTCACAAGCTCTTAGTCTGAAAATGGATCACAATTGGCTTTCTTGCAATTTTCATTCTTGTAACTTAAATGAATCTCCTTTGCTCACAGAAACATGCTTATAAAAGTTTAATTTTGTTTTCCATTGGTAACAAATATTATTAGATGTTTTTAGTAGATATTATTAGATGTTGATTGTGTGTATTTCAGAATCAGCAGTCTGAGTCCAGAACAAGAGCAAGGACTGTGGAAACAGAGGTAAATGTTTATCCTTTCTGAACTCTTTGAATATGTATTTTTGAGTGTATTTTTAAATGGAACACTTAACTACGTCATCTAAGTTGTACCTCTTCATTTTCAAAACAAAAGGAAACTAGGATACCTAGAGGTCAGATAGAGACAAAACAAGATTTAAAATCTTATGAACTCCTGATTTTCAGGTCAATGTTTTTATGTTTTTTGTCCCTCCCTACTGCCTACCCCATCTGCCACTTTTGTAGGAGTTAGACTTTTTAAGATTATAAAATAGCTTCCTTCAAGGGTCAGTTCAAGTCTTCTGTTTTCTGCAGGAGACCTTTCCCAGGCTTATTTCCCTCTCTTCTCTGAGTAATTTTTTTTTTTCAATTTTCTTCTCATTTGAATGTGTTCCTCAACACAGGGATTGGGAACGTTTTGCCATGTAAACCCTGCATTTCTCACAGTGTCTGGCACATAGTGAACACTTTAAAAATGATTATTGATTGATTGTAAATTACATTTATTTGTAAAGTTGACTTAGTACTTCGGTAGCTATTACTTTGTGTTTACATTTCTTATTTTATTTCAGCCATAAAACCTCTGCAACAATTCAGAATGAAACTCCAAAGAAAAAACCCAAACTGGAATCCAAGCCATCCAATGGAGATAGGTAAAATTGGATTTCTTTAGTGCTGTCAAATTTCAGCTCAAGAGAGCAATGATGGTTGACAGTTGCAACTATTGATAAAGGAAAATAAATTGATATCCTCCTTGTTAATTTCTTTTTATCACATAGGACAGTGACCATAATCAGTTGGATGATTTTTAATGAAAATTTAACAGTATGAAAACGGCACTGTTCCTACTGCTTGGTTTAAACAAAAAGTCTTTTTGAGTATAAATAATTTGGAAAAGGCCACATACTTTCAAAGAACATGTTCTAAATTTGGTACCCTTCAGAGAAATGCAAGTTTGGACTCAATAAGTATATTTATAGTTTTAAGTTTTGTTAGAATAGAATAATTATATAGTACATTAGGCAAACATTTACTGATATTGCTGTACAAATTGGCTGCCTATTGCTTTACACTAGAAATATTGACCCCCTAAAAGCTAATACTGAATTATATTTCTGCAGGTATTTGTAATGTGTGCCATTAGTAAGGTAATTTGCCAGTTGCATCCATTTCTGTCAGGTACATATTTTTTTGCATTAGCCTTAAGGATGTTTGTGGAATTGTCTTTAATTTATGCATTTTGAACACATGCTGCTTTTCTTGGACTTACGTTAATTATATTTTACTTCTTATTTTTAGTAGCTCTATAAATCAGTCAGCAGATAGTGGAGGAACTGACAATTTTGTCCTTATAAGCCAGCTGAAAGAAGAAGTGATGTCACTTAAACGTCTCTTGCAACAAAGAGACCAAACCATTTTAGAAAAAGATAAAAAGGTGAGAACATAGATCATTAAATCTGGCCAACTTTTGTACTTAACTCTTGACATTTGCAAAGTAAGACTAGACATTCTTTGACAGCGTTTATAACCTTGTTTGCTGCTCATTGTACATGGTTCTGTACGAGTAGAGAAGCTTGAAATTCTTCTAAGAAACTAACTGGTTAGAATTTTTATGATTTCTGAATGTTTGCTTTCAAGACATACACACCATATATTTGAAATTTTTGTTTAATGAATGAACCTCATTCTGTGTGTGGGAAAGCATGTGAATGTTAGTGATTTATTCAAGTAATTTAGAGCTTTTAGTTTTCACTTATTCAGATTTCTTAATCTAGCCAATGAGGGTCAATAAAAAAAAATCATCCTCATAAGATTTTCTGTATGAGAGCCAGCGTATAGCAAATTATGGGTTGTAGATTCAGGTTATTCTACTGAAAGTAAATATACATGAATATGTTAATTAGAAGTAAAATCAGAGTAGTATCTTTTCTTAAGGAACCTCATTGTGTGTTGTGTGCTTTAATCATATTTAGATGAATTAACATTCTTTAAAATTTGCATTAGATTTGAATCTATTTCTGTTTTCTAGTACTTTTCTTTCAAAAAGTATTTAATTAGTTTAGCATTGAATTGTGTTGTGAATTATTCTCCTTGAGTTTATCAAGAACAGTTCTTAAGCCTACTGTTATATCTCTTTGTAATCCTAGAGTCTTCATTATTAGATGTTGCCTAAATGAGAAAGCTCATTTTAATATGGGTTCCTTGCAGCTTTAGTATGTAAAAATTCATATGTAAGCAAAAATAGATATAGGATATTATTGGCTATTTGATTGCCAATTTTAAACTACTTTTCATTGTTCACTTACGTCCAACTCTTTGTGACCCCATTTGGGGTTTTCTTGGCAAAGATAACTAAAGTGATTTGCCATTTCCTTCTCCAGCTCATTATACAGATGAGGAAACTGAGGCAGCCAACGTTAAGTGACTTGCTCAGGGTTGCACAGCTAGTAAGTGTCTGAGACCAGATTTGAACTCAAGTCTTCCTGACTGCAGGCCCCCAGCTTTGTTCACTGAGTAACCTAGTTGCCCTTATAAAAATTCACATATAAGAAAAAATAAAGAGTAGGATGGTTATCTGTTATTTGGTAGCCCGTTTTCAGCAACTTTTCATTTTGTAGAGATTAACAGTATATTTTTAAATTAGGAAATCCCTTACATCATTTTGATTGAAAATAGGGCCCCATTTATTATATGTTTAATTAAAACATGAATTAAGAGGTATCCTTTTGAAGAAATATGTAATTCTAAAGAAAATGGAACTGAAATTTTAATTCCTCTTGCATTTTTGCACCATTATAACATCACATCAGTGCAGATAATTTAATTGATTTTGTTTTTAATGGTTTTTTTCCGTAATTTATCAAGGTGATTGGCATTTTACAAATCATCAGTACTAAAAACATGTTTCAGAAGATGCATATATATTAAATATGACTCACCAAAAACATATATAGGAATGTCCAGTTCATTGGCCAGTTCATTGCTATGAATAGATTAACAGTCTTGGTGAGGTGGTTTGACCAGTAGATCAGAAGTTTGTTTTTTTTTTTTTTAATGTGGATGAATACAGAATTTACTGTTTGAATCTACATCAGAGGCAAGGATTTTAACTAGGCAGAATTTAGGACACTAATTCTCTTTGACTGTCATTTTCTCTATAAATTTGCATCATCAGTTTATCAGTTTTGGAATAATTAAATGAATATGCTGCATTTTGTAACATAAGGATTGGATTTTAAAGACTGGAGTTGCACATTAGAGTCTGCTTAATTTTCTGTGGATGAAAATTCCATTGTTACAATAGTGTTGTAGTTGAAGCATCACCTGCAGCTAACTTTCTTTAAGCTTGTAGATGTTTAATGTTAGCCCAAATCTCTCTTTTTAGAAGTGTGAGAATATTTTACAAGTAGATATTTATGGGGTTTTTGGTTTTTTTTTTCAGTTTGATTATGCTAGGAGTATCTAGGTCTTATGAGAAACCAAATAAATGACTTATATAGATGTTACCTAAGTGACTGTTGAAAAAAAGTTTTCCCGTTTGCTGCTTCATTTTCTTAATCCATATGTTTTTTAGTACTGTTTCTATACTTTATATCTAGTTCAAGCAGGAATATCCAGTAGCGATAAGCAGATTTTACATTGGAATTTTTTCAGAGTATTGGGAAGGCAGACTTTGATTATAATGTCCCTTTTTGTGCCTAATGTAAAACTTTAGGGGTCTTTTGTGGGGGAAGGAATATAGTTCCTTTGGTTTGTCTTTAAAAATGAGCAAAGAAAATCTTAGGTCATTTCTTTAGTATGTTTGAAAAGATTGCCTTAAGCTTGTTAGATTTTTTCCTCAGCTTATGCTGAGAAAAGTCTATTTATTTAGATTTACAGTTCTTATTTTAAATTAAAATCTGTTATGTAAGCCACTGGCTATATAAAATACATTATTTTTTTAAAAGAAACTTGGAAGTATTTCCCAATGTGTATGACACAATTGAAGTATACTGCATAAGCTCTCCTGCTTGTAAAAAAAAAAAAGGCCATAGGAGGTGCTGTTAGACTTATATATCCACATAAGGTACCTGCAAAACAGGTGTTTTATTTCTAAACCTTATGTGTATTTAAATGCCTTGAAACTAAAGTCCAAACTCATGTACTATTTAATAACACTAAAATTGATTAGTAAGACTGTATTTGTGGTCTAACAAAAAAGTACTTGGAGAAAGTATAACTTAGATCATGGAACTTATGCATTACTATTAATGTGTGCTACTTTGCACATAGAGTTGTGAATGATGCTGTAGAGAAATTGCAAATGCAATTCATATGTATTGATGTATTTTTTAGTTAACTGAACTGAAGGCAGACTTCCAGTACCAGGAATCTAATTTGAGAACGAAAATGAACAGTATGGAGAAAGCTCACAAGGAAACTGTGGAACAACTACAGGTAAATAATTTTTTTGTTTATGATTTACTTAAACCATGAGTTACAGAGAGCAAAAAGTACAAATTATCATATGCATTAAGTACATCTTTAGTAAGTAGTTGCTCTCAGTACACATGTATGCCTCCTCTCCCCTCCCTCCCATCTCTGTCTCTTTCCTTTGTCCATTGTTTTCCCCTACTATATAGCTGTAAGAGTGAGCAGTGTTCTAAGTAAAGAGAATGGAGGGCAGGGGAGAGAAGGGTGTTCTAACTCCAGGATCCATTCCATGATATGTTAGTTTATAAAGCAGATTGCCTACTAAAGAGATGAATAATTTATTAACAGGTCTTCCTCTTCTAGCTGTCTTTACCATCTGGGCAACTCTTTTGACCTAAAATTAAATACCTTCATTCTGTCCTGAAGAAGCTCCCCCATCCAGATTTGTTTATGATGTCTTTTTTTTTTTTTTAAATAATTAATGCATTGGAGAGAGGTGTATTAGTGCTAGTCAAAAAAGTATTATTTTTTAAATAAAAAACTTAGTGATTCTGTTATTCTATCACTCAGGTTTGTATGGTGAATTCTCATCTGGGTTCTAAATGTTTTTCTGGGTAGTCCTTAATTAAACCAGTTAGAAACAAAAATGAGTGAAATCCAAACTAAAATTGCATGTAGCTCATGGTAACCTTACTTGAGTTAAGCTACTTCTTGCTCAGTCTCTTGTAAAAATTGCATGAGGTTATTTTGCTTATTTTCTTTCAAGTAAGTATCTGAATGTATTGTGCAGCTCTTTCTCCCGGAGAATCCTGAAAGTTCCAATAGCCTATTGTTCAACTTTTTCAGTTGCTAACTTCCATGTGTTGCATCCTTATAGCCAAACTTATTTGCTAGACTTTCTGACCACCTCTTCAAGGTTAAACTATCACTGTCAATGAGATGATTTTTCTTAAAAGTGTTTCCTACCTTCCAGTGTTTTGTGTCTGGACTTTCTAATGTAGTTTTTAAAAAGTTTTAAATAATCTAATGTCTCAGAATAAGGAAGTAAGGAATAGTAAGAAATTTCAGTTTGCTGATGATTTTCTGGTTATTTTTCAGTTTTAAAATTGTTGGTTTCCCTCTTCCCCCATTTCCCATCCACTTCCTATACACAAACAGAAGATACATAGAACTTTTTGAAATTTCTAATTTTGCAAAATGTAAATTGACAAGATCTCAATTCTCATTGCTTTATCACCATTGAGGAGAAGTAAGAAAAAGAATATCAGAATATTGAAAAGAAGAGGTTTGGGATATTGAAAGGAGAATACCAGAAGTGATAAGAATTTGAAGGTAGTAAATAGTTCTTTATTAGTCATAGAAGGTTTGTTATGGGTAATAAATATGGTTTCCCAAAAGATAAACAGGGTTGTTGAGGTATAGTAAATACCTTATGAAATAGCTTTAAGATGATAGAAGAATAAATATATTTGAAGAGGAAAAGAATAAAATGTTACTCTGTGAGAACAAGGTGAAGCCATTTAAATTGGGTAACGTCAGATGAGGATGAGGATTGAAGCCAGTAAACAGGAAGAAATTGTATTGATTAGGATATGACTTTTGGCTTTAAAATTTCCAGTGTCCAAAAAATTATACCAAGTAGGACCTTTTGTTTGGATCTTGTCTTCATAGCCATGGTTTATTCATTTGTATTTAGAAAACATGGTATATTAGAAGAGTTGAAAAATCCCTTAGGCAATTCTTTTCTCAGAATCTATTTACCCATTTGTAAAATTGGGATAAAACAGTACTTAGTTTGGCTACCACATAGAATTCTTGTGAGGATCAAATGAAATTGTGTATATGAATGGTCTTTGTAAGTCATAAAATAGAGTAAAATGATATTTATTATTAAGAATAACATTTGCAAAGAGAATAGTAAAACACTATATTTCCCTAGTCCATTCTTAAGGTTAGTGACCATGAGTTTTCTTCATTACTTTCGAACTTTTATCATCTGTTCATTTAGATTTGTTAGCTTATACTCTTAAGTAAGTTGTAATAATACTATTATTTATGTAGTATTAATGGAATTATCCTGTTTAAATTTTTTTTTTTATTATGAAAGCTTTATTTTTAATCACAAGTGTTTTTTGTCTACTACAGGCCAAAAATAGAGAACTACTCAAACAGGTTGCAGCATTATCGAAGGGTAAAAAGTTTGATAAAAGTGGAAGTATATTAACATCTCCTTGAGGAAATAATTATTCATATTTAGTGTTCTGATTAAAATGTAAATTTAAATAATTCTGTGAAGCCCTTAAAATTCTGTGTAGTAGAAAACATATTTTTACACATCAAATGAATTGGTGTGTTTCCTATTCACTTTTGTAACTGATGCAGCATTTTTTTTTAGTTGTCAAAGTATTCAAATAAA
This sequence comes from Potorous gilbertii, assembly GCA_028658325.1. NCBI lineage: Eukaryota > Metazoa > Chordata > Mammalia > Diprotodontia > Potoroidae > Potorous > Potorous gilbertii. Next base: position 131,668,515 of record CM053771.1, on the reverse strand, counting down.
ATACTTCAACTGGCTTGAAGAAACTTTTTAATTTTTTGATATCCAAGAACTTTTTTTTTTGCCGGCAATAGTATTAAAACAGTTGTAAAAGGACAGAAAACAATGCTCTTTTTAAAAATGCAACATGCAATAAGAGAATAGATGGCATTTTTAAGATCTAAAAGCAATGATTTCTTTGACACTGCTAACTTTAGATGATCCGTTTTCAAGTTTAGGAGTATATAACTTTTGGAATAAGGAAAATAATGAACACTTAAGTTTTTAGCAACTGTGTTCTTTTACTTTCTATTAAAACATAGTAAACCTAGGAGGGAAATCATGGTGCTTTTATTAAATGAAATTCAGAAATATATGTAAATATGTTTTAATAGTTGCATCAGCAGTAATAGTCAGTTCGTAGCCTTGTATTTTCATTATTGTGATAGGATTCATTTATTGTACAGTATCCAAGATAAAATACGTGTTTTTGTTTTGTAAAGACTACTGTAGATTTTTACTTACAAGTGCCTTTTTGCCACCTAATGTTTTTATTTATAGGAATGCTGGTCTTTTGTACATAAGGTTTTGTTTTAAGATCATGTTTAATAAATGTTTGTATATAAATGCATATGTACAGGAGACATTGAAAAGTAAATGTAAACTGCTAGAGATGTTTGAGGTTGCATTAAGAACTAGCAGACAACTAGCGCATATAAGTTTTTGGGTCTTTGTGATTTGTGTCTGTAGCATAGGGGATGTTATTGGTCGTAGTATTTTGTCATTCATTACCCAGAAGATTTCATTTTAAATCTCTAGACAATATTATATTTTAATTCTGTCATAAATCTTAGTATTTATGTGCAGAAATATAGTTATATACATAGATCTGCATATTTCTTTTTGAATATTAATATTTTCAAAACATCTTTATTATTGCTTTCCCTACTTTTATCTGATTAATAGAGTTAATATCAATGGTCATTGCTGCATAATTGGATAAATTCTGAAGTTTTCTAAATTTACTTTAAATTTCCTTTGTAACTATTGTTTATTTTTCTGGAATACATTGGAACCACCAGTAGATTCCAGCAATGTTTACAAAGCAAACTGTCCCAACGTCTTAAATCGTTATTCTTAAAAGGGTGGTGTAGGACGATGTATGTATGATGTTTATGTAAAAAAAAAATATATATATATATATATATATATATACATACACACACACACACATATATATATATATATATGTATATATATATATATACATATATATATATATATGTAGGGCCTTTTAAAAAAAAACGATTATGAGCCTTCAATGAAATTGGTCTGTTTTAAAAATGTATTACTTTAGCCTTTTACTTCATATGTATAAAAATAATCAAGTTCTCTATTGGGTTCACTATTTATGTAGAATAAAATCAATAATTCTTGTCCCAACATCTTATAGGTTAAACCAGCTCAACTATTCTCTGGGCAAACTACTTCTGCCCACCACATATTTATTACTGGACATATCATTGTAAAAGTTTTTCAAGTTTTAAAGTTTGATCTAAACCAACCTTTGAGTTTTATTGTCCTTGGAAAGGACGGTTTTCTCAAAAACAGTTGTGGGTGGTGCTACTCTTTTTGAAATGGCTTGTATTTTAGTAGCTTATTCCTACAGCTGTTTAGTATAGAATCATACTCTCATTCCTTTATGCCCTATTTAGAAATACAGAGTTAGGATAGTTTTCAAGTAAAGCATAGCCTGAATATTTCTAACTTGGGGGAAAAAAGCATCAATTTATTTTCATCAAGATCTCTGTGTCTTTCTCTCTCCCCCCCAATAGTTTTCATAGGTTTAATAAACATATGCTTTTAATCTCGCATTTTCTGCCCTAATTGTACAATACTGTAGTGCATTTTAATGCTGAAGAGATTTATTTTCATTTAAAATCTTTCATAACTGATATTTTTCCAATTTCGTAGATATTTCTCATTCTCCAGTGATCATTAAGGTTTTTAAGCAAACCATATCCATTTTAATAACACTCATATTCAAACTTGTGGAAGTTGCTGCAATTTAAAATTATTTTTGTTTTTGTTGCAAGAAACACCCTGAAAATCAATTGAAATATGTCAGATTTGTAAATCCTAATGCTAAAATCTTTTAGGGGCTTCACAGTCTTTAGTCCTTAATTTAAATATATCCCTTTTCCTTTTATTCCATGACCTCAAGAGTTTTAAAACTTAAATTTTTAAGCTTGTAAACAAATACATTGAGTTCTAGACCATCATGTCCTGGATCTGTAGTATATTGACAAAATGGCCTGATGTTCTTTAACTGTGGATCTGTAAGGAGATACTATTGTGTGCTGTATTGTGCTTTTTAGCTTGTTTTCAGCTGTTCATTAGCATTGACAAGTGGTAGCCACTTTGGCTCAAGTTATTTATGTACTTTAAGCTTGTTAATATTGCAGTCCTTTTTAGATAGTATTGGTCTAAATACGCATTTTGCAGTGAAGCTGTTGAGCTGTTCACACATGTATAGACTATTGAAATATTGTACTTGCACACATCTGACTGTTGACATTTTGTACTTTTTTCTAAATTCAATATTTCACAATAAAAACTTTTCAAAAATATTATGTTCTTCATCTTTGTAATTTTCCCTTTTCCCTGATAATAAATTGATGACTAAGAATTTAATTCTAATTCTAAAATCATTCATTATAATATTGACCAGTAGATTAATATATCCTTTGGACTTCATATTTTTTATATTTTTAAAAATTTGTATTAACATCTTTTGTTCTTGTATTAACTTTTTTGAATATATCCTTGCTGCCTCTTCAACTCAGTGACTGAGACACACACACACACACACGCACGTACGCACTCACTCATCCCTTATAGGAAAAGAAAAAGGCAATTCAACAAAACTAACCAACACATCAAATCTGATGGTATATGGGCTGCTTCTCATCTATGTGAAGAATGGAACGTCCTGCTTCATGATAATTGTTTTGATTTGTATTTTGTTTTTTCATATATATATATATATATATATATTTACATTGTTTTTCACTATTTACTTTACATCAGCCCATAGATGTTCCTGTAATTGTGTTTTTTCATGTTTCATAGAGTAAGATTCATTTACATTTGTGTGCCATAATTTTTATCCATTCCCCAATCTGGGCATCTTGGTATATATCAAGACTTTCCCTCATGGGGATATTTGCTTATTAGTGACATCTGTGGCTCACAAAGCATGGATATTTTGGTAATTTTTTTTAACTATAGTTCCATTGCTTACCCAGTTAGCAGCTCCACAGCACATTTGTCCCCAAAGGCCATTCAGCTTTGCACTTAAGATCTTTTCCAGTGTGTGCTCAGTGTGAAGGAGCCTTTTGCATTTCCCCTATGACTCCTTTGCTGCATTCTTCTATTAATTGCTTGCAGTTCATTTCAGAAATACTTGTTCGTATTTTTTAACCATTTATCCATTCTGTAATAAATGATTTTTGGTTTTATATATTTGATAATTCCCTATATATCTAAGATATTAAACTCTTAAGACTTATTTGATACAGAGATTCACCCTATTCTTAACAGCTTTCCTTTTTAACACTGAATCTTAAAAGATATTTGGATTTGGGTAGGGGGTATGGTTCATGAACTTAAAAGAGGAAAAAAAGTCTTTATTTCGATATAATTAGTTTCCATATGTATTTTTATTTATTTTAAAAAATATTCTGAGAAGTAACCTGTAGGCTTCACTAGAGTACCACAGAGGTCCATGATACAAAGAAAGATTAAGAATTTTTGATCCAGTGCTTAGAGAGATCTCAAGAGTCCATTCCCCTCATTTTGTAAGACTTCCAATGGGAATAGGAACAATTGAGTATGGAATGTTGAGGTAGAATCAATAGGACTAAGAAAGGATTAAAGATAACAGCGAATTGAGTTGATGAGAGAATGTTGTAATCCTTAGAATGTAGCCAGTAGGTTTGAGAGTAGTGGAGTAAAAATGAAATCAGTTTGAAGTACTGGCAAGACGTTCAGGTAGAAGTATTCAGGCTTTTGAAAGTGAACTGTAGATTATTTATTCATTTGGGAGTCATGAATGAATGTGATGATTGAAATCATGGGAGTGAATAGGATCATGTGAGGGGAAGACCAAAAATATGGGAAGCTCTCTGGTTACAAGACAGGAAGAGGATCAGGAACGCGCCAAATCGAATGTCTGAGGTACAGGGCCCAGATCAGCAATGGCCAGTATTCTATAGTTGTCATTGTTGGTCAGGTTGGGACAAAGGCTGTTTTAGCGGTAGAGGAAATCTCTACCAAGAACTGTTAAAGCAGTTTTGCAGGAGTGGTGGGGTTAGCTAGAATGCAAGGGTTTAGAGTAGGTAAGCTTCCCATTTGGTTTCTTCCTCCTTGGGGGTGACAGAGAAACTGCATCCCATCTTGCCTTCCTCCTTGCCTATCCTAGTAAGGCCTGTTCCTGCCTCTTGGAGAAAAACATTATTCCATCTGTGGTGACCCACCCTGCCCCCTACACTAATCCCCTGCATCTGAACTGCCTAATCCTGAAAGGTTTCTACTCTGAGGCCAAACTCCTAGGGATATTGATAACTTACCAGAACTTACCCCCAAATTAATTAAGATCCTCTCTCTCACACCTTCCTCATCATATAATTAAGGAACTCACAGCTGTCATTCAAATTCAGTTTTGCATCCTTCACTGCGATCTCCCTTATTCCCACCTCAAAACCAACATCCCATTCTAAAGTTACCCATCCTTTTCACTGTGTTTTCCGGAATGTCCGATCTATAAGTTACAAATTTGCCTTCATCTTAAGTCTTACTTTTCCACTCCTTCCATCTTATAACTCAACTGAGACCTGGCTCCTTTGAAGTTCATTCTATCACATAATCGAAATTCTGATGACAGTTTTCAGTTACCCTTCAGGATGTTGCTGTTCTGTCCTGAAAACCTTGCTTCACCATATATATTGATACTCCCTCAAACACCCTAACCTCCCAGTTCCTCAACTTATTCTTCATTGCCTATTCTTCCAGTTCACGTAATGTTAATGGAATGGGAAGATCTTTCCTGCCCATTCATAGGCCTATGTGACCTGCTTTGAGCTTAGGCCCAGCTGACTGCTGTGATGGAGTATGAGTCACACAGAACCCATGGTGGGAGGAGCTTGCCAAATCCGTGGATCAGGGCGTGAGGCTGAGCTGGGAGAGAGCAAGGCAGAGCTGAGGCAGAGCAGCCAGCATGAGTGAGAGAGGGAGGAATTTTCTCTAGGGGAGCTTATTTGTGGGAAAGCTTAGTGGAGGGAAAGCTTGGGGATGTTGGTTCTGCCTGGATTGGTAATGTGTACAAACATAATTGTTACCATGGTGGAATTGACTTTCTGGATTCTGAATAAATATATTGGTTTTGCCTTTGAGGAAGAGAGTTATTTATATTTTGCAAATTTACCCTAGAAATACATAGATAAATTCATAGTGGTTGCTGTGTTGCAGAGGATGGGCATTTGTTAACAAGCTATTCTATTACATGTAAAAGTGGAGACATTGCTGGAGGAAAAAGTTCAGCTGAAGAAGGAGTTAGCAGATTTGCATGAGAAGCTTTCTATACTACAGTGACCAAACTTTGCTTTAAAAGAGCAAGATAGAAAATATCAGGTGGTAGATGCTGAGCTCAGAAAAAGAAAAGTTAACAACAGGAAGGTGCATGCAGTCTTTGCATGTGCAGAGCCTGGTAGGGACTCAGACACAGGGGAGGAAGATATGTGGGAGAAAAATGAAACAAATTTAGAAGGGGAGGCTTCTAGGAACATGGATGCGTGTCTAATACTACAAAGGAAGCAGAAGAACCAGGATGGCCACCAGGAAGGTGCATGCAGTCTTTGCATGTGCGGAGCCTGGTTAGGGACTCAGACACAGGGGAGGAAGATATGTGGGAGCAAAATGAAACAAATTTAGATGAGGAGGCTTCTAGGAACGTGGATGCGTGTCTAATACTACAAAGGAAGCAGAAGAACCAGGATGGCCACCAGGAAGGTGCATGCAGTCTTTGCATGTGCGGAGCCTGGTAGGGAATCAGACACGGGAGGAAGATATGTGGGAGAAAAAGGAAACAAATTTAGATGAAGAGGCTTCTAGGAACGTGGATGCGTGTCTAATACTACAAAGGAAGCAGAAGAACCAGGATGGCCACACAGTGTTTAAGAAAGTAACTAAGGATTTTACTCAATAGGAGATCACAGATATTTTAAGTTGATTCATCCCCAAAATGGGAAAATCATTAGTATCTTGGATGGTGAGAATCAATGAGGAAGGGGCCAGAGGAATATGGGTAGATAACATAGATTATTTGAAATTTGTAGGTATTAGAATCCTTTGCTACAACAAGCTTTTAGAGATTACCTATTGTAACAATAGGACTAATTTGTTAGCTTTAGCCCCCATGGGATGCAGTAAACAGTATCTCACTGATACTATGTGGCCTAGTGGAGATAGACCCTGGTATTCTCTTAAAGCTGCATGAGAAAGTTAAAGGAAGAGGTAAGGAAAACTGCAGTTACGATTGGAGATGCAGATGCATATCACAGCACTCCCTGAACATTTTCTCATAGAAGTATAACAGTGAAGGCTGCTCCTGCTTATAAACACATAATAATGACTGTACTAATTGGGGAAATAGGGCACCCTCTTGGAGGTGCTGGATAAGATTTCACAGGTGACTTAGGGGAATGGGGAAAAGATAAATTTCCTCAAGAGAGAAGAGCAAATAGCCAGCAAATTCAAAGTCAGAATAAATTAACAAGGAAAGAATTGTTTACTGCTTTGTTAAGAGCAATGATAGATTTTGGAAGAGTGGATGGATATAAGATGTATTAAGAAAAGGGACAATATTAGACTGAATAGGGACATAAGAACTGCCCCTACAGATCCTCTTGAATCATTGCATCCAAGTTTGTCACACCTTCAGGGAGATTAGAAAATTGGCCAAGCCTCCACATAGATTAAAGAAATTCACAGAAGGGATTGCAGACCTCGTATCAGTTTAACCATATATTGGAAAAATGAATCAACTACTGTAACTAGGGTATTAATAGATACTGGGCCAGAGGCCTCTCTTTTATATGGAAACCCTGATAAATTGAATCAGACAAGTTAAAACTAACAATGAAAATTGAAAAATTACTTAAGAAACAATAGACCATGGTAATTGCATCCATTCCTGAATACATCATTGGAATAGATATATTGAGAGGTATGACTTTAAATTTACCTGAAGAGGGAGATACCACTTTTCAGTAAGGAAGATAGGAATTAATACAGTTTCAGTGGGTTCATGGACT
>CM053771.1:131622574-131660666 GCA_028658325.1 Potorous gilbertii | reverse complement strand
GAACCAGGGGGCAAAATAAATATTGAAAGAATCCACCAATCACCTCCTGAAAGAGATCTCAAAAGGACAACTCCTAGGAATACTGTAGCCAAATTCCAGAGTTCCCAGGTCAAGGAGAAAATATTGCAAGCAGCCAGAAAGAAACAATTCCAGTATTGTGGAAATACAATAAGGATACTAAAGGATCTAGCAGCTTCTACATTAAGGGATGACAGAGTTCAGAATATGATATTCTGGAAGTCAAAGGAACTAGGATTAAAACCAAGAATCACCTACCCAGCAAAACTAAGTATAATACTGAGGGGGGAAATAACGGTCATTCAATGAAATAGAGGACCTTCAAGTATTCTTGATGAAAAGAGCAAAGCTGACTAGAAAATCTGATTTTCATACACAAGAATCAAGAGAAGCATGAAAAGGTAAACAGGAAAGAGAAATTATCAGGGACCTACCAAAGTTGAACATTTACATTCCTACAGAGAAAGATAGTATTTATAGCTCTTGAGACTCTTCTCAGTACTAGGATAGTTAGAGGGATTATATACATATAGAGAGAGGGCACAGGGTGAGTTGAATAGAATTAAAAGGTAGGAAAAGAATGTATTGGGAGGAGAAAGGGAAAAACAGAATGGGGCAAATTATCTTTCACATAAAAGAGGCAAAAAACAGCCGAAGGGAAGAGAGGGGAGGTGAGAGGGAAAAAGTGAATCTTACTCTCATCACATTTGGCTTTAGGAGGGAATAACATATATACTCAATTTGCTATGAAATCCTTATCTTACACTACAGAAAAGTAGAGGAGAAGGAGATAATCAGGGGGTGGGGGGATGATAGAAGGGAGACAAATGGGAGGAGGGAGTAATTAGAAGTAAACACTTTCAAGGAGGGATAGCATCAAAAAAGAGAATAGAATAAATGGGGGGGCAGGATAGGATGGAGGGAAATATAGTTTTTCACAACATGACTTTTATGGAAGTTTTTTGCATAACTACACATGTATAGCCTATATTGAATTGCTTGCCTTCTCAGTGGGAATGGGTGGGGAGGGAGGAAGGGAGAGAAGTTGGAACTCAAAGTTTTAAAAATTGTTTGTACATGCAACTGGGAAATAAGATACACAGGTAATAGGGTATAGAAATCTATCTTGTCCTCCAAGAAAATAGAGGGGATGGGGATAAGAGAAGGGAGGGGTGTGACAGAAGGGAGGGCAAATTGGGGGAAGGGGTAATCAGAATGCACGCTATAGGGGAGAGATAGGGAAAAAATTTGGAACTAAAAATCTTATGGAAATGAATGTTGAAATTAAAAATAAATTAATTAATTAAAATTTTAAAAAAAAATCTTTGGAATAGATTTTGTTAGGTGCTATGGAAAAAACAAAGATGAATAAATCCTGCACTTACATTAGTTGTAAAAAAAGCAGAACAGCACAGAAAAACCCTTCTAAACAATGTAGCACTAGACTTCTTATTAACAAGATTTGGATGAAACATAGAAACTCTGGTGTGTTTACTTGTTAAACTCATTTTCTGCCTAGAATGTTCCATCAAATTGTTCCTATCATCCCTTGTCTCCCTAATCTTCAGTCTTTCCTTTTCATTCCTACCCAGCTACATATAAACACACCCAAGTTTCCCTCAATTCTAAAAAATTCACTTTATCCCAACAGTCCTGTCAGATACCATCTCATCTTTCTCCTTCTTTTCTCAGTGAAAATCTTTCAAAAAAGTCATTTATTCACAGTACTTTCCCTTCCTCTTCAATACTCTCTTCAACCTGGATTCTGACCTTATTACTCCAGTGCAATTGATCTCTACAAAGTTTGCAATCCCATACTTGTTAAATTTAATGGACAAAATTTTCATCATCTTCATCCTTCTTGATTTCTCCAGAATATTTAATGCTATTTAGCACCTTCCTGGACACACTTTCCTCTCTTGATTTTAACTATCTGACTGCTTCCTTCTCAGTCTTCTTTGCTGACTGACAGTCCATATCATTGATTGTGGGTCTACCTTGTAGTACCACAACCTACATTCACTTACATTCCGACTTCAGCAGCTCCCATAGGTTAATGATTGTTTATATACAGATAATACCTAGATCTTAATCTGGTGTAAGTGTTATCTGGTATAAGTATGTGCAGATAATACCTAGATTTTATCTGGTATAAGTTCTAAGTTTCAATCCTAAAAGACGAACTGTTTATTGTACATTTCAACATATCCAAAACAAGAGACTATTATTTTCCCCCACCACAAGCCCCAAAACCCAGCCCTCTTTCAAACTTCCCATTTATTGTAGACAGCACTACCATCCCTTCAGTTTACCAGGTTAGGCACGCTGGTATTGTGAAAGTGCCCCCAAGATTAATATGTCCATTTTCTATGAGTTACCTTACCAGGCAGGTACACTGTACACAGAATAAAAGAAGCCAGTCAGGAGCCTGGAGTGAGCTAGTGTCTTTCTCACTCCCAAATGCTTTTGCTGGTGTTCACTGGCTGACCTTACTGAGCTGTTCAGTCCAAACTGGCCTAAACCAATCCTGCAGTCAACTGTTCCTATAAATAATTTGTTTTGCAGGTGAGATGAAATCTGATTATTCTGTAATTAACATATTTAGCAGAAATCAAGAGGATCCAGGACAGATACCCTGAAAAGTGAGGAAGTTCTGAAAGCTAAAGTAAAACTCAAAAGTCATAATTTTGCCAATGGCCATTACTAATTATTTCTTTTTCTGCAATTCCATAGGAGTTTATGAAGGACAGAAATCTGGAGTAAACATAACTTTACTCCAGCTGAACATTAAACTAAATAAACTGTAATCACATTTCATTTGTGGGTCTGGAATTAATGCATTATTTTTAAAATTTAGTAAAGCACTCTACTGCATTAATGTAAATAACATAAAAACTTACCTCAAATGCAAATACTACTATATATAACAGAAAACGCCACTTAAGAATTTAACTGAATGCAATTCCATTTTACATTTTTATTGATGAAACTAAACACTTGTTGATTCAAACTATATTGAATTCCTTAATTTGGTGACTCAGAACATAAAATATTAACTCAATCTGGGTCCATGCTATAAAATGAAAAATAATAACTTTAAAGTTTTCAAAGCTATCACATACATGATCTCTTTTGAGCTTCCCAATGAGCCTATGATGTACATACTCCTGTTACTTGACAGCTTAAGAGGGGCTAAATGAAATTACTAAGCCTATGCTTACACAGTCAGGGAAAGAGGTAGCATTTGAACACACGTATTCATCTCAAACCCTGTATCTGAAGCACTGTACTATGTTACCTCTTAGAGAGAAAATTCAGATGCATTTTCTGATGAGTTTAAGAAATTATTTTACTTAAAACATTCAGTAATGCACAGAAACTACAGAAAGGTAAATTTCAGGTTGATGTCAAAAGAAGCTTCCTGACAAGTGAAATGATCCAAATAAAAAGGGTAGCTCAGGAAGCAGTGAGTTATCCCTAACAGGAAGTCTTTAAAAAAGGTTTGGACGAACACTTGCTTGAGATACTATAGTACAAATTCTTTGTCAGGTATGGGCTGAACTAAACAATCTCTGAGCTCCCCTATAAATCTGTGATTCTGTAAATCTGTAAGTCCATATTTCTATTTCTCAGTGAAACAAGAGAAATAATGTAATACATGAGGAATTAAGGCAAGATGGGAAATCTGAGAATCATTAGCATAAAGATAATAGCTAAATCCATGGGAGCTGATGAGATCACTGAGTGACATAGTTTTGAGGGAGAAGAGGGTCCAGGACAGCACCCTAAGGGGCACTCCTGATGAGAGGGTGTGATGTTGATGAGCATTCAGCAAAAGAGAGAGAGGAAGAATGATGAGACAGGGAGGAGGAAAACTAGGAGAGAGGGATTAATAGTGTCATAGGCTGCAGAGAGGTTAAGGAGACTGAGGACTGAGAAAAGGCAACTGAGAGATCATCAGCCACTTGGGAGAGACCAGTTTCACAGGAATGACAGGGACTGAAGAAGATGGTAAGGGATTATTTGAGAAGAGGACTAGAGGACAGAAAATGGAGGCACCTACTATAATGGCCTTATTAAGGAGTTAAGCTACAAAGGGCAAAAGAGATACAAAGCAGCAGTTAGAAGGGATGGAAGGATGAAGTGAATGGAGACTCCATTTTGAGAATGGAGTGACCTGGATATGTTTGTAAGCAAAAGGAAATTAGCCAGTAGACAGGGAGAGATTGAAAATAAGGAAAGAGTGGAGATGCCAGAAGAGACAAGCTGCTGGAGGAGACTATCTAGAGTGGGATTGCTGGAACAAGTAGAAGAGTTAGTCTTGACAAGGATTAAGGCCACCTCATCATCATTAATCATTCACCTCTGTCTTTCTCTCTCTCTCTCTCTCTCTCTCTCTCTCTCTCTCTCTCTCTTGCTTTATCTTAAGAGTAGTAAACTTTCAATGTGCTAATTTAATTCAACAAACATTTCTGAAGTGTCTATTATGCACAATATACCCCAGTAGGTGCTGAGGTCTATTTTGTAATTCAGAAATTTAAGGTGAAATTTCCAGAAATTTCTTTTGGGAAGATTAGATTTATAGTTTTACCACTAACTTCAAGGGCTCTATCTTAACCATCCTATGTAAAAATATGCACATAGACAAAAACAGAACAGGAGCTTACAATCACCTCAGGGATACACTAGAGACAAAAATAACTAAAATACAAAGTGATATAGAAAAAGATCTGAGAAAAGGCTTCATGGAATAGAAAAGGAGTAATTTTCACAAGTGTAAAAGGTTTATTTAAAGTGAGTATTGTAAATTAGTAACATTTTTACTTATATACTTTATATATGATATCTCACTTAACCCTCACAACACCTCACATTATTAAAGATATCATTATTTCCTTATTACAGACAGAGAAACTGAAGCTCAGAGGGGTTCAGTGACTTGCAGAGTGTCATGGAGCTAACAAGGATCAAACCCTGGGCTCAAATTCATGTCCTCCCAACTCCAAGTTCAGCACTGCCTCAGAAGTTTCTAACAGTGTTTCAAAAAGATCACTTTTAGAGAGGTCTGTTTTAGAGCAGTTGCTTAGGTCAGTGGTATATGTGTTATCTTTTTATTTCTTTTATTAAACACTTCCCAATTACATTTTGATCTGGTTTGGGCTATACTGGAGAGTTTGATAGGTTACATCCAGATAGCAAGTTTGATCCCTCTGGCTTAGATATTAAGCCTATGCTCATCAGAGTATATCTATCAATAAGTAATCAACTGAAGTCAACTGATAATCACTTTCAAAACATACATACCCTCAAGTCAGGAGAAAAGTTCTCTGCAGAAGTTGAAATAGAATCCGATGATATGACAGAAGCTGATTTTAAATGCACTGAATGGTCCGAATGAGAGGTAGAGGCACTATAAAATTTAAAAGAGAGAGAGATTTTGAAAGATGTATAAATTATAAGTAACCCAATATTTCTAATACATGAAAATTTAAAATACTCTTTCCAATTCCATCATATACTACCACTTTATCTATTTATCTTCTTCCAATGTTCTCCAACATGGACTCAATTCCTGTCAGGACATTATTCACATTTTTTATCACATATCATGTTCATTTCTTTCCTCACACTGTCCTACAGAGCACATATCCCTGCCATAGTATTTTTCCTTCTTTCTGTCAATCCAACCTCTGTCCTTCTTTCAAGGCCAACTTGAAGAACTACTTCCTGAATTATGGCTAACCAAATCATATCACACTTATCAGAGGAAAATGACAAATGTTGGAGATGTGGGAAAACTGGAACACTAATGCATTGTTGGTGGAGTTGTGAACTGATTCAATCATTCTGGAGAACAATTTGCAACTATGCCCAAAGGGCTATAAAACTGTGCACACCTTTTGACCCAGCAATACCCCTTCTAGGTCTGTATCCCAAAGAGATCATAAAAATGGGAAAAGGACCCACAAGTACAAAAATATTTATGGCAGCTCTTTTTACAGTGGCCAAGAATTAGAAATTGAGGAGATGCCCATCAACTGGGGAATGGCTGAACAAGCTGTGGAATATGAATGTACTGGAATACTATCATGCTATAAGAAATGACAAACAGGAAGACTTCAGAAAAACCTGGAGAGACTTACATGAATTGATGCTGAGTGAAATGGGCAGAACCAGAAGAACATTTTACACCATAACAGCAACACTGTGTAATGACTAACTTTGACACATTTATCTCTGCTTAGCAATGCAAGGACCTAAGACAACTCCAAATGACTCATGATGGAGAATGCTATCCACATCCAGAGAAAGAACTATGGAGTCTGAATGCAGATCGAAGCATACTATTTGCTCTTTTTTGTGTGTTTTTTCTCATAATTCCTCCCATTGGTTCTAATTCTTCTTTATGACATGATTAATGTGAAAATATGTTTAATATGAATGTATATGTAGAGCCCATATCAGATTGCACATCATATTGGGGAAGGGGGAGAAAATTCAGCCCTCAAAATCTTAGTAATTTTATTTTAAAAATTATGGCTAACCAAACTAATTCCAATCCACAATGATTCTTTTCCATATCTAAGTTCCTATAGTAAAAAAAAAAAAATAAGTATTTGTAAAAACTGGAAAGGAAAATATATTTTTCAATATAACCTCTCCTTAAATAATCATAAATAACCTGAAGCAGACCATATACCACCTTCTAATTCTAGAATTCTTTGACTACACTATTTCCACAATTTACTGTCTACTCCGGGGAGGACTTTTCTCACAGAAAGCTATTCCTTCTATATATCTTTAAATTCACCTTCTCCAGGAACAGGTCAAAGGAGAGAAAAGAATAAATGGAGGGCAGGACAGGATAGAAGGAAATATAGCTAGTTTTTTACAATATGACTGTTATAGAAGTGTTTTGTATAACTACACATGTATCACCTATATGGAATTGCTTGCCTTCTCAAAGAAGGTAGGTGGGGAGGGGGGAAGGGAGAGAATATGTAACTCAAAGCTTTAAAAATGAAAGTTAAAAATTGTTTTTACATGAAACTAGGAAATAACATAGGCAACGGGGTATAGAAATCTATCTTGCCCTATAGGAAAACAGAAGGGAAGGAGATAGGGGGAGGGGGAGAGGTAAAAGGGAGGGCAGATTGGAGGAAAGGGTAATCAGAATACATGTTGTTCTGGGGTGGGTGGAGGGGAGAGATGGAGAAAAAATTAGAAATTCAAAATTTTGTGGAAGTGAATGTTGAAAACTAAAAATAAGTAAATTTAAAGAAAAAAGAAATGATGAATGGACAGACTTCAGAGAAACCTGGAAAGACTTAGGTGAACTGATGCTGAGCGAAGTGAGCAGAACCAGGAGAACATTATACACAGCAACAGCCACAGTGTGAGAGGACTGGTTTTGATAGGTTTAGCCCTTCAAGTCAATGAGAGAAACTAAAACATTTATCTTACAATGTAAAATGTCATTCACATCCAGAGAAAGAACTATGGAGTCGGAACACAGAATGAAGCAGACTATTTTCTCTTTTGTTATGTTTTTTTTTTCATGGTTTTTCCCATTCATTTTAATTCTTCTATGCAACATGCCTAATGTGAAAATGTGTTTAATAGGAATGTATGTGTAGAGCCCATATAAGATTGCATGCCACCTTGGGCAAGGAGCAGGGAGGAAGGGTGAGAACATTTGGAACTTTTGGAGGTGATTGTTGAAAAATGAAAACAAATAAATTAATAAATTTGAAAAAAATTTTAAAAGACAATTAACAACAACAAAAAAAATAAATTCACCTCCCATTTTTTCCTACCAATTGTCTCAATATCATCAGCCTCCTTTCCCTCTAACCTTCAAGTCAATTCAAACAAGTCAACAATCATTTATTAAGTGTCTACTATGTGCAGGCACTGTGGTAAGTGCTGAGGATACAAAGAAAGCAAAAAAAAAAAAGTCTCTGCTCTCAAGGAGTTTACAATCTATATAAGGAGACAAAATGCAAAAAACTGTTGTTAAAGAAAATACATAAAGGATAAACTGGAGATAATCTCAGAAAGAAAGTAGTAAGATTCAGGTGGGTTGGGAAAGGCTTCCAAGAAGATGGGACTTTAAAGATGGAAGGAACTCTGTCCCTCCTCATCTCCACCTCGACTTCCTTGCCTTTCAGTCCAGAGGTAAAGATAAGAAGGGACAGAGTGCTGAGCAAAGGGGGCAGCCGGAGAAAATGCCCTTTAACAAAGGTCATGGTGGGAGTCAAATAAGATAGCGGGCCTTAGAGTGATACTATATTTTGACGATTTAAAAAAAAAAAAAGGGATGAGGGTACAGTAAGAAGAAGAAAAATGGAGGAACAGGAAGGAACTTACCTCACACAAGGCAGGGGGAATGGGGGACATGCAAGGTGAAGTGTACATAAAGATGTGGGGAGGGCAAATGTTACTTGAACCTCTCACTTTGAGATGATGCAGTGAGAAACAAACAGAACCAGGAGAATAATTTATACTATAACTTTGGGGAAAAATAATTTTGAAAGTTTTAAGAACTTTGATCAATGCAATGATCAACCACTATTCCAGAGGTGTGATGATTTAGAAGACTATCTACCTCCTGAGACATGATGAACTAGACACACAAGACATGTGTTTCTAGACATGGCCAATGTAAGAATTTGTTTTGCTTCCTTGACTAGGCATATTTATTGCAAGGCATTTTTTTTCAGGGGAATGTAAGGTTGGGAAGGAGATATATGCTTGCTAATTCTTTGCCCTCCGGTTCTAATACATCTTAAGTTTCCTTCCTTTCCTTCCTTGCATACTTTTAGGAAGTGAGCCTAGGAACCACCTCAGTCACCAAGCATTTAATATCAATATTGTAAGCCTGCGTGTTTTCCCTTTTATAATATCTATTCCATGCTCTCTATACCTATTAAGTGGTAGCTACAAAAACTTGTGTGATCCTTACTGTGGTTCCTTGGTAGTTAAACACTTTATTTCTGTCTGTTTGCATTTTTTTCTTTGATCTGGAAGCCATGGGTTTTGGCTCTGTTTGTTGCTGGGAGTTTTCATTCTGACGTTTCTTTCAGGAGGTGACATGTGAGGGGTTTTTTGTTTTTGCGTTTTAGATTTTCCAGCCCAGTCTGAAAATACAGTAGTCACTCATGAGCCTTAACCAAAAGCTGATAAGCACAGAACCTTTAACCTGCTCAGTTTTTCTGACCTCTGTCGTCCTTAAGTAACCTCTGTTCCCAACGCCTCATCATTCTTCTACTAGACTTACTAAGGACACCTGATCAACTTTAGTCTTACTGTAACTCAGAACCCCCAAACTCAAGCTATATCCACTAGCTTTGGCCTCCCTTAATATTAGCGATTACAAGCATGCATCACCATATCCAGCTCATTCATAATTTCTTGAAATATTATGACTAGCTTTTATCATGACTTTCAGGTAGTCCAATGATTCTGAAAATAGCTCACTAACGTTTCTGTTCCAGGTAAACTATTTTTAATATGAGATACATAGGATTTTCTTTTGTGTTGCTGTTCAATCTTTTGATTCTGTTTTAATATTTATTGCAATCTCATATAGTCATTAGCTTCTGTTTGAACTATTCTAATTTTCAAGGAGTCTGTTACTTTGGTAAGGTTTTGTACCTCTTCTGCTAAGTTGCTAATTTTCTAACTCCTTCATAGATCCCATTTCTTTTCTAATTCTTTGCTTTATCATTCTCACTTACAATATCACTTTAATTCATTTTTAATTATTTAATTTTAATAATTGCATCATTTCCAAGAATTTAATTGACCTTATGGGCAATTTTTTTTGTTTTTCTTTCAGGCTTTGATTGTAGGTATTTGGGGAGTTATTCTCTTCTTCTAGGTTTGTGTCTTGGCCATTCCTAACTACACAGTCGTTCCTTCTCATCTTTGGTTTAGTAACTCTTGAGATATTTTGATGTGAGAAACCCAGAACTGCTGACCTAGCTGGGAGTTCTGGGAAGTGAGTCTGCAATCCCAGCCTCTGTAAGACCCCTGTATTTTACATGATCTTCTCTAGGTTCTGGAAGACCCTCCACTACTGGCCTAGCTTTGGTTTCTGGAGTCCACATTCTTGGTCCCTCTAGGAGACTCTGCTCTGCTTGCCTTGGCCAGAGGCTGCATCTCTGACCTAATGGCCTGTGTTTGAGCTCTGGACAATCTGCACTCTCCCCTTCTGGGACACCCCAGAGTTCCTGACGTGGGCTGGGGAATAAGCCTTTGATCAGCTCTGGACCTGAAACTATGGACACTAAGTTTATGATCTGGGCTCATCCCTGTTCCAGAGTTTACAATCTAATAGAAGAAGACAACACACAAAAGGAAGCTAAAAGGGAGTGAGGAGAGGCTGGAGAAGGTGTAACAAGGCAGGGTGGAGAATGGAAAAGTCAGAGTAGTCCCCAAGCAATCAAGTGACAAATGAGATGTTCTGAGCATAGCTCCCTCCTTAAAGAAAGGTTTTGGAGCTCTTGGCTTTACCCTCCAATCAGAAGGGAAGAGGGTAATGATGAAGTGGATCCCAAAGCTGATAAGACCTGCCAGGATAAGGAGGTTTTCCCAAGAGCACAGTGGAGAAGTCAATCAGAAGTCTCAGAGTAGTACAGCCAACTGAGATCACCTACTTCTACATACTGTCTCTGCTCCAAAATTTACTGACTTTGTTCTCTCTCTCTGGGCTCTTCTCCTACATGACTTATTGTCCCTTTTAAGTCTCCTTCACCTAGTGTGTAATCTCACCTACTCATTGTAGATGTCCCCCAAAGTTCTGTCCTAGGCTCTCTTCTCTTTCCTTTCTATACCCTCACCTGGTAAGACAGCTAGGTAGTGTAGTGGAAAGAATGTGAGGCTTAGAATCAGAAGGACCTGAATTCAAATCCTAGCTCAGACTGTTTGAACATAGACATGTCACTTAAACGCTGCCTGCCTCAGTTTCCTCATTTGTAAAATAGGGATAATAACAAGACCTGCCTCTCAGGGTTGTTGTGAGGATCAAGCAAGGTAACATGTAGCTAACTTTAAAGCACTAGATTAATGAACACTATCACTATTATTAGTAGTCATCTCATCAGCCCCCATGGGTTCAATTATGAGTTCATGGCACATGATTCCCAGATCTATTTATCCAGTCCCGGTCTTTCTGAGCTTTAGCTCATCATCAACATTTCCAAAAGAATGTACCATAAATTCTCAAACAAAACATGTCCAAAATAACACATTTGTGATCTCTCCTTCCAAATTCACCCTTTGTGTAACCTTCTCTATTACCGCAGAGGGTACCATCATCCTTCCTGTCACCCAGGTTCACCATGTTGGTGTTATTCTTGATTCTTCTTTCTCATAAGACCTATCTAATCAGCTACGAAATGTTTTAATTTCTTTCTCTACATCTCTTGCATACTTCCCATTTACTCTACTCACAGAAAGTTCAGGCCTGTATCACTTTTTACTTGGACCATTACAATAACCTTCTAATTGCATCCTTTGCCTCAAGTCTCTCCCTATTCAAACTCATCCTCCATTAAACTACAAAAGTGAATTGTTACATAGATTCCCCATAATTCCTCAAGAACTCCCTCAAGAACTTGAAACATATCTTAGGATATAATAATCATGTATCAATTTTACTCAATTTGACTAGCAATCACTTGTGATACCAACTGATAAAAAGGAACGTACAAGTAATTCACCCTCATAGATGCTTTCACAAGCCATTATTTGTTGAGTCATTTGCAGTTGTGTCCAACTCTTTGTGACTCCTCCTGTGGTTTTCTTGCAAAGAAACTGGAGTGATTTGCCATTTTTTTGTCCAGCTCATTTGACAGATGAGGAAATGAGGCAAACAGAGTTGAGTGACTTGCCTAGGGTCACACAGCTAGTAAGTATCTGATGCCAGATTTGAATTCAGGTCTTCCCGACTCCAGGCCCACTGCACTACCTAGGGGCCCATTTTAAATATGCCAATACACATGAAAATTCATATAACATATTAAAAGCACATTTTCTCTCACTATTCTCTCATTCTCACACTTTGCCCTCCCTGTTCCCAAAAATAGTATTTCTCAGTTTTGTACTCAACTTTTTCTAGCTATAAAATAATCTATTAAATATGAACCTCAAAAGTTCACTACATATAGTTATTTCAAAATAACATAATACTTAGTCATCTGCCCTCTAAGGATCATGTCATTATTTCAGTAGTAGTTAAGAGTTTTCTCTCCATCACATAATAAAAACAAAAATCCCATCACCTGACAGTGAGTCATTTCTGATTTAATACTTATTACTGCAATGACTTTTGCTCTATTAGTCTGATGAAGATAGTTTAACTCTTTGTCTCAAAAATCTACAATTTAAAACTGTTATATTTTGCTGGACATCTGTTAAACTTATATTAGAAAAATGTTTTGTATACTTAACAGGCACTTAATCAGAATAATGATATAAGGAAAAGTTGCAACTTTTCTCTTTTGTGTATTTTTAAAGAAGGTTTTTGTTACTCCTGTTCTTATAAATGAAGCAAGGTAAAAACTTAAAAATCATGTCTTAACTTTATTTCATGGAATGAATACCAAAACTAAGATTATTTCAGAAGCTATAAAAAACAGTATACCAAATTAAGTAGGTAGTTACTATCCAAGCAGCACTGGTGTAAAGAATTCTGTTCTTGTCCTGAGAGCAAGGTAAGCAGCCGGAAATACACCTTCTCTCTATCCACCATGCCACTTGTCCTTTGGAGAAGGGCTTTTTCCTTATCCAAAAGATCTGTTCCCTCCCATCTCTCCTGCTCCACCCCTCACTCACAGAATTCCTGTAGTACACAGCTTTCTGTTTTGAGGAACAGGCAATGGACCTGGCCTATGTGAGGTGGGAAACAAATTCTGACTATTTAGAGCTTGATTCAAATCTAGAATTCTCAGAGACCATGAGATCACAAGCGGCAAAAACAGAGAAGAGGCCCTGGAAGAAGATGAAGAAATCCCAGTAGATTCAGAAAAAGAAATGTTGCTTTGAAGACTAAGATTTGGTTTCCTTCTAAATGAGAACAGTGTAAGACCTAAACACTCTAAGTCATAACCAGGGCTGACAGACCTACAGTAGTACCAGTGATTTGAGAGAATTTACTTTGCAAAACAAAGTGGTAAGAAAAGCAGAGAGGGGAACAAGAAGGGGACAAATATTTACATAGTACCTGTTATACCAGATACTATGCTAAGTACTTTTTTCTATGGATATTTTTCCCAATTACAGTTAAAGACAATTTTTTAACATTTGTTTTTAAAACTGAGTTCCAGATTCTCTCCCTCCCTCTCTTCACTTCTCCCTTACTAAGCACTATGTATTAAACACTTTTACAAATATTATTCCATTCCATCCTCACAACTCTGCGATGTCTAAGTGTCTAAATCATCATTCCCATTCTGCAGTTGAAAAAACTGACGCAAACAGGTTAAGTGACTTGCCCAGGGACACATGGTTAATAAGTATCTGAAGCTAGATGTGAACTCAGGTCTTCCTGATTCCAAGCCCAGGATTCCAGCCACTCTCTCACCGTACACTGTACCATTGTATCATAGCTGCCAGAAGTAGCTAAAGAGGCAAAAAGGAATAAGACACAATGCTTATCCTCAAAAAGCTTCTGATTAAGTAGAAGAGGCCAGGAAGAGGCAAAAAGGAGTAAGACACAATGCTTACCCTCCAGAAGCTTCTGATTAAGTAGAAGAGGTCAGGAAGGAAAAACTGACATACTAAAGAATGTCATTAACCTCAAAGTGTTCTGAAGCCAGAAGTCCCCTTCAAAGTTTCCACAAAAGTTTCTGTGTACGTCTTTATTCTCTAATTAATCCTGCTTTTCTTTAAGAACCAAAATCAAGGGGAAAAAATTTTTCTTAATTATCCCTTCTCAAGTTACATTGTTTTTCAAGTTTGGTTAATTGCTGGTGTTGAAATATTGTTTGCTAATTATTTTTCATGGCAAATATATAATATTTCAAACTACATTATGGGTAAAAGGACATTTATGGATTATCTTAAGAACCTAACCACCATTTAAAACACTTTTCCTATGGGAAAATATAGTACATATTCCAAGTTTAAAGTAAACTTCTGGACCACAGTCTTTTAAAGTCTATCTGTAGTGGCATAAAGTAAAACTTTGTCACTTAAAGCCTAATTTCTTACTTAACGTTTTGAATTATGTCAGATGACATTTTTGTACAATGTTTGTTCTCCTTTCCTAGTCAGTCCCTTCCTACATGAATAAAAAGAAATACAAATAAAATTTCAGATTATTCAAAATAGAACAAGACCTACTGAAAGACATACTGGTTTGTCTGTGTGTTTGTTTTAAAATTTGAGTCTCTCTCACTGGGCTGTAAATGCAGCAGCCACTCACAGGCCCAATCAGTGCCGATGAGCACGAAAGCATCTCCATCCGGTACCAATTTGTCAATGTAGAAGCCTGGGGGCCCAGATACCTATCAGCTTAATGCAGAGGGGTCAAACTCTAAGCCACAAAACTCTCAAGTGTGGTTTCCACCCCCTCAAGCAAATTAAATGTAATTGGGAAACGTTTAACAATAGAAATAAAAATATAGTACAACATAGATGTTAATTTGTGGTTTTCTAAGTTAAAATGCAGCCAACAGGGATCCTTTTCTATTTGAGTTATTTGACACTACTGGTTTGGTGCTCTACAGCTCAAAACTCCTGAACTCAAGCCTTCCTAGGTTGCAGGGATTTACAAACTTGTACTGTCAAGCCAGGCTAAAACCTACAATAACAGATACAAGACAGCAGACAGATTAGTTTGCTCATCTATTATTGGGACTGTTGCTACTTAATAGATGACCACACTGAAACTTGGAGAGAAGCAGCTGTTTAAAATGAAAACAAACAAAAAATAAGTATTATTAACAGGTCTCATCAATTTATTTTTATTCCTATTTTTATATTTCTTTGAACAATCAATTCATAACTATGATTTGGAAAAACAGAAGGGCACCTCTAAAATCAGAGAAAAACAAACAATTCAATATTATCATCCATTCAGCTCAAAAGCCCTGAAAGCACCAATACTAGCACCATGTTAGGAAGGTCAATTTGAGTAAATATATGAAGAGAATGTCAGGAAATAGTTTCTGAAGGAGAGAAATAGTGTTTAGTTGGCTGTAATTTTTATAAATAGTATCTAAACTACTTGCCTGACATACAGATTCCTACTGCCAATTCAACTTGACTTCAGTATTCCAAGGCAAGGAATGTCATTTTTCAAAGGTAGCTTCTTTTAAGTAACGTTCTTTGCTGAAAATGTGGTATGTTTTCCCAACAGAAATAAATAGCGTGTCCTACATCCCCACTCTGAATACGCTTTTCTAGGAATGCAAATTTTGCTCTCAATACTTACACAATAGACTTCAGTGTCATAAGCACTGCTCATGTTCTATTAGTCATTCTGCTACAAATTTTATTAAAAACAATAAAAGGCCTACAGTGTGCATAAAGCATTTGTGACACAAAAAGGTTATTGTTTTAATGCTTTCAAGCTTCCATAAAAAGAAAACAACCAACACCCAAATAAAAACTAAAATATAGCTTATAATTTTTTTTGAAGCATACCATATTGCCATGTGTTTGTCAATGAACAAATCTGAGAGATAAAGACGAGACACAAGATGACCTCAGTGTTGGCTTCAGAAATGATACCATCACATTTTGTATTTTTCAGGGAAACAAAGAGAACCTTAGCTCTGGGAAAGCCCTCTAACTGGTGCACACTGGCACTTAGTTTTAAAGATAACTGAAAAATTTCAGTAGTCTAAGAGATGTATTGCTCAGGACAGTGGTTAGATTATATTATTTTGCTCAGGGCATTCATTCAAGAACCATTCATGAATAGATAAGAACAAAAATTTGGTTAGGTTTATAAGAAACCTAACTAAAAAAAACTTGTTTAATTTCGGCTAAGTTAAGATACAGTTACAGTGGAATCAACATGTATTCGGAATCAGAAGAGCTGGGTTTTCTGTCCTGGATTCACCACTTATCACCTGTCTGAACTTGGATAAGTCAGTAAGAGAGGGGATTTCATCTTCCAGCAAAGGGTATTATGACCATTTGTCAGGTATGTAATTGAGAGGATTCTTGCTCAGGTAAGGAGTTGATTAAATTGTCTCTGAGGTTCCTCATTTGTAAAATAGGAATAACAATATCTTCCTGAGTTGCCTCAGGGTTGTGAAGATGAACAATTGATGGAAAAGCACTTTATAAATAGGAAACCATCATTCAAGGTATTAATACCAGTAATAGCAGCTATAGAATAGTCAGAATATCAGAACAGAAGAAACCTAAGAGATCATTTGATCTAACCTGTTTCATCTTAGATATCAGAAAACTGAGACCTACAAAGAATTAATGAAAGCAATACCACACTATCTCGAAACTGAATTGCTCTGATATTTTTTTTATTCAAGGGACTATATATATGAGGAAATTTCATTTTAATTTTAAAACAATAAATACCTTCCAATAACCACATTAATAGATAAAATTTCTGGAACAAAAATATTAAAGAAAAAGGGGAGATTATTAATCAACAGATTCCAGGTTTTCCCTGGCAAAAGGAATTCATGGTGGGGGGGAAAAGTTCAACAAACAATGTAGCTAAAATGCTATACATAAATTTAAGACCAAAGAATGAGGCAAAATACTCACAGCAAAATGCTTGCATCAAATTAATTTTTTATAAACTAACATGCCAATGTTTGGATATTTTACTTAAAATCCACACATCTGACAAAAGATAAATAAAATTTCTTCATATATAAAGATGTTACTATTGCTTACTGCTCCAGAAAAAATACTGAGTTTATCCTAATACATCCACAACCCTCTTATCTGGAGTTGGAAAGGGTCAGAGCGCCATGAAACAAAACTGCCCTCTTTGATCAAGAAAGGTGAACTCTAAATTCCCTTCCTACTAATCGGAAGATTCCATGAATCCACGTTTGTAAGTTCGGCCAAAGCCTAGTATTAGAATTAAAAATAAAATGTCCAGTAGCTACAGCAAGGACAATATTAGTTCCACTTAATTTAACAAATATTACTATAAAGAGCACTGAATTTGGAGTCAAAGGACCTGGTTGCTTGATTTCTCACAATATTGATGGTCTTGGGCTATTAATATTGTTAACTTCTTTGAAGATAAAATTCCTCATCTATAAGAGTACCTAATGACTGCAGCCACTAATCACCATTCTATTTGCACTTCACTTGGTGCAAACGATGTATTTCTGAAGAATTGCACACAAATTTTTTTTAATTGAGTTGATTTTCTACACTGATTCAAATTGGAATTTTTTAAACTTTTTACCTTCATTTCTTAACACCTGTACTTACATATATAATATATATAAACCACACAGAAAAAATATCTGATATTTAAAGAAACATTGCAATTATTTATTTTTGCAAAGCCAGAAAAATCATACTGTAATCACTCTCTAGAGTCATAGAAAAGTATTCATTTCTATGAAGGAATGAAAGAATCTCAAAGTTGGAAGCAAATCCAGTGGTCCAACTTTTTTCCTGAAGTAGGAATCAACACTGTCCTATTAAAATTCATGAATACTGAAGAAAAGCCGTTTTTTTCACGGTACTTTGGATGTGGAAACTACTAGCAGCTTGGAGGACAAACCACAAGAGAATGATCTGAGGCATACAGAAGCTAAGTGACTGGCCCAAGATCACAGAATAAGTAAAAGTCAGAATCAGCATTTGAATTCAGATTTCCAAACTACTACTTATGTCAGTAGTCTTAATTCCTTTAACAAGCAAACTTCCCTTCTTAAATAGATCTAACTTCAAAGTTTTGGAAATGGAGGGGAGAGGAATCCAAAGGAGTATCTCCAAATATAGGCAATTACTATCATACAAATTGCATTCTAAAAGTTAGTAAATATTATCCTACAAAAACAATCTTATACAATGTTAAAAATGAATGAAAGCTAGGATTCCATGCATACAGTATAATATTATAACTGTAATTGGTCAACAAGCATTAATTACACACTTATTATGTATCAGACATTGTATTGAGAATACAAATACAAGTAAAAAGCCAGCTCCTGCCCCCAAAGAAGCTTGAATTCTCAGAGAAGACAACACATAAAAAAAGGAAGCTGAAAGGTAGAGGGGGAGAGAAGGTACTGGGGAAGAAAGAGGTGATGGAGAAGTCCAGAGGCTTGCAACCTAGTGGGAAATGAAGAGAAGGTTAACTTTGGGCACCCTGCTTAAATGGAACCTTCCCCCTTCCAAGTTTCTCTATTACTATAGGCACCATCTGTTGCCCTGACACCACTTCACTGTCACCCTCAACCCCTTTCTCACACTCACTCCACATAATCCAAACTGCAGCCACATACTGCAGCAGTTACTACCTTCACAACATCTCTCACATAAAAAACATCCCTTTCTCTCCATTTACACAGTCACTTTGCTGAAAACTTTCGTCTCCTTATCCCCGGACTGTTACAAAAGCCTTCGGGGTCATTTCCCTGACTCAGGTCTTTCCTCACATCTCCTTCCCAGATGCCAGAGTGAATTCCTGAATCAGAGATAGGAACTCGATGAATTTCAATGTCTCCCTACTCCTAGATCAAATATAAAATTCTCTGGTTGGCAGTTAATGTACTTCACACCTTGTCCCTTGCTATCTTTACAGTCTTCTTACACTTTACTCCCTTTCACACGTGGTAATCCAGTGGCACTGGCCTTCTCAAAATTCCTCACATACAACACTTTGTTCAAGTCTTAGCTCAAATCTCACCTTCTGAATAAGACCTTTCAGGTCCCTCCCAGGGCTAATGCCTCCCAAGATTACCTCTCATTTATACTACATATATCTATCTTGTATGATTGGCCCCATTAAGATGTGAGTTCCTAGAGAACAAAAACCATGTTTTTGCCTTTTTTGTATTCTAGCATTTAGGATAGTGCCTGGGATATGGTAAGAGCTTAATGAAGTTCTTGATTAATAATATCTGCTTGCTTAATTGACTATTAGTAAAGATCCAAATCTAGATTCAGTACATGGAATTCCCTTGATGCTAGCAGTAAAAAAAACTTAGACTATCTCAAAAAGACTATGTGGCAACAATACACTGACTTTTAATGCACTTATCTACTGTAGAGAACAATGTTTCCTACCGAGAATGCACTGAAAAACCCAAGGCCAGAAACAAATCAAACAAATACATTCTCATTCTCTCTCTCTCTCTCTCTCTCTCTCTCTCTCTCTCTCTCTCTTTCTCTCCCTCCCTCCCCTCTCTCCCTCTCTCTCTTGCACTTCCTTTCCCCCACTCACAAACATACAAAGATTCCCCCAGCCTCAAGCCACCATTAGATCCCATGATCTAGATTAAAAAGCTCCAGATGGGCAAAGGCAGCAGCAGCAGTAGAAGGAGAGAGAGGATGGTTCTGGAGAATTTAAGGCTCTGGAAAGAAGGGCCTGAGTACGTTATTCAGGAGCCATTGCTTCCTGCTCATAATTTTAAAAAAAATTGAAACCATCCTAGGGCTACTTCTCCTCTCCTTCTCCCAGGGATTGCTCTGCCTACCTCCCTTCAATGATCACCACTAGTTTCTTACTCTCCTTATCATTACACTGTGAGCTCCTTTAAAGGAAGGACGGGTTTTGTTTTTGTGGTAATTTGGGGTTTTTTTTACTTGCATTATATCCTCAGCACTTAGCACAGAAACTGGCACATAGTAGGCATTTCATAAATGCCCACTAATGTTAGTTGACTTCTCTGCACTACCCAAGAAAAGAACATAGTATCAAAGCTGATCTCTCTAGTCTATTGCCTCAAAAGCAAGTACACAGCACTTCAGAGGTTTTCTAAGGTTTGGTTTTTTTTTCTCCTAGCAGGAAAAGGAGGTTAAAACACTTCAACTTACGGAGGGGATGTGAGAAAACTGGGATACTAATGCACTGTTGGTGGAGTTGTGAACGGATCCAACCATTATGAAGAGCAATTTAGAGCTATACCCAAAGGGTGTTAAACTGTGCATATCCCTTGATCCAACAATACCACTGCTAGGTCTATGTCCCAAAGACATCCCCAAAAAAAGAAAAGAAAAGGATCTATTTGGGAAAAAAATATTTATAGCAACTCTTTTTGTGGAGGTTAAGAATTGGAAATCAAAGGAATGCCGATCAATTAGGGAGTTGGCTAAACAAGATGTGGTATATATGATTATGATGGAATATTATTGTGCAATGAAATGAAATGTCAAGCAGGATGATTTCAGTATACTTATGTTTGAAGAATGACAGATCAAAAATGGGAGCATATGTTTTACACAAAATCTATACTCTATATTAGTTGAACACTATCACTCAGTAAAAGAAAGTAAAATTAAGGTTTATTTTCACTAGAATGTTTGGTAATAGCCAAGGGCAGCTAGGTGGTACAGTGGATAGAGCACCAGTGCAGGAGTCAGGAGGACTTGAGTTTAAATCTCACCTCAGGCGCTTGAGGTGTGACCTTGGGCAAGTCACTTAACCCCAACTGCCTCATCCTGAGTCATCTCCAGTCATCCTGATGAATATTTGGTCACTGGATTCAGATGGCTCTAGAGGAGAAGTGAGGCTGGTAACCTGCACAGCTCTCCCTCACTCAAAATAAAGTCAAGTGCAAGACATGTCATCAATTCTCTGATGGCATAGTCTTCTTTGGCAATGAAGGACAAACACACGCTGATAACAGCCAACTACTAACAAATCCCTACTTAAATTACTCCCTTTTCATTATTGTCAAAAGCATTTCAGGTGACAAGGAGAAACTAAGTATCTGTGTGGGATTTATGCCTTTTAAAACTTTTGAGTTTTTTAAAACAAAAACGAAAAACGTACCTCACCACTCCCAATTCTTGAGTTTAGCACTTATAAGCAACAGACTGTATCTACTCTCCAGAGTCAATGTGTCTAAGGACAGACTCATCCTTAAAAGTCTGGCCACTAGGTGATGAATACTTAGTCCCTAACAAGCCACAATTCAGTCAAAAAAATATGTATTAAATGCCTACTATGTGTCAGGCACTATGCTAAGCTCTGGTGATAAAAACAATGGTAAAAGAAAGCAACTGACTTCAAAATCTAATGGGCAAGCAAGCAAAGAAACATGTTCAAGTGAACTATATACAAATGATAAAGAGGAACTAATCAAAAAAGTCAAGACACTAGAATTAAGGGGAAAAAGAAAAAGATTTCCTGTAAAAGATGGGAAGCCAATAGGCAAAATGAGGGACCGTGTTCCAGGCATGGTGGACAGCCAAACAAACTGGAGCCTAAGGATGAGTGTCTTGTTCATGGAACCGCAAGGAGGCCAGTGTTACTGGATCAATTAGTACACGGTACAAAGTAAGGTGGAAGAAGACTGGAAAGGTGAAAGGGAGGTGAAATTATAAATGGCTCAGAACACCAAAGAATTTTATATTTGGTCCTGAAAACCATAGGGAGCCACTGGAATTTATTAAGTACAGCAGAAACACAGTGACACCCACATATGAAAATCATTTTGGCAGCTGAATAAAGGATGGATTGAAGTTCATCAAGTTCACAGAAACTCAAGGCAGGTAGATCCATCAATAGGCTATTGCAACAGCACAAGTGTAAGGTGATGAGGACCTGGATCTAAGTGGTAGCAGTCAGAAAAGACAAGGGGGCATATTCCAAACTCAACAGACATAAGCACGTTGTAGGGAAAGTGGGGGGGTGGGACTGGAGGGAAGGCTTATGGAGAAAAATAATAAGTTCTGTTTTAGACATGTTGAGTTTAAGATATCTACAGAAAATCTAGTTCAAGATGTCTAATAGGCAGTAAGACACGAGAGACTGGAGGTCAGGTGATGTTGGGGCAGAAAAACAGATCTGAGAATCATCATGGTAATTAAATCTACTACAGCTGATAAGACCACCAAGTCAAATAGCAGAGAGGGAGAAGAAAAGGGGACATAGGCTAGAACTCTGTAGGTGTCCATGATGTGGATGAGGATCCAGCAAAGGAGACTGAGAAGCACAGTCAGATGGGTAGGAGAACCAAGGGAAAGTGACATCCCAAAAACCTAGAGAGAAGAAATATCAAGTAGAAGAGTACAATCAACAGTGTGAAAGGCTACAGAGAGGTCAAGAAGAATGAAGACTAAGAAAAGGCCATCTTCGATATGGCAATTAAGAGATAAATTTGGAGATAACTTTGGAGAGATCAGTCTTCGTGGAATGATGTCAGAAGCAAGACTTTAAGAGATAAAGAGTGGAGAAAAAGTAGAAGGATCTATCATCAATAGCTTTTCAAGGTCAGCCACCAAGAACAGAAAAGATACAGGACAACAGTTAGAAGGAATAGAGGAATCGAGTGAGGGGTTTATGAGGAGAGGGAGAGAGAGAGAGAGATAGACATGTTTGTAGATAGAAGGAAATGAGCCAAGAGTTGGAGAAACTGAAAATAAGGTGATAAAGTAGGGGTGACAGAGGCAAGAATTTGTTGGAAGAGAAGGGAGGGAATGAGATCACTTGTGCAGGCAGAGGGGTTGGCCTTGGTAAAGAATAACGCCACCTCTCCTTGTGAGACAGAGGTGAAGGTAGTAACAGAAGGCATATAAGTGACATGAGATGAGGAAAGGGAAAGAAAAAGGAGCTGAAGGCAAATGGCCTCATTTGGGGTGGGGGGGTGTAAAATATGAAGCAAGGTTCTCAGCTGAGAGGGCTGTGTGGCAGAGGGAGCCCTGGGAGTTTTCAGAAGGGATAAAAATATTTGTAAGAATCACTGTGGTAAGTGGGATAAGGGAAATGGAGGATTGCTTAGCAGTAGGGAAAGCCCCTTTGGGGCTGTGTAACATAAATTTGTAGTGGACCCAATCAAAACTTTTGTGTAATTTTTCTCTACCCATATTCAACAGCACATTTGTATGAGCAAAAGCAGAACATGGTGGTAGTAATCCAAGACGAGGCTTGTCAGGGTCAGATATGGAAAGGGGGCCAGGGACTCAAGAGAAAAGGACAATGTAGAATGGAACTGATTCACCATGAGGTCAAGCTGGAGAAAACAAGAGAGAATGGTTACTGCAGGGGAGATACGCTGGGAGAGAACTGAAGGGTCAAGGGGTCAGAGGTAACAGGATGAATAAAGAATAGGATTTTGTGAGGGAAGGAAGAGAGAGAAGTGGAAAAGCAACAGATTCTGGTCAGATGATGGGATCTCAGCATTCTTAAACATGAAGGTGGTACATCTGTGGGCGATGAAGAGATCAAGGGTATCACCACCTTTGTGTGGGGCTGATGTAAAATGGAGGAATATGTCATGGGAAATGAGTAGGTTGAGCAACTGAGTGGTTATAATTTTTGAAGATGAGTCAACATGTATGCTGAAGTCCCCTAGTACAATGGCAGGAGTTGGGGAGGAAAAATGTTGTAAGGCAGGTATTGAACTGATTGAGGAAGAAGAGGAATGTCTTAAAGTTCTGAGTGAAGGTACAACCAGTACTGGGGAAGATAACCAGGGAGGCTGAATCATCTCCAGGAGCCAGGTTCCAGTGACAGCTAGAATCTGGAAGCAGGAAAGGAAAAACTTAAGATGAAGGGCAGTGGGCACAGTGGAAGGAGTGACACTTGGTTGGGACTTTGGGGTGGGAGGGTTGAGTGGATGGTAATAAAGAATCAGGTGGGGGGATAGGGAATCAGATTTGGATGATGACCCCCAGGGATTTTGAATCACAGGGATATGAAGCATATACCCAAGTGTGAGAATGTTCATCATTGAGTGGAAGAGGTTACTTCTCTTCTCAGAGGAGACTGGAGAACAGACTGTTCCTCTTTGCACCAGATGTTCTCCAAATCACAGACAAGAGATCTGACTGGCAATAGGAAGTGGAAGTTGCCTTGCACTGGCCTGGGTGGGAAATCCTGCTACCTGACCTTAGAAGTCTTTTCTCTGGGGTCATGCCCAGCAGGAGATGGAAGGGTATAGTCGGAGGAATGTCTTGCTCCTCTTCTAAGCTGAGGCATTAAGAAGTGAAATTCTTATGCAGAGGAAGTCTGATTGGAGTACATGAAAGTCAGCCAGGTCCCTTGCCACCTTCCCTCAAGGGGCATGCTCAGCAGGAAATGGAAGGCACATGGTCAATTTAGTATAAAATATCAAAAAATATTAATCATTAAAGCAGTAACATAGCAATAACAATTGAAGTGGACTTCCACAATCTGTAATACTCAGCAAAGGCATCAGAAGTGACTTTTTTTAGTAAAATTTTATTTATTTTGTTACATTTTAAATTCTGAAGTGTCTCTTTCCTCCCTTTCTCCCCATCCCAAATTAGAGAATGGTACCATTTGGCACAGTTGTATAGCTGTAGATATATGTAAAACCATACTATGCATACTTCCATTTATCAGTCCTTTCTTCTTTATCATTTCTTTGTCTAGAGGTAGACAACATTTTCCTTCACAGATCCTTTGTAGTTATTATGAGTTACTCTTCTATATATATGTAGCTGTTGTTGTATACAATATTGCCTTAAGTCTGATCATTTCACTTTTCATTATTTCAATTAAGCAAGTTTTTCTATGCTTTTCTAAAATAAACCAACTCATCCTTTCTTACGGTATAGTAGTATTCCATCACAATCAACTACAATTTGTTCAGCCATTTCCCAGTTGATGGGCAACTCCTCAATTTCCAATTTTTTGCCACCACAAAGAGAGCTGCTATAAATATTTTGGAACATATAGGATCTTTTTCTTTTTTCCTTGATCACTTTGGGAAACATCTATTAGTGGTAAACACTAGGTCAAAAAAAATATATGCATATGTATGTGTGTATGTATGTATATATACATGTATGTGCGTGTACTATATATCATATATGTATTATATATATATATGTATGTATAAACTCCTTGGGCATAATTCCAGATTGTTCTCCAAAATTGTTAGAACAATTCACAGTTCCACCAACATGGTATTAGTGTCCCAATTTTCCTACATCCCTCTGTAATGACTCACTTTTGGGGGGAAAAGATAGGTAAATGCTTAACTCGGAAAGAGATATTAAACTGAGAAATGAGTTGGGCAGATTTCATCATCATTATTGTCACTATTTACCATGAAAGCCCTTGCTTTTCAGTCAGCTGAAGAAAAAAAGTGTAGGAATCATTTTACACTGTAGCTTCTCACCCTTACATGAATGTAAGATACTTAGTTACCATAACTTGGCCTAAAATAATATATAAACAAGTTGCAAATTTAAGAATTTGACATCAAAGCACTCCAATACGTAAGCAGCTAGGAGGTGGTGCAGCTGATAAAGCATCAGACAAAGCCAAGAAGACCTAAGTTTGAATCCTACCCCAATGTTGTCACGTAGCTTTAAGCCTCAATTTCTTCAGGTAAAATAGGGTTCATAGTAACACCTACTTCACAAGGCTGTTGTAAGGATCAAATGATATAATACACAGAGAGCAGTTACAAACCTTAAAGTGCTACATAAATGCTAGTTACTGTTATTGCTATCCTCTGCCTAAAAGAAATTATCTATGACTTCCTTGGTATCGGAAATTGTAAATCACAAATTAGTAGGTAAGGTGTAAGGGCTTAGAAATTTTTAAAAGGCAGGATCTGAACCCAAGTCTTCTTGACTCCAAGCCCAGGACACTATCTACAACATCATGTGGCCTCTTTCTCTACTTAGTCTATTGCATCATACCACCTCTCTCTTTTCACAAATATTCAAATTCCATAATGCTTGAAAAGAATGGGTTACTGTAGACTAAGGGGCCAGCTTCTTTTTTCTCTCTGTTAAGATTTTCCCTCTTTTATAAGTATATGCTAGGGAAAGGCAAAAAGGTGTTCTTTAGAGGATGCTAAAAGATTTATTTTTTTTTAAAGAAGGTTATGGTCAATGCTGGATAATGCATAAAAGAAATTCCTTTCAGTTTACTGCCCAAATGCTAAAGATAATTTATTCCTACTTTGAAATAACAATTACTGTCTTTTTAGAAAATTCCAGCGTATTACTTCTAGTTTGAAATCAAAAATAAAGAAGTCTGGATTCTGTGTTACTGATTTCTCCCCCTTGATCACTGCCTTGTCATGACAGAGGGGTTCATGTAGCTCAATGAAACTATGAGCTATGCTGCTATGGTTACCCAAGACAAACAAGTCATAGTGGAAAGTTCTGACAAAAGGTGATCCACTGGAGAAAGAAATGGCAAATGATGCCATTATCTTTACCAAGAAAACCCCATGGACAGTACTAAAATGATTTTTAAAAAAAGATGACAACAGAAGATGAGTCCCTCAAGTCAGACAGTATCCAGTATGCTACTGGGAAGAGCAGAAGAAAACTACAAGTACTTCCAGTATTAATCAAGTAGCTAAGTCAAAGCTGAAGGGAAGCTCAGCTGCAAATACATCTGGTGATGAAAGGTAAATCCAAAGCTATAAAGAACAATGTTGCATAGGAACCTGGAATGTAAGGAACCAAAGTAAGCTGGATGTCATCAAACAAGGGACAGAAAGATTAAACAGCAACATCTTGGGTGTCAGTGAACTTAAATAGACTGGAATGGGAGAATTTAATCCAGGTGAGCACTACATATACTACTGGTGACAAAAAAGCCCTTAAATAAAATGAAGTAGCCCTCACAGTCAATTAAAGGGTGAAAAAAGCAGAACTGTGGAATAATCTCAAAAATGACTGAATTATATCTGTTCAAATCCAAGGTATCACAAGTTCAACTTCCACTAATACAATACAACCACTAATGCCAGAGGCCAAAGTTGATCAGTTCTATAAAGACCTACAACATCTTCTAGAAGTTATTTCTAGAAATAACACCCAAAAAAGATGTTATATTCATCGCAGGGGATTGTAATGCTAAAGTGGGAGGTAGGTTTGTTCAGGAAAGACCAGTACCTCTCGTGTGAAGGCTGCCAAGATCTTTTCAGGGCAGCTTTGGTGTCCGCATGTTCCACCTAACTCTCACCTATGGCTCCAAGAAGCAATAGCATACCCAGTGGCTACACCCCAGTAAATCATTTCAGCAGGCAGGCTAAACTAGGTTGAGGGTAATCGAGGGGTCTCAATCCTGTTGGTGACTTAGGGGTGTGTCTACCCAAGCATGTGAAGACTTCCCCTGGTGGAAGGGGCGGATGAGAACAATCTGTTCCAAAGGTCACGAAGAGAGCTAAAGCAGGCTGTGGAGTGCTTAGAGACTGGTTAGACATCAAGGATGTCAAAGTCATTTACTGAATCTTGAGCCATTAACAGTTGTCTTGGGAAAACAACTAAGATCTTGGCAACTGGTCCCATAAATTCCTGGCAAACAGGGAAAAGAAATAGAAGCAGTGTCAGATGCTATATTCTTGGGCTCAAAGGTAACTGCTGATGGTGACTGCAGCCATGAAATCAAAAGATGCTTGCTCCCTGGAAGGAAAGCTATGGCAAATATGCAGTATTTAGTATACTAAAAAGCAGAAACATTACCTTGCTGACAAAAGTTCATATAGTCAAGGGTATGGTTTTTTCCAGTAACAATGTATGGCTGTGAGAGTTCTATAATGAAAGTGGAGCACCACAGAATTGACACTTTTAAATGGTGATGCTAGCAAAGTCTTTTAAGAGTACCCTGGACAGCAAGGAGTTCAAATCAGTCAATACTTAAAGAAATTATTTCAGACTATTCATTGGGAGGTCAAATATTGAAGCTGAAGTTTAAACACTTTGTTAAATACTCACATAATGAGAAGAGAGGACTCACTGGAAAAGACTCTGAAGTTGGGAAAGACTGAAGGCAAAATGAGAAGGGGGCAACAGAGGATGAGATGGATAGTGTCATGGAAACAATAAATAAGAACTTGGACTGACTTTAAAAGGTAGTGGAAAATGGAAGAGCCTAGAGTACTACAGTCCATGAGGTCACAAAGAGTACCAACAGAACAAATGAACAACTACAACAACGTTACTGAATTAGGACCACTGGCTATAAAAGAAATTCACATGGTACACAGAGAACCTTCATATGGTATGCAACAGAATTTAGCTACCAGAAAAGTATCCATCTCGTCTTTTCTGAAAACTGAAACTCTGTAGATACAACAGGATTTGTTTTTCTTGTTTCATATTTTTCAATAAAAACTGGAAAGCAAATACGAAGGGAGGGATGTTTAATTGACTGGCATTTGGGGAAAAAAACTAACAAATTATCAATTAAAAAGCTATTACTTAAAAGCAAAATGCAGAAAAGAATTTCTAATAGAATTTTTAGAGTAACAAAATCAAGTCAAACAACATGTATTTATTGCTCACCTCCTAAGTATCAGGCACTATGCTAAACACTATATTTGCTGCGAGGATAAAATGAGGTATCTATAGGGCACTCAGCAAAGTGCCTGGAATATGGCTGGCACTACATAAATTTTAATAATTATTATTATTCCACAGTAAAAAGAACATAATTTTAACTAAGTCAGCAGTTCCTGGGTCAGCAATTCTCCCAATAACATGGTTTAGGTGAGTTTTTTAAAAAGTAAATTAACTGAAGCAATCTTTTAAAAATTTAATTCTTAGATTTTTAGAAACAGTGATCTTTAGTTAATCTAATGTTTTAAAATTATCCAAAAATATCACATCAAATACCCTAAGATACTTTAAAAGGAAAACTACAAATTAAACTAATGACAACATGTCCCATGTACTTCAGCTGTAGAGAAATTACTATACTTGTTCATTAATGGTCTCTGGTGATGAAAAAATTGCTACTTATATAGAAACACCTTAAGATGGCTAAGTATCAACTGGTTCTGTATAATAAAGTCACAGGATTTGGAATTGAGGTTCTTGTCATTAAAAGATCATCTTTCATAGCTCCGTTTCATCTGACTTCTTATGTAAATAAGGCATAGCTTTTTTAAATCAATGTCTCTGACCATTTCCTTTTTAATAGCTTTTGATTCCCTACAATTGACTTAAAATTTAGCATTATCTTTTTGTGTTTAAAAGATCATAAGGTCCCTCACAAATTTTAAATCTATTTTTCTTAAAAAGATAAAATAGTGCTCACTAAGAACTGGAGGTTTCTATTGGACAAACTGAGTCACCTATGACCTCTGGTCCACATGATTTCAAAGGCAAAAGCCCTGCTTTGGCAGCTTTTCAAGATAAACTCAATGCTTTCTGGACATCTGTATCCAGGTTATTTCCTTCCCCGGTTGTAATCCAAATTGTATTGGATCAGGTGTTGGTCTCATAGAACAATTCTTTATAATACTTAAAAGAACCCTTTAACATAATTCATCAAGGCCCTGTTTTTAAGAAGGGGGTAGCGAGAAGAGGAAAGAATAAACATCTATGTAGCACCTACGCTGTAACTCAGCACTGCCAACAACCCTGCTGGATAGGTATTACTATCCCCATTTTACAGTTGGGGAAAAGTGAGGCAAACAAAGGGTAAGGAATTTAACCAAGGTCATGCAGCTACCACGTGTCTCAAGTTGGATTTTAACTGAGATATTCCTGACTCCAGGCCCAGAACTCCACCTATTACACACCAGCTCTTAGTAAATATCTGTAAACCATAAGCTCTTTGTTTGCACTGCCCAAACTTGAGAAAAAGAAATGTTACCTTAAGAAGTCTTTTAAAAAGTGTACTGATAGTCAGCAAACAAGCATTTATTAAGTGCTTACTATGTACCAGGAACTGTGCAAAACATGGCCACTACTCTCAAAGAGTTCACATTCTGACAGAAAAGACAACATGCAAATAACTATGTACATACAAAATATTTAGTGTAAATAGAAGGTAATCTCAGAGGGATGAGACTTGGGGGAGGAGGGCATCTGAAAGGACAATGGGAAAGGCTTCCTCCAGAGGTTAAGATTCAAGTTGAGTCTTGCAGGATGCCAAGGAAACTATTCTAGTGGGTATGGGTAAGAGCCAGTAAAAATCCACAGAGGTGGGTAATGGATTGTCATGTGTGAGGAACAGCAATTACACGAATGTAGATGGATTGTAGAGTTCACAGAGGGGAGTAAAATGTAAGATTAAAAAGACAGAAAGAAGCCAGGTTGTAAAAGGCTTTATAATTAAATGCCTTGTATTACTACCACTACTACTGTAGTTGATAATTTGTAAGACTTCTACTAATAAGTTTAGTGGATACAGTGCTAGAGTTGGAGTCAGGAAGACTTGAGTTCAAATCACAGTTAGTTATGTGACGCTGGACAAGTCACTTAACCTCCCTCTCCCAGCCTGTTTCCTCATCTATAAAATGGCATCCATCTCATAGGGTTCTTGTGGAGATCAAATGAGATAACATATGAAAAGCATTAACCTTAAAGTGCTACATAAACGCTAGCTATTTACCATAAATACCCTAAGTTCATTTAGCAAACTTCAGTCACTTTTGTTAGAATATATACTAACTGGCAAAAATGTAATAACAGGCATTATGAGCAAGGAACTTGGGAATCAAAAGTGCTAAGGTCAAGTCATGGCTATACCAAGACATGTGATCTTGGGTAAATAACTTCCCTCTCTAAGCCTTAGTTTTCTTATTAAAATGAGGGAATTAAGCAAAAAGATCTCTAAGGTTTATTTCAGCTCTAATATTCTGTATATGTAAAATATATAACACTAAGTGAATCCATAAATGTATATTTTAAAAAAAAATAGACCGAGATGCAATCTCAGTTTCATATTGACTTATGTACTTTAGTAAGCCATTTTACCAACTGTAACTTTGCTCCTGTTTAAATAATAATTTCTAGCTAGTTCACTATAGTAGATACTATTATAGATAATCTCAATGGAAGTTTAATGATAATTTAACAATTCTGAATTAATTTAAATTAATCTTCAATTCATAAATAACTTCAGCAGTAGAAAATGGTACAGCTTCACTTTTTTTTTTCCAATCACCACTGAATCCACCACTAATTCTGACTGGCTGCCAACAGTACAAGGGAAATAGAAAAAATACATAAATGGGACATCACAAATCCATTATCACTGAGTTGGAAAAACAACTCAAAGCACAGATCCTTTTGGTCAGAGGTCACCTTAAGGATGCAACTAGGGAGAAGCTGATAAAAGAATGTTTTCAGATATTTGAGTAACCTCTGCCTCAACAGACTACTAAGGCTCATTAGAAGTCAGAAACAATCAATTAATATTTGCTTTACTCAGACAACATGCTCTCCAAGTATATATGCAACAAAAAAATATAATTAAGGAACACTTAATGTGCAATGAATTAGCAGCAAGTTCAAAGAAAAATAAAAGTATTTGTCAACTGACAAGAAATATTTCAAGCAAACTAAAACTTTCTATCAGAAAACAGTGTCATTAGTCATTTCCTTCATCCAGCTGTTTATTACAGGTGTGCAACACATGCACGTGCACACACTTTTCCAGTAGACAGACCTAAACGCAAGTGACTTGTAAATGTAATTTGTGATGGTCCACAGAATACAAGACTCAGAGTAGCAAGGAGTCTTAGAAGTTCTAGTTTCCTATCCCATGTAGGAATTCCCTCTTGTAATATACTTGACAGGTGGAGATACAGCTTTGATTGCTTCCAGTGACAAAGAATACAGTTAACATCTCACAAAAGCTCAATTCCGTTCACATTTATTAAGCTCTTTAAAATTTACAAAGCATTTTCTCAACAAAACCTTATGAGAAAGGTAATATGACTACTGTTTTCCCTATTTTGCAGATGAGGAAACTAAATGCGGATTCCGTGTTCTTTCTTCTAATTCCATTGGAGCAGTGCTGATCACTAGGAAGTTCTTAATATTGAGCTTAGAGCTGCTTCTCTATACCTTTCACCTTCTAGTCCTTGTTCTTCCCTCCAGAACCAAAAGGATGAAGTTTAAAATACAAAATTGATTGCAATGAAATAGAATGATATAGATAGAGAGGTTCTGCCCAGAATAACTAGGACAAGGGAGGTAGAAAGATAGAAGAGGCAGAGATAGGGAGGATCAAGTGCAAATAAAGAAAGTAAAGCACGAGATGTGACAGAGATGAAACACGGTTTGTATCAAAAGCCAGAGCCTTAGCAAGAAGGCTAGCTCAAGACATTTCTGGGAGTAGGACATAGGAAGTATACAACAACCGTTTCACAGAATCAAAAGACTTCCTAAAAAGAGGGTTTGGAGGTTCTTGTTTTGGGGAGGGGTTTTTTGTTTGTTTGTTTTTGCCTGAATCTAGAGATTGTATATATTATCAGCCAAAAGGGGTCTTGCTTCCTCAAGATGGCTGCTGCTGAATCAGAGTGGAATTAAGACAAATAAATCTAGATAAAGCTAAATTAATTTCAATAAACATTTGTTAAGCACCTACTCTTGTAATGGACTATGCAAGGATTCTACTGGCGTCAGTAACTATGCTGCATATATTTAATCTGCCCATGGCCCTATACTCCTTACTCAGAAATTACTCAGACAGTAGTCAAGTTGTTACTATCTGATTAAGTGCATGACATTCCAGAAGACTCACTATAGAAGGTATATGTGGGGGAGGGGGCACTGGGAAGAGAAAGAAGAGCAAAGATGTAGGGAGGATTGTAAGGAGAATTGAGGAGAAAAGATATCTTCTCAAGATCAAAATCTAAATGAGAAAACCCCTTTTAGTTATGTGGGTGGACAGGAGATAAAACCAGTTGTAAACAAAAGAGCCTTCTATTTGGGGTGATCTTAACATTTTGTTATAAAGAAATGAAAGTTATCACTGAATTCTGTCACTTAAACAGCATATTCTACAATGATGTACAAATTAAAAAATCAAAAATCAAATCATGATGACTAATACACCCTAAGCTGACAGGTAGGGGTACTTCTGCTCTTCAGTAGTTTTCAATTGCATAGTTTGGAGTAATCTTGGCAAAGATACTGGAGAAGTCTGCCATTTTCCTTCTCCAGTTCATTTTTCAGATGAAGAAACTGAGGCAAACAGGATTAAGTAATGTGCTCAAGGTCACATAGCTAGTAAGTGTCTGAGGCCAGATCTGGCAGTCTCTCCACTGCATCACCTAGCTGTCCCCAAGCTGCTAGGTATGCGATAATGTATCTTTAAGCTCCCAACTACTGAAAGTCAACAGAGTTCTCTGAAACAATTTGCAACAGTTACTATGATAAACGTACTTGTAATGTCTTGTCAAATTCAACATACTGGGCAACTTCCTATCAACTTAATCTATTAACTATACTGATATCATATGGAAGAACACTAACAATAGGACCCCTGGAATTGGCCGGTTTCTTGGCATTAAAGTGAAAACTTTTTGCATCACATACATGTTGGGGTTATAGTGTGTAAAGAATAAAAAATAACAATAAGCTTACCCAGCTGGTGAATAGAGAGCTGAATAGAAAAATAGCAAATAAGTAAGTCAAAAGAAACTTTATTTTAGGGGTTCATGGAAGGACACCCATAAGCAACATAACAACTATGGATGGCCAGGAAACAACTATATCAACTGAACAGCATGGCTATAGTACACAAAAATAAAGCTATTTTCTAAACAAGAGTCTAGGAGGCAGCATTAAAAGCAGTTCAGGGTATTTTGGATAGTAGTAGTAATTTAACAAAGGAGATACTTCACAAATGTTGTATGAACACAGTTCATATGCACAAAACAAAATTCATCATCACAATGGTGTGATCTTAAAAAAACAGATAGCAGTACGGGCCAATATCATGTTATAATTTAAACACAGAACTTCCAAAGAACTTGGGGCAACCTACAAACACATATTATAAATGTATGATAAGTGATTTTAGCAAGTAAAACAGAGGCCATCTAAGGAATAGCAGAAGTGCTTTCAGATAGTAGAACTGAATATGTGGGCAATAAATCTGACTTTACATTTTCTATCCACTGGAGTGAAAACAGAAACATTCAGTAACATAGTTTTTATTTTGACACAAATTCATCTGCATCAATGATATTTTTTTTCTGCAAATAAACTGAAATAGGAATTTATCAAGTGGATTCTTGTATAAAGAGCACAAAGTGACAAAGTAAACTGTCTCTTCAGTTGTAATTTTACAAAAAATACACATAGGCTTTTCAAAAAGACAATTCTCATATCTACTTTTTATAAAAGCAAAAGGCATGATAGCAAAATGTAATTCAAAGAATTCATTTCTACAAATGTTTGCAATAAGGTGGTCCAAGAGTTTTCTTTATGACAGTCTAACTTAACAGAAGATAAAAATATGAACTCTAATGAATGGACAATTAACATGTTTAGGGAGGTTTACTCTTCCCTTGCCCTCCAATATCAGGTACCTTAAACTAAATTCAAACGAGTACTGGGTTTCATCCAGCTTATTATCAAATTCTCTAATAGATACCTATAATTGCTGATAATTATATTAAGGATTAAAGTGAGGACCAAAAACTTTATATTCTAGACATGAGAAGGGCAAAGATGACATTATTTTCTTGAAGACTTTGAGCTAAGCTCTTAGATTGACTCTCATCTATTTTTCCATGCTTATTTTCTCACTATTCCCCTTCATATATTCTATCTTCCAATCAAATTGCCCTGAACTCAAAATTACATTTTATAACTCCAGACATTCACAAATGCAGTTCCCAATTCATAAAATGTGCTCCCTTCTTATCTTCCAGTCAAATGGATTCTTACTGTTACAGACATTTCAGAGCCCACCTCTGGGCCTTTGTACTAGCTGTTACTCATTTCTGGAATGCCCTCCCTCCTCATTTCCCTATTTCAGAATCCCTTACTTTCTTCAAAACTCAGTTCAAGCTCTGGCTTCTACATGGAGACTTTTCATTCTGATCACACCAGCTGCATGTGCTTCCCCCCAAAAAACTCTTATTGCATTTATTCTGTATACACCTATGTAAAACATTTTGTATATGGTAGCCTTCCCAGTAAACTATAAATTCCTCAAGCGTAGGCCTGGCACAGAGCAGGCACTTAATAAATGGTTGTTGATTGACTGATTTCTGTCTCTCAGAATCTTCATCTTTATTTAAGGCTCAACTGAATTGTCACATGCTTCATGAAGTCTTCCTTGATTTTTCCAATTGTTAATCCTTTCTCCTGCCTATTTTCCTTGTTCATGAAGCATCCCCCCTCTTCATATGGTATAAGCTGTTTGAGAGCCAGAACAGTCTCATTCCTGTCTTCTTTTGTCTTTACATCCTAACAAAAGAGCCCAACCAGTGTCTTTCATAAAAAAGGTATTCAGTAAATGCTTGCTGAATTGAAATTATCAAATTTGCAGATGGCATAACATTAAGAAAGGTGGATAATCAGGTTCCAAAAATACCACAAGAGAACAAAAAACTGTATCAAATACAATTTGATGAAATGAAATAGGAGTAAGTGTAAATAAAATTTTATACTTGGGAAGTTTATTGTTGTTGTTGTTGTTTTTAACCCTAAATATAGGATGGGGGAAACATAACTAGGTAGCAGTTGTTTAACAAACAAAAAAGTAGATCTTGAGTATTTTAGTGGACTGCAAGTTCAAAATATGTCAGTGGAATGACATAGTAGTCAAAAAAAAAAACTTAAGCTACTGTAATCTTAAAAAAAACCTTAAGCTACAGTAAGAGAAGCTAGTACTCAGAACTAAAGAGGTAATTGTATCAGTGTGCTCTTGTCCTGATCAGTTTCATTTCTGGGCATCACATTTTAGGAAAAAATACTGATGGGTCAGAAAATGTCCAGAGAAGGGTAAGTGCATTGAAAGGCCTCAGATAAAGCCACATGAAGACTGCTGAAGGGGCAAAGAATGTTTAGCATGATAAAAAAAAAAAAGATTTGAGAGACCTAATAGCTGTCTACAGGTAATCTAAAGGGCTTTC
This sequence comes from Potorous gilbertii, assembly GCA_028658325.1. Classification (NCBI taxonomy): domain Eukaryota; kingdom Metazoa; phylum Chordata; class Mammalia; order Diprotodontia; family Potoroidae; genus Potorous; species Potorous gilbertii. The sequence goes on along the minus strand of CM053771.1, from coordinate 131,624,703 downwards.
ATATAGAGAAGAAATTGTCCAGCTTAACCCACAGAGGCAGAACAAGGAGTAAACCTGCAATGAGGGAAACTTGAGTTTCATGAAAGGAAAATTTCCTAACTAGAGCAGTACAAAAGTAGAATGGTCTGTCTTAGAAGGCAGTGAGTTACCCCTGTCTAGAGGCTGTCAGACAAAGCTGGATGATCACTTGTTGGGACTTGTTCAGTCACAGGATGACCTTGATGGCCTTCATAGTCCCTTCTAAATCTGAAAGTTTTAGGATTTTATGTAATTGTATCCAGACAAAAGTTCTACTCATTTAAACACTGTCCAGAGTAGCAAGGGGTACCTACAGGTAGTCTTTTTTTTTGGAAGAAAGTTTTCCACCTCAAGTTTCCAGGTAGGTAAGCATCATAATTTTTTTAAAAGAGTAAGCACATATGCACACAAGACATTCAACTACAGATTGTTTTTAATTGCAGTTGTTCAAAAAAGTATACCTCAGCAGACAGGTTTAAAATCTAGCCATCAACACTTACAAGCTGTGTGATCAAGTGCATGTCTCAAGTGAACATCAGTTTTCATATCTACAAGATGGGAATAGGATCAAAGATATAGATCTGGAAAGGCATCTAGGCCAACCTCTTCATTCTACAAATGAGTTTGATGTGAATAGAAAGATAACCCATACTAGTCAGAAAACTGAGATGAGGTGGATGAGGAACCTGAGGATACAGGAAAGCTTAGTGACTTGTCCAAGGTCAAATAGATACTAAGTACCAGAGACTAAATTGTGAAGCTCTAATAATATGTTATAAAGTACTATATAAAGTAAACTATAATCTGTATGCAATTCTAAACCACAGTTTGGAATCTGTATTTTGCTTATATAGTTTTAACTTCTAAATCTGCTGATGTATTTCTAGACAATTTTTAAACTTTTTTCTTAGTAATCTTTAGCAATTTTTAAAGTTATTTTTAAACAAATACTTTTAAACAAATATTTTAACTAAATTTAAACTAATATTGAAAAAACAATCAAATTCAAAGAAAGCTAAGTTCTTACTCTCCTGCATAATTTCAGATTTAAGTACCAAAACGCATGAACTGCTTAATATGTGATACTTCTTTATTCTTTGGACTACTTTGCATTAGCAAATAGAATGACAGAGTACTAGACTTAGAATCTGGAAGACCTCAGTTCAAATCCTGCCTCAGCTACTTATTAACTCTGGGCAAATCATTCGACCTCTCTAAGTCTCAGTTCCTCAGCAGTAAAAATGAGAGTAGCTTTGAGCTCTAAAAATCTGACCCTAATTTATGATGTTTCTAATCCATTTGCAAATTCGATGTTCCCAAGCCTTTTTAGGATTATATAACAAATGGACCACTTCAATTACTTTTTTTCCACTTAAAAAAAAATATTTCAAGACATATGAGATTTCAATGACCCACAAGCTTTCTGCTATTATTCACAAAGAACTTTGCTGGGAAACCTGCGACTTACCAATCTAAGACTTTCTTCCATACTTTCAAAATGTACACAAAACCCCAACAATCCTATCAAGCACGCAGGCCATCAGAAAAACTGAAGAGATGGGGACAGGAGGTAAGAAAAATGCCCTCTCATTTGGCCTACCTGATACATTCTCTAAGGGGGTTTCCTTTCTCCATTCACTCCCTCAGAGGTGAGGGCTGCCCAGGAATCCCAGAACCTAAACTTTGGTCTGGGGAGTTAGAAGGGGGAAAAAAAAAAAAGTAAGGGCGTTTCCATGACAACCCTTAACAGAAGCAAGGGAAAGAGTTTCTCGAGTGAGCACGAGGAGGAAGAAGGGAGAGATGGGAAAAAGAGTGAAGGAAAAACGAAAGAGATGGGGAAAGTAGAAATGAAGGAGGAAAGGGATGGGAAAGGAGGCACGAAAGGAGGAAAAGTGAGAAAGGAGGAATAAAAGGAGGAAAGGTGTGGAAAAGAAGGAACGGAATCGCTTGTCAGATGTGTAAAGTGCCCAGGATGCCAACTGAGGGTCCCTGCCAGGGAGTGGAAGAGGATGAAGCAGCCCCGGGGACGGAGGAGGCGGGCAGAGCCCGGGACGCCCGAGTGGGGCTGGAGCCGGGCCCGCGAGAGCAGAAGTAGAGGCTGGGGCTCAGAG
>CM053771.1:131600826-131622074 GCA_028658325.1 Potorous gilbertii | reverse complement strand
TTGGTATGAAAACCTACCTTACAATACAGGAAAGTGGGGGAGAAGGAGATAAGCAGGGGGTGGGGTGATGGAAGGGAGGGCAATGGAAGGAGGGAGAAATTTGTAGTCAACACTCGGGGAGGGACAGGATCGAGAGAGAGAATAGAAACAATGTGGGGCAGGATAGGATGGAAGGAAATATAGTTAGTCTCACACAATACAACTATTATCGAAGTCATTCGCAAAACTGCACAGATATGGCCTATATTGAATTGCCTGCCTTCCCAAAGGGAATGGGTGGGGAGGGAGGGATGGAGAGAATTTGGAACTCAAAGTTTTAGGAACAACTGTTGAGTATTGTTCTTGCTACTAGGAAATAAGAAATATAGGTAATGGGGAATAGAAAGTTATCTGGCCCTACAGGAACAAAGAGAAGATGGGGACAAGGGAAGGGAGGGATGATAGAAGAGAGGGCAGATTGGTGATAGGGGAAATTAGAATGTTCAGTGTATTTGGAGTGGGGGAGGGGATAAATGGGGAGAAAATTTGGAACCCAAAATCTTGTGAAAATGAATGTAAAAAGTTAAATAAATAAATTCATATTAAAATAAATAAATAAATACATTAAAAAAAAAGAAAAGAATATCTGCCTCTGTTACGCAGCCAAAGACCATCATTTTCTGACTCTTATCATAGAGGATGCTGCAGATCCAGTGCTCTGCACCTCAAAGATCCATAGAAGTCTAGTCCTAGTCAAAGGAGAGAATTCAGGTATAGAAACTGAGGCAACTCAGATTGAGACTAACCAGGGTCAACTATCCTACTCAAAAGTGCAGCAAGGGAATACCTTGGCCCTGGCACAAAGGCTCAATTCAGGAATTTTAAGGCTTGAAAGATACTCAAAGAGAAAAAATTCTAAAACTATCACAGGCAAAACCCCTAACTTGCATGTCAAAGAAAAGATATTTCAAGCAGTCAGAAAGAGTTAAAATATCCAGGAACCACAGATAGGAACACACAAAACCTGGAAGCTTCTCCTCTCAACAAGCAATATTTCAAAAGACAAAAGATATAGGTTTCAATCAAATATAATGTATCTTTAAAAGCTAAGGTTAATATTACAGGCAGGAAAAAAATGGACCTTTATATATTTTGCTTTTCAAGCATTTAAATAGAAGTGTTTTTATGTTATTTCTCTCATTCAGTAAATATTCATTGAACTATATGTACTACCTGGGTGCTGCAGATGGCTCATGTTGGCAGCATCCCTTTATGTGTATGGGTTAGTCAAGGAAGGCTAACAACTCTGGTGTGAGGGCTTGCTGAGCCATTGTCAGGGCTGCATATCCACTTATATTTTCACCCAACTCTCATTTGTGGCTCCAGAAAGCTATAGCATGCTCAACAGTCATACTCTAGTAAAAAAAAAGTCTTGGTAGACAGGCTAAATCAGGTTAAGGGTAACTAATAGACTAAAGCCTCTTGGTGAGTTGAGGATGTCTAACCCAATTATATGAAGACTTTCCCCTGGGGAATGAGATGATGAGAATAATTTGTTCCAATAGCCTTGAAGATAGCTAAAGCACATGCTATGGAGCTCTTCGAACTTGGTCAGGCATCAAAGACTCCAAGGCCATCCATTGCATCACCAATCATCTTTACTTTGTGTTGCCACAGGACTTTGATGATTCTGGAGAAGAGAGTGAAACTGATGACTTTGTGCAACTCTGCCTCACCTGAGTCCAGTTCATATGCAAGTCAAGACATCATCCTCTGATGTCATTGGTAATAGGACTTTCAAACATTCCAGATGAAAAGACTCGACTTGAAAAAGAAATTTAAAATACAACACAAGATTTATGATAAATTTAGAAAAGCAAATTTATTTGAGCAATCCACAGAGACCGTTGATGGTATTGAAAGGCTAACATTGAGACAAGGGCAGAAGGAAAAGGTGTCATTTTAGAAACTTAATATCTTCTTTTTAAAAAATACACTTTATTTAGTTTAACTATTTTTTATTTTGAGTTCCAAATTCTTTCCCTCCCTCTATCCCTCTCCTACTCACTGAGAAGGCAAGTAATATGATACCAATTATACTTATAGAGTCATGCAAAATATTTCCATATTAAACATGTTGCAAGAAAAAGAAAATGAAAACATATATTTCAATCTGCACTCAGAGTTCTCTCTCTGGAGGTGGATAGCATTTTTCATCCTGAGGCCTTTGGAGTTATCTTAGATCATTGTATTGATCAGGATAGCTAAGTCTTTCATAGTTGGTCATGATTACGATGGTATTCTCCTAGAAGCTTAATATCTTCGAAGGGTATTGAGTTAAATAAGACAGGGAACTTTGGGGGAAGGGGGCACATTGAGTCTTGCTTGTGTTCTGACAGTTTTAAGAAAGAAAAGACTAAAGGAAGGGAAAAAGAATATACTAGTGAGAAATGAGGATGAAAGGTATAGGACTTACTATTTCTCATAACTGGAGTGCTTGAGAAAAATGAGTATATAAACGTGAAGGAAGAGATACTGGAGTGGACATCAGATAAATCTCATTTTTAATCTTAAATAAACAAAAGAGGGTTGAGCACATACATGCATGCAGTTTGGTGTAGAATACATTAAACTCAGGGAAACAGGAAGGGATGGGGGTGGGGAGGAAGAAGAAAGATAATAGAAGGGAGGGAATAGTTGCAATCAAAACAAACTTCCGGATCCTGAAGGGAGTAATTAAAGGAAAAGAACTGGAAACTGGAGAGGGGGATCCTGGGTGGGGGATGGGGAGATAGCTGAATAAACTATGTTATATGAAGGCAATGGAATTTATTTGAATTTATTTAATGCAATAGAATATTATTATTATTTAAGAAGAGTGAAAGAAATGATTTAGAGAATCCTGGGAATCAGAAATTGTTGTAGAGTGATGAGAACACAACCAGGAGAAAAATATATACAATGACAACAATACTTTAAAAAAAATCTTTTAATATTTAAGAACTATAATCAAGGCAATGAAAAACCAGGTCTCCAGAGAACATACGATAAAGCATGTTATCCACCTCCAGAGAGAGAGGTGATGGACACAAGGCACAGAATGAGGTATATGTTTTTGGACATGGCTGCTATGTGTATGTTTTACTTGACTATGCTTGCTGTTGCAAGGTTTTTTGTCTTGTTTTTCTTTCTGTTCTTAATTAGACATGGTGTAGCAATAGTGATCCTCCCTCCCAAAAAAGAAGAAAAGAAGAGGACCATTGAGATATTTCTTTAAAGTGCACCGGAATACATAAAGTAGCTTAGAAAGAAGTACAGACAAGCAGAACAGTTTTTAAAGTAATTGGTCGAATTTGTTCTGTACTCTTTTTTGTGAAAGCAAGCATTTGAAATCCTTTTTTCATGTTCTACCGTTGTATGTGAAACTGTTCATTTTTAAATTTACGTTCAATGAAAAAATAGAAAATGAAGTAGCTTATGACACCATGGATAGGGGGCTAAGCCTGGAGGCAGGAAGACCTGAGTTCAAATCCAACCTCAGTTACTTAGTAATATCTATTTATTTACTAGTTACTTTCAAGCTGTGTAACCATGAGCAAGTCATTTAACATTATTCTGCCTCAGTTTCTTCTGTTGTTAAATGGGAATAACAATACCACCTACCTACCAGAGTTGAAGGATCAAATAAGGCAATACTTGCAAAGGGCTTAGCACAGTGCCTGGCACATAGTAAGTAGTTAATAACTACTTGTTTCCTTCCTTTATGCTCTCTTGTTCCCTCCCCCCACCTTTTGCATATCCTGTTGCTTTTGAATAAGGTATACCCATTCAGAGATATACTACAATCATGGATTTCATACCATTTAATCTAAGTGATATCTATGAGGTCAATTTGACACTTTACATTAGAATCTCTAGTCACCTAATCGTCACCTAAACTTTGGACATTTTACTATTGATTTTGTTCTTTAATTTTGTCTCACAAACTTCTTATTCATCTCCCTTCATTATAACCACTTCCTACGATATCTGTTTTGGTGGATATATACAAGCAACTTTCTTCCTTCCTCTGTTCCTTTAATTTTAAAGCCTTTTGATTAAATTTTCAAAACATCAGGTAAATATATTCTTACTATAGACTTTGTTAGATTCATAAGCTATGGTTCAGAAAGCCAAATCCTATTCTTAGACACTGTCTTCCTAGTCAAGTATTCCCTTCCCAAATAATTGTTCTCTTCTGTATCCCTTGCCACTTGTGCCTCTATGCTCTTTGATTTCTTTTGCAAAATTTTGCAATCTTTGGAATGTTTTCTAAGTTTCTTCTGACAATATCATTTGTGCCCATGAGAGTTACTAGAAGTGGGTAGTAGTTATTCATTTTTCAAGTCTTGAGAGGTTCTCTATTATATCCAGGATACATGTGCTGGGAAGACAATAGACCTCTCTGTTGACAGTATCAGTTGAACAAATAGCTGCTTAGGAACTCTGAGCAGAGTCAATAACAAAAACTACACTTTTCTTCTTCCTTTGAACCTTACTGAATGTTCTCTCACCTGAAATCTTCTATGTCTTTGTTATCATTCCAGGGAGGACTAATAGTCACTTCCTTTTCAGAGCATCTAATCCTAGTCCAGCTCTTTCAGAAGAATTTCATGTGAGATTGTGTGTGTGTGTACGCATGTGTGTGTGTATGTGTTAGCTCTAAGTATGTTAGCTCCTTCCTTTCCTCTTCTGTGTTATATTCAACTCTCCAATCCCCTGAAAGGTTATTTCTCTTCTGCTACTTCAGTTCCATTTTTTCCCCATTGAAACCCACTTTGTTTATTTCTTTTTTTTAAAAAAAGGTTAATAATAATAAGAGCTAAGATTTGTATAGTGCCTTCTATGTGGGAGGCATTATTCTAAGCACTTTACCATTATCTCATTTAATCCTTACAAAAATCCTAGAAAGTAGTTGTTATTATTCCCTTTTACAGAGGAGGAAACTAAGGGAAACAGAGGGTAAGTGACTTGGTCAGGGTCACACAGATAGTAAGGATATGAGACTGGATTTAAATCCAGGTCTCCCTGACTCCAGGCCTGGTCCTCTATCTACTGTGCCACCCAGATTTCATTGTCCCTGATAATTTCGAGTGAGAAGAGTTGTTCCTTCAAGTTCCTTAACCTTCTCTTTTAGGAAGGAAACCAACCTACATTTGTAACATAATTATCAATTACTTGGTTTTGACAGAAATACTAACATCCCACACTCAATGCAAATCACTGCAAATTTTTTCCTGTTCTTCATACTAATGGAGCTACTCAGCCTTGCTAATTAAATAACTATTTTTGGAGAGACAGTGTAGTATAGCGGATAGAGAGTCTGCCAGTCTTAGAATCATGAAAGCCTGGGTTTATTATTTCCTGCCTCTGACACATACAGACTATATTATCCAAGATGAACCCTCTAACCATTCAGGTTAAGACAACTCTTTTTGATTGTAAGTTGCAAAGCAGTTGCTTCTGAGTATTAGTAGGAGTTTCTCGGGAAGAAGGACAAAAATTCCCTTCACCAATGAAACGAAAGATCAAGCTGAATTAAGCTAAATTAAACTAAACTAGACTGAGCCAAACTAAACTAAATGAAATCAAACCACACTACACCACCCACTTCATGGAAAGAATTGTGCCAGGTACTGAGAAAAACAGATACTGTAAATAAAGCATAAATCCTACATTCATAGAGATAGCTAACCCTTACCACTAGACCCTTGTATCAGTGCAGTAGAATATGAAAAATAGAAAGATAAATAGATAGAACTCTAATATTAAATAGAGCACATGCATACAAGAGGGCCATAAACAAAGTATTGAGAGGGAAAAGTGCCTTACTAATTAGGGGAATCTGGGAATAGTTTTTTGAAAGAAGGGGCTGATTTGGGCTTTAAAGAATGAATGGGGGCAGCTGGGTGGCACAGAAAATAAAGCACTGGCCCTGGAGTCAGGAGGACCTGAGTTCAAATCTGACCTCAGACACTTGACACTAGCTGTGTGACCTTGGACAAGTCACTAAACCTCAATTGCCTGGCCTTCCCCCTTCCAAAAAAAAGCCAAACCAATAATGAATGGGAAATCAGTTGCAGAGACAGGTTTCAGAACACTCGGATGAGTCCCTATTTCCTATTCTTGTGTGAAAAATGATATATCAATAAGAATACAATCTTGATTGTTAAATGCCAGTGAGGTTGTTAAATGCCAGTAGTCTAGTTGAGATTACACACCATTAATTAATGCATGAAATAGGTTTGTTTTTCTAACTCTTGTGTTCTGGGCAGCCCAGAAGCATGAGTGGAGGATTTAGAAGGTGAGTCAAATCCTAATGGCACAAGTGAGTCATTCAAGTGGACCTGGTGTGGGTGCTACAGAAGATGGAATGGAGCTGATGGTCTTACTACTGTTACTCTATAATCAACTATTTCCATTCTCCCTTCTCCCTTCACTGAACTTTCTAGCCTGGGATCAGTAAGGGAAGTGAGAAGAAATGGAAAATTATAAAGAAACAGATCTTTGGAGGAAAGAGTGAAATAAGGGAGTGGCAAGAAGAGAGAAACAGTGGGAGAATAAAACTCTATGGACATGGGTGGAGGAGAAAGGGTAAAAGAAATGTCTGAAGGAGACATAAACCTATAACAACATAGTTGAAGACTTTCTTCATTCCCTCACTCCCTCTCTTTCCACCATTAGAATGTGGTTAATCCATTCAATCAGCATGAGTTCTTTTTGTTGATAGACATCACCCATAAAATCCTCTAGTGATCCTTTTCAGGATCTTATATGGAGAATGCAAAAGCTGAAAATCCTGAAGTTCTACTAGAACCCTAGATTCATAGATTGAGCATGGGAGGGTACTTTCCAGTTCAACTCCTTTCTTCCGTCTTGAGGAAACTAAGGCCTTGAGTCATCCAGTATATTGGCCACGATTCCTCACGTAGGCAGCAGCAGAGTCAGAATTCAAACTCAGGTCCTAGAACTCTTAACTCCAGTGCTCCTTACACAGTACCATAATGAGTTCCTTAGAATCTTTATGATAACAAGCTTTCTAAGTTGTAGCAATAGTTAGCTACTCACTTCTTTATTGGAGATACGTTCTTCCAAGTTTCAGAGAATTAATATGATATTCTAAGTTTCAAAGAATTTATTGTGAAGCTATAGCAGTTATAAATAGAATTTACCACAGTTTGGAGTCTAGTTTTTCCAGCTCATGTTTTACTGAATCTTCCTCTAGATAATGCAGCATCAACTATTCTTTAACTAGAGAATGCCCTTACTGTGAGTTTGGTCTATGACTCATAGTTTACTGATTAATAGAAAAGTAGTCTTGCCAGCTCAACATCTTGCATTCATTTTTTAAAAAATCCTGTTTGGTTTGCTAGAGTTTAAAGAAGCTGTTTGAGGGGAAAAATGTTTTTGATGGCCTTTAATTTTAATTTCTCATTTTTTATCTAAACTAAGTCTATACAGAAAAAAATGGAGAGATGATCAATTATCTATAGTTATTTACAGTTATATCTATTATAAGACAGCTAGGTGGCACAGCAGATAGAATGCCAGGCCTGGAGTCAGGAAGACTTGTCTTCTTGTGTTCAATATGGCCTCAGATATTACCTATGTGACCCTGGGCAAGTCACTTCAACCTGTTTGCCTCAGTTTCCTCATCTGTAGAATGAGTTGGAGAAAGAAATGGCAAAGCACTCTAGTATCTTTGCCATAAAAACCAAAAAAGGTCATGAAACAACTCAAACAACCAAGTAGCAATGATATCTGTTATATATAGTACAGATAACTCAAGACTAAAAGTCATGAACTCCAGAACTAGTTATTGAATATAATCCTGATTTTTTGACTTGAATCAAAGCTAATCTCTAGAAATTGAGGACCTGAGGTAAAAAGTGTGCTCATAGCAAAGAAGAGGGATGATGTGACAAAAAGGTGGAGTTTTTATTACCTCTTTTTTTCACCACAAAGTCCTCCCTCTCAGCTCTAGGATCAAATATAAATTTCTCTGGTTAGCATTCATACCCTAGGCCTCCCTACCTCCCAGTCTTCTTACATCTTATAACCTACCACATAGTGTGATCTAAAGACTGATTTCTTTGCTGCTCTTCTACAAGACATTCTTCTCAGTTCTAGGCATTTTCACTGGCTGTCCCATATACATGGCATTCTCTCCTTCCTCTTCTCTACCCCCTTAGCTTTACTGTATTACTTCAAGTCCCAGCTAAAATCTCACTTCTTACAAGAAACCTTTCCCAACTCCTCTTAATTCTAGTGCCTTCCCTCTGTGGTTATATCCTACTTCCCCTGTATGTAGTTTGTTTGTGCATAGTAGCTTGCAAGTTGTCACCCTTAGTATACTGTGAGCTCTCTTTGGGATTGTCTTTTGCCATTCTTTGAATCTCTAGCACTAAGTACAGTGCCTGGCACATAGTAGGTGCTTAATAAATCTTTATTGATGGACTTTTCACTAAAGCTGTAACCAAATTTAGAAGTTACTAAGGACCTTTGGAATCCTGGTTCTCCTTAGGCTCTCCTTTGTTAAAGATTCTTATTCCTCACCAGAGAATGGAGTTCAGGATACTTTTCTCAAGTCAAGATGAGACTTTCTGGGCCTTAGTATCTTTGTCCATAAAACAAGAGGGTTATATTAAATAATTTCTGAAGTCTCTTTTAACTCTAAATCTATAGTCCTATGATCTAGATTGACTTCTTGAACTGACTAAATTCATTGGATAATTATTAAGCCCTCCATTTTGTTTAATGTAGCTTTGCTCATTTTTCTCTTTTTTTGATCTCCTTCCACTCTAAAGTTCTGGTTTTGCTTTCCTGTTTTGCTCTCCTCCCCACCCTGATACTTGATATAGATCCATCCTACCTTTATAGTTCTAGTGAGGGCACTGTTCCCTTACACAGTTCTACTCCAGTCAAATTTTACCTAGTCAATATCCAATAAAATTCCAGATTAGAGTTAGAAGTTACATCAGAAGTCTCATGGTCTAGCATATACAGAAATAGAAATCTCTTCTGTAACATAACCCATTAGTGGAATTTACCTGAATACCTGGAGTGACAAGAAAATATACTCCCTCCCACGATAATCCATTTCATATTTGGCCAGTCCTAGTTGTTAGGATTTTTTTCTTTATATCCAGCATAAGTCTGCCTGCACAGCTTTGACCCCTTGATGATCAGACATGATGAGGCCAAGCAGAGCAAGTCTAATAATGCCTCTGCCCCAACAGCTTTTCAAAAATTTAAAGGCAGTTATCATCTGCTCACAGGCTTCTCTTTCTCCATACTAGGTATCTCCAGGTGCTCTGACCATAACATATCCTACAGTTCCCTCATCACTCTGTCTTTTCTAAAATGTAGCACCCAGAGTGGAACAAAGCATTCCACTTGTGGTCTGACCATCATAGAGTATAACAAGACTATTAGATTCCTCATTGTATACACAATGTTTCCCTTCAGGATAGTTTCTTAGCTACAGTGATAGTTAATACATTACACTCTGGACTCATGTTGAGCTTGCTATCCACTAAAACTCAGTCTCAGATATTTTTCACATGAACAACATGTTATCTGATCATCCTTTCACATCGTGTACTTGTGAAGTTGATTTTGAAATTCTAATGCAATGCCTTGTATTTATCCCTATTAAACCTCATGTGATTAGGTAGGCCTAGCCCATCCTACTAGTTTGTTTTCCACTCTATTCTTTTTGACTTCTGACACTTATCAGAGTGTTAGTTACCCTCACCCAGCTACAGGTGGATATAAATTTAATAAGGCTGCTATTAATGCCTTGAATCAACATGGTATAATAAAAAATGTTGGATGAGGAGTCAGGGACGCTTGAATTTGAATCTAGCCCCTGATAGTAGCTATTGTGGCCAGCTGTTAGTGACTTTTCAGAGTTTCATTTATCTGTAAAATGGGGATATTAATACCTGAAGTATCTATCCCATATGGTCATTGTGAGGCTTGGATGAGATGATGATGCATATAAATTGCTCTATAAACATTAAAACTCTATGTAAATGTTCATTATTATTGACAATGATTTTTTAAAATGCTAAATAGCATATGACGAAAGATATATGTGGCATTTCAATAAGAAAACTCCCTCCAAGTTTATGTTGACCAAATGAGGATTGTTCTTTGGGATTTAAGCAATCCCAAATCCCCTGAGTTAACTATATTTTCATTTAACTTACATATCTCCAGTGTGTTCCCTCAACTCAGTTAACTTCAGGGGTTCCCTCTTATCCCAAGGACTAAATGTAAGTTCTGGTTAGCACTTAAACTCTTTCACAACCTGCTCCCAATCTACCATCCCAACTATCACACATTACTCCCCTTCCTGAAATCTAAGATCCAGACTTAACTGGCCTTCCTGCTGTTCTTGACTTCATCTTCTTTTTCTCCACATCTTTTTCCTGGCCACCCGCCATATCTGTAATCCACTTTCTTCTTACTTTCCCTTCTTAGAATACCTTGTTTACTTCAAAACTCTGTCCAAAAAACACTTATTACATGTAGTCTTTCCTGATACCATTAGCTGCTAGTGCCCTCCTACCAAAAAGGTACTTTTTACTTATTTAGAATATATTTGCATATGCATATTTTTATGTGTGTTGTCTTTCCTTGATAAAAATGTAAGCATCTTAAGAATCTTAAGAAAAAGACTGTTTTAATTTTTGCCTTTTTATCCATCAAAGCTGGCACATAAGAGCATCTTAATAAATGTTTGTTTATTGATTGATCTCTTAAGTTAGTCCTGTTCTGGATTTCAAGGAACAGAAAAATTGTCCCATAGTCCTTTAGTTCAACTACAAGGTTTATTGTCACTACAGAGACCATTTATCGTAAACACATATGAAAAAGATACAAGGACACATGTACTAAATAGCTTCTCCAAACAACCCAAGTCTCAGTTTGTTCTTGTCTCTGAGAAGTGAAGCAGCACTCATGGAACTTCCAGATAAATCAACCCTGTCCAGAACTGCTGATGCATCTGAGAAGCAGCAACAGTTACACAAAAGGGAGCTGAAACTTTTGGTACTACTCTGGAAGAGCTAGATAAGAGTGTACGCAGCAATTGGTAGAATTCTTTGAGTGATTGGTAGGCTGCTCAAACAGCTATTCTAGCAACTTCTATCTACTTATTCCCTTGTCTTCCTACTGGAAAGAAGAGCTAAATCTAAACAGGTAAGATCTCCTCTCCTTGATGGAGCCAAAATACACATCAATACATTTAGTTGCTTCTGCAATTTTGCCAGGAATTAAAGTCCAGCTTAGATTTTATAGTCAGAAGATGTTGTCTTCTTTCCTTTTACGAAAATTGACACATTTATCCTCCTGAATTGGTCCTATTACAGAATAAAGGAGGACAGGGAGCAGCTTATGAGAGGGAGTTAGGTAGAGTAGTGGCAAGTGTGTAAGACTTAGAATAAGGGAGACCTAAATTTAAATCCAGCCTCAAACACTTATTAACTTTACGACCTGAGCAAGTCATTTAATCATTCTCTAAGTTTCCGATCCCTTGACTGAGAAATGAGGAAACAATAGGAGCTACTGCCCCCCGCTGTTGTGAGGATCTAATGAGACTCTATGCAAAGACTGAAGTGTTATATGAACGTTAGCTATCATCAGTATCATTGGGTAGCATTTTCTTTTTTTAATTTTTTCCACTTAAAATATTTTTTCCAATTACATGTAAAGATAGTTTTCAACATTCATTTTTATAAGAGTTGAGTTCCAAATTTTTTTCCTGTCCTTCCTCCCTTTCCCGCTCCCCAAGACAGCAAGCAATCTGATACAGGTTATACATTTACAATGATGTTCAAGATATTTCCACATTACTCATGTAGTGAAAAAAGAATCAGAATACAAAAGGAAAACCATAAGAAAGGAAAAAACAAAAAAAGTGAAAATAGTATGCTTCAATCTGCATTCAGACTCCATCGTTCTTTCTCTGGATGTGGATAGCTTTTCCCATCATGAGTCTTGCTGAGAAGAGCTAAATCTATCATGCTTGATCATCATATAATGTTGCTGTAACTGTGTACAATGATCTTCTGGTTTTGGTCATTTCATTCAGCATCAGTTCGTGTAAAATATTCCAAGTTTTTCTGAAATCAACCTGCTCATCATTTCTTATAGCACAATGGTATTCCATTACATTCATATACCACAATTTGTTCAGTCATTCCCCAATTGATGGGGATCCCCTCAATTTCCAATTCTTTGCTACCACAAAAAGAGTTGTTATATTTTCATTGAGTAGCATTTTCAACGTACACAATCTGCTTTCTAAAACAAAGCCCATCTTTTAAATACTAACATTCTTCCAGTGATTCTAAAGTGCAAAGAATCATGGAACGATACTGTCAACATTTAACCATTATTCCACACTGAACAAATATCTATTAATTATTCAGGATACATACAGCATTGTACTATGTGAAAATTAAGTAAAGTATACTTTTCTATCCTCATGGAGCTTACGTTCTAATAGGGAAATATGACACAAACATAAATAAAACATTATCACTGCATAATTTGGCAACATTTCCTTGGTATGTAATGGTACATTAACTCTACCTTCCTCAGGTTTATCATCAATTCATAGTATTGTAATAATTCTGAATATTGGTTCACAATCATTTCTATTTTCTCTTGAAGATTTCAATTTCTATAGACTACACTCATAAAACCATCATACCTCTCTGTAATTAGTGAAGCTAGATATTTTTTAAAGTATTAAAAAGAAATTCTATATTCAAGGAGTATAGAACATAATAATACTTTGGAAAGGAGCAAATCATTAAATTTCCTGTCCTTCAGTTTCCTCATCTATAAAAAGAGGGTAATAGTAACTGCTTTGTATTGTCCACAAGACTGTTTTGAAGTGAAATCATAACATGTGCAAAAAAGCTTTGAAAATTAAAAAAAACATACTGTACAAATGAAAGGCAATAGATTATAATTATCAATAATTATTATCTAAAATAACAATTAATCTGGTCTCATCACTTGGATACTTAGGTGGATCTTTGACATCATTTGTCTGCCATATCACACTCCACTTCTTTCTCTTCTGTCATACAGTCACCACCTTTGGTCCCTCCTTACCACTGTTCTCAACTATTGCAATAGCCTCTTACTTGGTTTCACTGCCTTGAGTCTCTCTCCTTCATAACCCATCCTTCACAGAGCTGTCAAATTGATTTCCCTAAAACACAAATCTGACTCTTTTCATTTCTCTACTCAAACATCAGTGACTCTTTGTGATTTCTAGGATCAAACATTAAGTCTTCTAATTGGCATTTAAAGTCCTTCACAAACTGACCTCAACCTACCTTTCCAACCTTATCACACATTACTCCTCTTGATGTAGATTATGGTTTAACTAAACTGGCCCCCTTGCTTTTTTACATACACAATATTCTATCTCCCACCTCTGTAGGAGCACAATGACCTGGCACATACTTAAGAGATGCTGTATTTATCTATCCATCTATCTCTCTGCCTGTCTTTCTTTCTGTCTGTCTTTTGTGTCTTTGTCCTGACTATCTCTCATACTTGCAATGCACTCCTCTTTGGCTCCATTTCTCAGGTTTCCAGTTGATTTTATGGCTCGGTTCAAGTATCCCTTTCTATATGAGACTTTTTCTGATCCCTAAAGTTGCTAGTGTCTTCTCCCCCAAATCACTTTGTATATATTTTAAGTCTATATTGTATAAGTCTATATCTATATAGCTATTCATATTGTCTTCTTCAAGTAGACCATAAGATTCTTTGGGACAAGGATTATTTTCACATTGGCCTTTATATTCCTAGTACTTAGGACAATGCCTAGAACATAGCAAGTGTTTAATAAATGCTTATTGATTGATTGAATAAGAGCTAATGAAGAGAAGAAAAAGAATTTATTAAGGCCTTACTACATGTCAAGCATTGTGCTAGACAATGAGATAGAAACAGAAAAAGAAAAACAGTTCCTGCTCTAAAGAATCTCAAACTCTAATTGGGGGAGATAACACATATAAGGGAATTCAGCTGCAGAATAGATGATAGTACCATGCAATCTGGAGGGCAGAGTAGCAAGGCAGATGGTAAGACCCAGATGACCTTAGGATGAAGGAGCAGGGCAGATGGTAAGACCTTCTGGTCTTCCATTTTACTGGAAGGGTTATTGTGGGTGATTCCTACATCATACAAGCAATGTGAATAATCATATGTCACTAATTCCACTTGATGCAACAGAAAGTCTGGGTGGATAGAAGAAAGGTAAGGGGGTCTGGGTGCCCCGTTAGTGGCTAAGCAGCCTGGACATGAAGGAATTCCTGGAGACTAGAAAGGGAATTATTATCACAGCTAGAACTCAGTCTCAGTTCTCTCTAAGTTAATTTTCTTTTCAATTGATATGTATAAATCTAAGGTCCTGCATATGGATTTAATAATCAGCTACAAAAAGTATAAAACAGGGAAAATGTGGCTAAAAACTGTTATGTGAAAAAGGCTTGGAGGCATTAAAATTCAATATGATTTAGCAGTGTGATGTTTAGGCCCTAAATGCTAATTTCAGGGAGAATGAGACATGAAGAGTAAGATGGAGGTTATAAACCTAGTAAACTAGAAAGATGGTGGTGAGCTTGACGAAGAGGGGTAGATTTAGGGAGACAGATGACTTCTGGTTTGGATATGTTAAGTTTGAGATGCCTATTGGACATCCAGCTCAGAATGTCCTACAGGCAGTTGGTGATATGGGACTGGAGTTCAGGAGAGAGACTGGAACTAGATTTATAGGTCTGGAAGTCAAGGATAATAGACCTTTAATGAAATTATATATAGAGAGAGACAGAGACACATACCCATATACACAGGCTGAGAGACACAGAGAGAAGGTGATAGGACAGAGCCTTGGGATATACCCACATTTTGGAGATGGGATATGGATGACACAGAAAAAGAGATTGAAGAGTGATCAGACAGATAGGAGAACCAAGAGACAGGTGTTATCAAAACTATGAGAGGAAATGGTATTATGAGAGATTGATCAATGGTGTTAAATGCTAAGGAGAAATCAAGAATGATGAGGATGAACTTCAACAGATGATTTGATTAGCTCATACCTAGATTAATCTGTGAATGGATATTACTACTTGTTGACTATAATACAGATGAGATTCATGTTCGGGTATAGGTTGGATGAAAAAGACTTTGAGCTGTCTTCCAGTTCTGAGGTTCAGTGTTTCTGTGATTAACCTTAAATGTTAAATTAAACTTAAATTCCATAAACTAAAAATAAAATAAAAAACAGCTTAAATGTATATATATGCAAACAATTGTATATATTCATTTAATATATATGTCTCTGTGTGTGTGTGTGTGTGTGATGGAGTCAAGAATAAATGCAAAAATATAGCACATTCCTATAAGAAGCACTAAAGCTCAGAATAAGCTGATCATTTTTAACTCTGTTGGGGAAAGGTTAAAGAATTGGGTAAGATAGTTCTTTGGGGATATGTGGGTAATGATTTTGGGAGGGTAAGTCTTTGATTTTCCTGGTGTAGGAAGTCCCAATGAAGATTCTTTTTCTACCAGTTGGTTAAAATTCATCTGCAGCTTACAATCTTAAAAACTTGTATGGGGGCATTCAGAAGGTTACATGGCTAATCCAGGGTCATACAATTACTGTGTGTCAGATACAGGACTTGAACTCTCAAAGGCTTGCTGATTTTTAGGCCAGTTGTCTATCCAATGAACCACATTCACTGTCTGGAATAATGATAATGGATTATTAAAAGAAGTAAATTTTTAAAAAAATTTTGTTTTCTATGTAAAATATAGTGCTCTTTAAACTAGAAAGAATTGAATAAAAATGGTTAATAGGAAATTAAAACTCAAGCACTTAGTTTCATGCAATGAGTTTGAGTCACCAAGATTTCTGTGAAGGGTACTAAAAGAAACAACAGATGTGTCTGTTGAATTGTCAGGATCTTTGAAATATCATGGACCCAGAAATACCATCATTAGGTCTGTTTTACAAAATGATTGGAAAAAAAGAAAAAGAACCTGTACATTCTAAATTATACCAGCTCTCCTTGTGGTGGCAAAGAACAAAGAACTGGAAATTGAGGGGATGCCCATCAATTGGGAAATGGATAAACAAATTGTGTTATATGATTGTGATGGAATACTACAGTGCTGCAAGAAATGATGAGTTGATTGATTTTAGAAAAACATGGAAAGACTTGCATGAAATAATGAAAAGTGAAATGAGCAAAACCAAGAGAACATTGTATATGGTAACACCAATATTGTTTAAAGTACAACTGTGAGCAACCAAATTATTCTGGGTATTATAAATACTAAATCAGCTATAAAGAACCTATGAAGGAAGATGCTATCCACCTCCTGAGAAATAACTGATAAATAGAAATATGCATAGTATTCTTTTATACATATTTCTAAATCTGTGACAAATGGTGGCCTCCTCTACTGGGTGGTGGGAAGAGAGGCCAGTAGACAATGTGGAACTTAAAATGTAACAAAAATATATTAAATTAAAAAACAGAAATATGGGTACAGAGAGATGGTATAAGACAGGACAAGGGACAAAATTACCCTCATTTTCAAAAAAGAGAGCAGGGTGGAGTCTTCAAATCTGTGTTGTTAAAGAGATGATTTGTAAATATTTAGAAAGGTAAGACATAATTGTTAACAGCTAGAATCATATGATCGAGTACAGGTTATGGTAATGTTATTTTCGTTTTTAACAGGCTTCCTAGACCGATAGAAAAGGGACTGCTGTAGATATAACTTACCTAGATTATAACAAAACCTTTGATACAGTCTCACATATAATTTTGCAGACAAAATAGAGAAATATGACCTGATGATTTTCCAATTTGATGGATTTTGAAGTGAGTGAATTATTGGATCCAAATAATTTTTAATGGCTCAATATCAACTTGGAGGAGAACATCTTTATTTCCTCCATGTTGTTTAATATTTATCTTAGTGACTTCAGTTATAGATGACATATTTACCAAATTTGAAATTGACACAAAAATGGGAGGGATACATAAGATATGGGATATTGAATCAAGATAAAAGAGTTTTTTGCGGGGAGGGGGAGATATGGTAGCTAGATCCAAGTATATGGAAGGATTAGATTTGTCTTACTTGGTCTCAGAATGATAGAATGAATTGAAGCTACAGAGAAATAGATGTAAATTCCATGTAAGGAACAAGATCCTAATTGGAACTACCTCAAAGTAGAAAATATTGCCTCAGGAGGTAATGAATTCTACCCTCTCATCAACCCCATAAGAAATCTTCAAGTAGAGGCTGGTTAACCACTTGTCAGGGGTATTGTAGAGGCAATGTTTGCAGGGCTTTAGGTTGAAATAGATTGCTTCTCAGGTCCCTTTGTTCATCCTAGGAGTCTGTGATTCTGTAGTTCATGTAGCTTGTATTACTGTGTAGTATATTCATTTATATTTGTATCCTATCTCCCTACTACATGGAAGTTTCAAATGAACTAAGTTATGTCTTAGCTAAACTATGTATGTACTTAAAAATGTTGAATTGAACAAAACATGGAATATGCTGCCATGTTTGATAATGAAATTTCTGAATGACTGCATTTCAAATGTAGTCTTGATGATCATTTTTCAATCACTTTTTAGATGGGATTCATGCTTAGGAAAAAATCAGAGGAATTCTAATGACTTGTCCAACTTTTAGAGTCTGTGATTCTACTTCTGAGGTAAAGACAAAGGACCATCCTTTTTCTCGGTTTAGTAGTAGGGTTAGCTTTAGCAGTTAGCTTTAGTTTCCTCATTCATTAAAGCATTGTATGATCTCAGTGTATTTAGGTCAGATAAACAAGAGAGAGAGAAAGAAAGAGGAATTGTTAGAATACTGATGGCAACAGCATATCCATTTGTCTTTCCAGATGGTCTTGGAGATATGCTAAACAATATTAACCAAAAGAGCTAATTAAAGCAAGAGTTAATGTTAAAAAAAAATCCTCCTCATTGCTACTGGAAGTCTGAAAATCCAATACCATTCTCTGCATTTAAAGTATTATACTTGTATATCATCCTGGGCTATCCTCATATCATTAATGAAATATTATCTGGACATAGTCATAATGAGTTCATCTTGTAACTTGATGTCATTTTTGTAGTCAGCTTGCGTCCATGACCCTAGTCTACAACATGGCTTGATATCACAGTCGTTCAACAATATAGCCACAGAAATGTTGCATTCTTTCTTTAAAGATTCATTAAACCAGCCTTCAAATTTAAGGCATTGGCATAACTGTTTGATATACTGCTTCACGCACTAAGAAACTGGTCAAAGATTTTTGGTATCTTGCAAAAGATGAATTTGTCCCTGAATAGATTACATCTTGATATATTGTTATTGGAGCTCACTGAAAGAGTCGTAGGAGTGGTCAAGTTTTGAGACCTTCATGTCTGCTGTATCTATTGCTAGATATTTAAAGTAGCGATTCATATACATCTGGATGGTTGATTGGTGTCACTTGCTTGTCTTTTCAAGATCACCTCTGGCATCTCCTACTCCAACTCGTAGTAACAAGTAAAAGATGGAGGCAGGGGAGAATTTTTTGTCCTTGAATGAATGAATACCTTGGGGTTGACAACTAATTTAAACCAAATGTGTCTTCACTTAACTTGGCAATTTCTTTGAAATTCTAGAATTGGAGATTATATAGAAGGAGAACTGACCTTCTAAGTTATTCTGCTTCTTTCTGTGTATTCCTTGCTAGAGAACTTTAAGACATTATTTAATTGTAACTTTTCCAAACCTATATTTTCCTGCAGGTGTCTCCAAGATGACTCGGTGAGCTGAGCTGATAGTTACCATAGTACTACCTGCCCAAAGGAGAAAACAATTTTCATGGCAAGTACTGTTTGAGGTGAATAACAGCTTCCTGAAGAATATGTTCCCTTGGCAGAGTATTTTCATGTTTCTTCCCTCCTCAGGGCAACTGTGACTTTTCTTTGGAAAGTTAGAAAATATAATCCTTTTGACAAGGTTTGAATATTGACCATGCCTGTTTGATGCTAATAGGCATATTAATTCCTTTACAATGCACTCGAATAATTTGTTTTGGGGGGGATGAGATGTTGAAGTACAATCCTGTGGTTTCATAGTTGAAGGAACTCCTAGTGTGGAAACTTCTCCACCAATGCAGCTCTACAAGTCCTCTATTACTTAGAGTTGCATCAGAGGCACTGAAATGTTGTAATTTTTCCATGATCATTCAGATAGCAAGTATTAAAAGGCAGTCCTCCTGACTTTGAACCTGGTTCTCTATCCATGATCCCACACTGCTTCCAATGTGCCACTTCTCATATCCTAATAACACAAAATGAAAAAATTTGTCAAGTGTAATACTGTCATGATTATTCAGATATTCAAAGGTACAAAAAGCAATAAAAAAGCACTAAGTATTAATCTTTTCTTGTATATCAGAGCTATTATATCAAAGTATTGAAAGGTTGACTGATATGATTTTGTGACAATAGTTTTAGAAAAATAGATAGATAGATAACTGTGGAGATGTGAAAAACGACAAATAGTTAAAAAGGTGATTAGGAAATTTATTTTAAAGTTTTACTTTAATGAAAGTTGTCAAGGAGCAGCAATGGTAGAATGAATCCCATGTTATATATTATAACAAATACAACTCTTTTTTTTTATAGGTATGCCAACTTCTGTAATAATCAGTAATACTCATGCTTCCATTCAACTTTGTCTAAGCTGAATGCAATACCTGATCCTCACCCTCATTGTCTTTCCACAAAATCACACCAGCCAACAAAATAATACAGACTGATTTAAAAAGAAACAACTTTGAATCATTTGTATTTGCTCTCAACTTTGTTAAAGCTTACTGAGTAAATTCTCTCTTCTTACCTGACTTGATGTTTTGCATAATTTTAATTATATATCTCAAACTCTCATTGAGTTCATTCTCTACTAACAGGCCAGGCAGGAGCCACAAATTAAATACCAGCATTTAATTGGGACAAAATAACAAAGTAAATAATAGAAAAAAAATTAGGCAGTAGAATCATCCCTATCTCTCTACCCACAAAGGGATAAAAGTCTTCCATAGACTTCCATGATGGTGAGGAAAGAGACTACTCCCTAGACAGATGAGGAAAGTTGTATTATAGCTAGGATTTGCTGTGCTGTCCCTTCTACCTTTTCAAACTTCCTATGCTGATGTTTGCTGTTTCTTTGCTGCCATCTGCTGGAAGTGTCATCTGCTACTGAGACTTTATTTTTGGGATAGAAGTCCTGACCATCATGTGGAACTAACTGCCCATGCATGGAGTCTAGTCAACACATTTTTTAAAAAAACTTATTTATTTAAGTTTTCAACATTCATTTCCACAAAATTTTGAGTTCCAAATTTTCTCCCCATTTCTCCCCTCCCCACCCCAAAACGCCAAGCATTCTAATTACTCCTATCACCAATCTGCCCTCTCTTCTAACATCCCTCCCTTCCCTTATCCCCATCTTCTCTTTTGTCCTGTAGGGCAAGATAAATTTCTATACCCCATTACCTGTATTTCTTATTTCCTAGTTGTATGCAAGAACAATACTCAACAGTTGTTCCTAAAACTTTGAGCTCCAACTTTTCTTCCTCCTTCCCTCCCTACCCATCCCCATTGGGAAGGCAAGCAATTCAATATAGGTCATATGTGTGTAGTTTTGCAAATGACTTCCATAATAGTCGTGTTGTGAAAGACTATAATTCCATCCATCCTACCCTGCCCCTCATTTGTTCTATTCTCTTTTGACCCTTGTCCCTCCCCAAGAGTGTTGACTTCTAAGTGCTCCCTCCTCCTATTACCCTCCCTTCCATCATTCCCCCCATCCTGCTTATCCCCTTCTCCCCCACTGTCCTATATTGTAAGATGGGTTTTCATACCAATATGAGTGTGCATTTTATTCCTTCCTTTAATTGAATGTGATGAGAGTAATCTTCATGTTTTTTCTCTTACCTCCCCTCTTTTTCCCTCCACTGAAAAGTCTTTAACTTGCCTCTTTTATGAGAGATAATTTGTCCCATTCCATTTCTCCCTTTCTCTTCCCAATATATTTCTCTCTCATCCCTTAATTTCCTTTTTTAAAGATATGATCCCTTCCTATTCAACTCACCCTGTACTCTCTGT
>CM053771.1:131563715-131600326 GCA_028658325.1 Potorous gilbertii | reverse complement strand
TGCTACTGCTCCTGGGGTTTCTTCACCTGAGACCTGCTCGTGCTCTCCTCTGGGCACTGTGCTGTGGCCAAGGCTGGGCTGGGCTCCACTCCACATGTGGTGCAACAGACCTTTCAGGTTACTCTGGGATGGAAATCTCCTTCACTCTATTGTTCTGTGACTTCTGCTCCTCCAGAATTTGTTGAGAGTCTTTCTTTACAGGTATTTTATGGGCTGTGGGGGAAGAGCTAGTGTATGAGCATCATCTTGGCTCCGCCCCAGTAGAACTGTATTTTTAAAGATTCCCAACTGTTCTCAGCCATAAAAGACTGCCCTTTAACTTTTATGTTCTTTATGGAGTTGCTGTGGGTCTGAGAATGATGAAAATCCATGATCTCAGATAAAGTATAACTTATCCATAGAGCTATGAAGAAAATGTGTCGAACGTAATAAATAGGCTTCATCATGTCACTAGGGACAGCTTGCATCAGTCAGCAAGCATTTAATCATTACTTAGTATGTGCAAGATGTTGCACTAAATGCAGAAAAATGAGGCTACACACACACACATACATTATATGAATATACAGAATCAGGTGGTGGTTCAGCAGGGTCTTGAAGATATTTGATTTTATGAGACAGAGGTAAGGAGGGAAAGGGAAGCACAGAGAAGAGATAGGGAATTTCATGTGTGATGGGCAGTAAGAAGGCCAGTTTGGCTGGAACATTTGAGTGCAGGAAAGGGAGTAAGGTATTAAGAAGTATTAAGAAATGTGTTGGGGCCAGATTGTGAGGAGATTTAAAAGTTAAACAGAGGAGTTAATGTTTGAGGCAGTAGGGAATCATTGAATTTTATTGAATAGGGGAGTGACATGGTCAGAACTGTATTGAAGGAAAATCATTTTGGCAGTTTTGTGGAAGATGAATTTGAATGAGGAAACACTTTAAGTTAGAGAATCAGTTACTTGATGGCAGAGTTGATAGAATTTTGGACCTGAAGTAAGGAAGATCCTGAGTTCAAATCCAGCCTCAAATATTTACTAGTTGTGTGACCCTGATCTAGTCATTTAACCTCTGTGTGTCTTAGTTTCCTCCTCTATAGAATGGGAATATTAATTGGGCTTTACCCCCCCTCCCTCCTGGGTTGTTGTGAGAATAGACTAAAATAATATTTGTAACATGCTTTATAAATTTAAAGCACAATAAAAATGCTAGTTGTTGCTGTCATCATCATCCACCCCACCATGAAGCTATTATAATCAGACAGTCATTTAACCCCTATCTAGTAATAGTCAGAGTTGGGACTAAAACCCCAATATTCTGAGTTCTATTCTCTTACCTTTTTGTTTTTGTGAGGAGTGCCTAATGTACATTATGGTAACTGTTGAGTTTCTTTTTTTGTCTTTTACTCTCACTGTTCCTTAATTTTTTTAGAGTGCATAGACTTTTTTTTTGTTCCAAATTCTCTCCTTTGCTCTACCCTTTCCCCTAGCCAAATGAGAAGTCAAGAAAAACAGAACCCATTACAAATATATATATTCATGTGGAACAAATTGTCATATTAACTTTGTTCTCCCCAAAATACACAAGATTGAGGGAGAAAGAGAAATAAATGCTTCAGTGTATAATCTGTATCTATCTGTACTCTATATAGAAGTGGATAGCATGTTTCATTTTGAGTCCATTGGAATTGTCATGGGTCATTGATGTTTATCATTTGCTAAATCTTTAAACATTGATTATCTTTACATTATTGCTGTTACTATGTAGATTTTTCTTACAGTTCTGTCCACTTTACTTTGCCTCAGTTCATAGAAGTCTTCTGAGGTTTTCCGAGGTCATCGCCATCATTTCTTATAGCACAATAATATTACATCATATCCATATGCCATAACTTGTTCACCCATTCTCCAGTTGATGGTCATCCCCTCAGTTTCCAATTCTTTGACACCACAAAAAAACTGCTATAAATGTTTTTGTCCATATGAATTTTTTTCCTTTTTCTTTGATCTCTTTGGGGGTATAGCCCTAGTAGGGTATGCACAGTTTAGTAGTCTTTTGGCCATAGTTTCAAATTATTTTCCAAAGTGGTTGGTCAGTTCACAGCTCATGTCTTACTTTTCTATTATACCCTGTACTATTACTTAAAGAAAGTACTTTAATTCTTTAAACTATTTGAAAATTATGATGTAACTTTTCCTAATTTCATAGTTTTACCTTTCCTGAAAACTCTTAGAATAATAAGGTATCTATGCCTGTGTAGGTGTCAGTATCTGTATTACCCATGTAAGTATATATGCACATGGGTTTATCTAAATTCATTTTGTAGTGTGATTAGATATATTTGTAATCTTGCCCATTGCTCTTCAAGGTAGACTTTGATTCCTACCTAGAGTGGTATAAGATTGGGGCCATCAGACTGATCCACTCTTCTTTACCTAGCTCAAACAGAATTAGATCTGTTTGTCTTGCTAAATATTGCTAGTCCAGAGGAATGATTTTTAGATTTCATGACACTTTCTGATTGTTATGCCTTACCTAGGAAGGAGTGCCCTAGGTTATATTTGAAGTTCTGACTTCCTTCCCAACAAATGATAATTATACAAAAATCACAAATATTGAATAGTGAATAAGCCTATATATCCAAACCAAAAGCAAATGGAATTTAAAGAACTTATATAGATTAGAAAATTTATAGATATAGAATTAGAAGTTATATAGATTACATGCCAGACAATGTACAGAGGATATGAAGTCTCCTACTGGGAGTAAGGTAGCTCAGCTGAGAGAAAGTCCCTGATCTAACCCAAGGGGAAATTCCCTGATGTCCCTAGTGTGGCAAGCTGAAAATTAGGGATGTACTTGAGTACCAGCTCCTCTGCAGGTCAGCTTCTTCCTAGTGACTTTCTCTCCCACTCTCTCTGAAGAGAGCCTGGAACTGTGTGTCCTTTTTGAAGGTGGAAGCCAGAGCAACTCTCCTTTCTTAAACTCTTGTCAACCCTTCCCCTCACTCAGGTATAGTTATAGAATACTATATTGCTAATGAAATATGAGTCCCTAAAAGAACTGAGTGCACTTTGGATGTTGTGTTTTTGTTAGTTTTATGGTAAGCCTAAAAGATTACATAACACAGTGTTTTTATTTTAGTAACACATTGTATACTTTTTTCTACTCTGCATTTAAGAAATTCCTTAGTAAGAGCTTTGGAGACCGGCACTTCCCGCACACAAAGTAAAGGCAGTTTACTTTTACTGAGCTGATTTAGTTAAGGTCTTTCCCTAAATTAAAAGGGTAATTAATCTGTAGGACTCTGAAGAAAGTCTTTGTAACTAATTTTATGTATTACTATTCTGCTTTTCTTAAATTTTTGTTGATTTTGTTGTTGTAAATGAAAGTATTAGGGCTTCACTGTAATTTTAGCTTTGTAGTTTTAGTACTTAGATTATTTTGAATATTTCTATTTGACGTGTTTCCTCTAATCAGGGAAACAGCTACTGGGCAGCAGTTGGTAAGGTGTCTGTTGCTTACATGTATTCTGAATTATAAAGTGTATGGTTTCCTTGAGATTTATATGGGGTTCTTGTTCAAATTCTATTACATATGTATAAATTTACAAACTCTATGAAACAAATGAGCTTTAATAAGCAGTCTTAACCAGTAATCATCAGAATTAAAAGATTTTAAAAGAAAGTCTAAGTACAAAAACTTTCCTTTTTGTCTTAATTATTGTCATTGGCTGTAGCCTAATCTAACTCTGCTCATTTGATTAGCAAATTTTGGTCTTTAGTCTTTGATGAGCTTGTTCTTCTATTTAACTTGAATACTTATAGAGTCAGATCCCATTCAGGTTTATCAGTGGATCTTGAACTTCTAACTTTTATTGTTGGTCCTTTGTTTTTGAAGAGTACTAGTGACATTACAGGGTGATGTCTTGACTTGTGTGTGAAATGTATTTAAGTAAGGTAGAGTTTCACAAAGTTGTCCGCCTCATACTTTCTTCCAGAGGCTTCAGAGTCTCCAGTGGCAAGATAAAAGTCAGGGTGACTGGTAATAATCTGGGATGTCATGGATTACTTCGGTATCTTTGATGCCTGACCAAGCTCTAAGTACTTCACAGTACCTACTTAAGCCATTTTTAGACATTGGAACAAATTATTTTCATCTGCCCATTCTGTGGGGAGAAGTCTTTATTTGTTTGGAGTAGACATCCCCCTAACTCATCAATAGGTTTGAGTCCTGTTGGTTACCCTCAGCCAGGTTTAACTGATCTGCTGAGATGTTTTTATCAGGTTGAGGCTGCTGCACATGCTACAGTTTCTTGGAGTCACAGGTGAGAGTTAAGTGAAGGTGGACACCAAAGATAGATGAGCAGTTCTGAAAAGGACTTTTTAGGTACTCATATCAGAGATGTTGGTCCTGCCTGAATACCCATATACCCGTATGTAATATCCCACTTTCAGCTAATTTGGTTTTAAAAGCCCACAAAACTTATTTTATCTGCTTACTATGACTTCAACTTAAGCCACTGGTTCTAGTTTAATGGTTCGTGAATACTTTCATGGTTTGCTATGATGGCCCAAGGAGTTTGCATTGAAAATTTCTTAATGGTGCTTTTATTGTGTTTGTCCTTCATTGCTGAAGAAGACGATACCATCGGAGAAATGATGACATGACTTGCACTTGACTTTGTTTTGAGTGAGGGAGGGCTGTTGGCAAGGTCACCAGCCTCACTTCTCCTCCAGAGCCATCTGAATCCAGTGACCAGATTTTCATCAGGATGACTTAAGCAGTAAATAATTGTTACAAATATGTATTTCTACTATGACAGCAAGCATGGGCATATTTAATGCATTATAGATTTGTTTTTGCAGCAATTTAAAGATCATAATTATGCACACAATGATTTTGATGTGATTTGATGAGATTATTCCAAAATCTGACTGCTTCTTATTAACACATGTTCTTAATTTCTCAAGTTGTCATCAAATTGTTTCCAAACTGCCACAAAGTGCAAATTAGTTCTTGAGGAATGCTCAGAAGCATTTGCGAATTGTCATTTGTTTTCTGTATACCTCCTTGAGTATTTCCCTTGTTTCCTTCTGTTATTCTGTAACCCTACCATATCAACTGTATAATCATGTGACCAACTATAGACCATCACAAATGTGCTATAGAGATAAACCTTATATTGTAGAATATAAGTCTCATTGCAGCAGTAAGGCTGTTTGCTGATTTAAATTTAGTCTCCACATTATATTACTATTATTTTTTAAATTTTATTTTTAATTTGTGAAATAAAGCAGGCATTTCCATAACATAGTAGATATAAAGTAAATCCACACAAATCTTCAGCAATCTTATATGTCACAAACAAAATCCTACAAAAAGAAATAGTAAAAGATGCTCCTTTTAAATAATGCTAGATAGTATAAGATAACTGGGTATACACCTGATAAAACACACCCAGGACCCATATGAACAAAATTACATATAAAAACAACTTCTTATACAAATAAAATTAGATTTAAATAATTGGAGAAGTGTTCATTGTTCATGTGTAGGTAGAGTCAATATAATAAAAATGACAATTTTACCTAAACTAATTTTATATTTGGTGCCATTCCAATTACATTAGCACTTTTTTTTTTTTACCGAATTAGAAAAAATAATAACAATTCATTTGGAAGAACAAAAAGTCAACAATATCAAAGGAACTATTCTCTGTGGTGTACTTTCAGATGAGCTGGTTGCCATCACCATTTAGTCATTAAGTAGAGTTTCTGCAACTGTATAGCAGATATGACAGGGACGGAAGAAAAGGAGGTCATATCTGAAGAGAGTCTTTCCTTGCACAAAAAAATTTTATGTATAAACATTGTTAAAATTGAAGCAACATATACATTTGAACTTTAATCATTTAATATAGTACTTATCATTAGTAGAAAAGTAATTCTTTTATAACATCATTAGCTATTAATTTCATTGCTTATATTTGTATCCAGAGTACTTCTTACAGTGCTGGCATATAGTAAATGCTTAAAAATACTTCTTTTCTTTGTTCCTTCTCTTGGTGATCTCATCAGGGCCCATGGGTTCAATTATTATCTCTAAATAAATGATTCCCAGATCTATATATCCAGGTTTCATCAATTATCAACTACCTTTTGGCTATTTTAAGTTGACTGCCCCATAAACATCTTAAATTCATTATGTTAGTCAATAGGAGACAACTGTGCTAAGTATAAAGAAAGACAAAAACAGAGTCCCAGCCCTCAAGGAGCTCACATTCTAATGTTTTCAAAGTAGAACTCATTATTTTCTCTCCTCCAACCCTTCCCTTTTCCCAACATTTTTGTTAGAGTGGAAGGAACTCTCACCCTCTCAGTCACCTAGATTCTAAAATGGATTTCTCATTCTCACTCATACCATATATCCAATCTGGTGTCAGAGGTTGTCATTTCTACCTTTATAACATCTCCCCTTAGTTCCCCCTTTTCTCCTCTTACATAGCCATCACTCTAATACATGCTCTTATTATCTCAGGACTGGATTATTGTAGTAGACTTTTAATTGATCTCCTGCATCAAATTTTTTCCCAATCTATCTTCTATCCACTTGCCAGAGTGGTTTTTCCAAAGGGTAGGTCTGATTATGTCAACCTTCTCCTTGATTTTGCTCCCAGGATTCTGGTTTGTTTCTATCAGGAGCTGCTGTCTTTGGCTTTTAAAAGAGATTTCCAACCTGCCCCTTTCCTACTTTCTTGTACTTAGACTCTGCTCTCACTGCACTGGTGTTTGCTGTTCTCTGTACACAACACTCTTCTGTCTTCTGACTTCACCTTTTCACTCTTTCCCTGTGCCAGGAATGCTTTCCCTCGACCTTCTGACTCCTCCTATTCAAGACTCATCTCAAATCCCACCTTTGGTAGGTTGGCTTTTCAGGCTTTCCCTAAGATACTACTTCTGTCTATACTGTCTCAATCTGGTACATACATAATCATTTGCATGTTATCTCTCCTATTAGAATGTGAGCTTCTTGTTGGTAGAAACCATGATTTTATCCTTGTTTGTATCTCCAGCTCTTAATATAGTTTCTTGAAAAGAGTAAATACTTAATATATGTTTGTTGATTGACTTCAATCATCTACTATTTGAAAGGTGCTATGGCTCTGTTCTAGGTGTTTGGGATACAAAGATAAAAATTATATTGATCCTTCTAAGGGATTTAAGGTCTGCTTATGTGTTGGGGCAGGATGTGGATGAGGGGGTGAGGGGGCAAAGGAGATATTTAGACAAAATACCCCATGAAAATTAAAGAGGGAGAAAATACTTGCACTTGATGGGAACAAAGAATCAATAAATGCACGAACAAACATTTGTTAAATGCCTTCTTGGTGCCAGACAGAAAGTGTCATTTAGGTTTGATATAAGAAAAAGTTAGTTAGGCAAAGCAAAAATGAGTTTGTACCCTTCCCTTTTTTCAATCCTCAGTCACACTATAGAGATTTTCCCTCACTAGCGGTTTTCAAGTAAAATCTGTGTGACCATTTATTAGGGGTGTTGTTGAAAGACTCTTGGTCAAGACCAGGTTGGAATACATGGCCTCTGAATCCCCTTTTCACTCTGTGACTTATTCTGTATTCATTCCAATTATGGGTGGGGAAGGGTGTGAGGAAATACTAGTCATGGTAAAGGGGTGAGTGAGAGAGGCTTCCCTGAATTCCCTGATTCAGGAGATGGCATGCCAAGCCAGGGAACAGCAAGAAGTTGAGTTTGGCTGGACTGTAGGGTGGTAAGGGGAATTATAAAATAACACTAGAAAGGTTGGTTGGATTCAGATTGTAGATGACTTTAAATGTCAGGTTAGGGAATTTGCATTTTATCTTAGAGGCAGTAGGGAGCTACTGAAGATTTTTGAGCAAAGGAATGATGTGGTCAGGCCTCTTGTTTGGAAAGATTATTTTGGCAGTTTTGTGGGGGATGGGTGGGAAAGGAAAACAGCTAGAGGATAATGTAGAGCAAGAGGCTTTATAGTAGGGTATCATGAATAGAGACAAGGGGACAGAAGCAAAAGATGTGATGAATTGAATCAACATATGACAGCCGTTTGGATATGTAGTTATAATCTCCTTCTATCCTTTATTAGAAGACCTCTAGTGAGGAAAAACTCACTACTTTCTGAGACCATCCATCTACTTTGAGAGAGCTTTTATTGTTAACAAGTGTTTCCTTATATTGAATGGACATCTGCCTCTGTTTTTTCATAGTTCTGCCTTCTGGGACCAAGCAGAAAAAGTATCCTCCTTTTTCTACCTAAAATCCTTCTTTTGATTCTTCAGATACTTAAAAACACTCTGTCATGTCCTTCCAAGTCTTTTTCAGGTTAAACATTTGCAGTTCCTTCAACTAATGCTCATATAACATGGTTTTGTAACTTTTGGTTTTAGATATATACTTTTGATCATATTAAAGAGGGATCCTTCCATGCCCATGTAGTTTAGGCTTTTTTTTTTTTTAATACAAATGATTGTGGTATTACCAAAGGCCTTTTCAGTTTCTGTTATTATAAAATTATGATTTTTGTTTTTTATAAAAATTATATTTAAAAAAATTTATGTTGTTTTCCAAATGTTGAATGATCCATTCCTGGTATGAATTGGATTTGGTCTCTAAAATGTTTCAATGTGTGTAGTTGCTATGGTTTTTCAGTATTCCAAGCAAGAATTATAATGAAAGGAACATTTTCTATGTTCCTTCTACTTCAGCAGACTCTCACATTCCTTGCTGAGTCTTTCATAGATAAAACATTAATCTTTTCTACTGAAACATTCTAGCACTTCTCTGATTCCAAAATACAGATGTCATTCATTTCAAGCTATATTTACATTAAAATGAACAATATTGTAGTTCTTTTGCAATTTTTTCAATAGCTACTGCTGAAAAAAAAGTATTCATGGATTTTTGAATTCATAAAGCCCTCCTAGGAATATTTGTAAATGTTATAAAAATAACCCTTTTATAGATAAGTTCTATAGTATTGATGATTGTTACTGTACTGAGCTGATTCACGTGGAAATGAGTCTCTCTGGTATAAGAGAAGACGATGTGTAAAAGGAAAAAACTTGGTATAAATGAGAATATTTCTTAAAAGGCATTTATAGAAGTAAGCTATTCATTAGAATTGTCATTATTGGACCTGATTTTAGGTTCATAGTTTAGCATCTTGGAAACATATTATGATAAGATGCAGTTTAATGGTCAGATACTCTTGAATATTATCTTTTCTGGCATAAATTATAGCTAAATAATGTAATAATGAAAATTTGGATTATATCACAGTTATTATTAATATATTATCTTCTTCCTCTCCAAATTTTGCTATTTCTTTCAAAAGGAATCATCATTTTTCTTATCATGTAAATCATCTTTGACTTTTCCCTTTCCTTTGCCTTTCTCTCACAGTAATAATAGTAATTATTGAAATTTATATAGCATTTTAAAGCTTGCAGAGCACTTTACATACATTATCTTAATTGAGTTTCTTCTTTTAAAAAATTTATTAGTTTTCAACATTCATTTCCACAAGATTTTGAGTTCCAAATTTTCAGCCCATCTCTCCCCTTGCCCCACCCCAAGACACCATGCATTCTGATTACTCCTTCCCCCAATCTGCCCTCTCTTCTATCACATCCATCTGTGCCCTTATCCCTATCTTCTCTCTTTTCTTGTAGGGCGAGATAGATTTCTATACCCCATTACCTGTATTTCTTATTTCCCAGTTGCATGCAAAAACAATTCTCAACATTTGTTCCTTAAACTTTAAGTTCCAGTTTCTCTCCCTCCTCCTCCTCCCTCCTCCACTATCCCCTCTGAGAAGGCAAGCAATTCAATACAGGCTATACATGTGTAGTTAAACAAAAGACTTCCATAATAGTTATGCTGTGAAAGATTAACTATATTTCCCTCCATCCTATCCTTTCCCCCATTTATTCTGTTCTCTCTTTTGACCTTGTCCCTCCCAAAAAGTGTTTACTTCTAAGAGTTACAAATATTATCTTTCCATGTAGGAATGTAATCAGTTCAACTTTAGTAAATCCCTTATGATTTCTCTTTCTTGTTTACCTTTTCATACTTCTCTTGATTCTTGTGTTTGAAAGTCAAATTTTCTATTCAGCTCTGGTCTTTTCATCAAGAATACTTGAAAGTCCTCTATTTCATTGAATGAATGACCAGGAAGTGATTGGTGAATTCTTTCAAAACTTATTTTGCCCTCTGGTTCTAGAATATCAGGGCAGTTTTCTTTGATAATTTCATGGAAGATGATGTCTAGTCTCTTTTTTTCATCATGGCTTTCAGCTAGTCCCATAATTTTTAAGTTGTTTCTCCTGGATCTGTTTTCCAGGTCAGTTGTTTTTCCAATGAGATATTTCAAATTGCTTTTATTTTTTCATTCTTTTCATTCATTTTTAATTCTTGCTTTTCATGATTTTCTTGCATCTCATTTCTCTTCCCCATTTTTTCCTCCACCTCTCTTACTTGATTTTCAAAATTCTTTTTGAGCTCTTCCATGGCATGAGACTATTGCATATTGATTTTGGAGTTTTTGGATGAAGAAGCCTTGACTTTTATGTTTTCTTTTGTTGGTACACCTTGTTCTTCCCCATCCAAAAGGATGGAAGAAAATAACCCACTCACCGAGAAAGTAACCTATAGTCTTATTTTTTTCTCCATTTTTGGGCATTTCCCTAGCCGGTTACTTGACTTTTGAGTCCCTTGTCAAGTGGAGGGTGTGCTTTAAGGACCTGTAAGTTCTCAGTTCCTCCACCATGGTACAATTCAGGGAGTGGAGTTTACTCCTCTCCTGGCCTGTGCTCTGGTCTGGAAGCAACCACAAACTTTTCTGCCCAGGATCTGTGAGTAGAACTCCCTCTCCAGAGTCTCCATCAGCTCCACCTCACCAGGGCTCTTCCTCACCCCAGCGCTGCCACTCAGGACTGAGACCCAGATCAGCCACTCAATTCCACAGGAGTCTTTAGGCTGAGGGCTCCAAAAATGGATGCTGTGCCTCAATGACTTCTCTTGCTCTGAGATCGAGACTAGGACTGGACCCTGCTCCCTTCTTACCCAGGTGAAAGAGCTTTCTCACTGACCTATGAAGCTGTGTTTGGCATTTGTGGGTTGAGCATTATGGGAACCTCAGCTGCTGCCTGTGATTTTGTGCCCTGAAGCTTGCTCCAGTCCTGTCCCTGTTGTGCCACAAGGCCAAGGCTATGTATGCTCTGTGGGCTGCACTCCGCTCTGAGCCTGGTGCGATAGACCTTTCCTGTCACCCTTCCAGGCTCTCTTGGGCTGGAAATCTGTTTCACTCCTTCATTTTGTGACTTCTGCTGCTCTAGAATTTGTTCAGAGTAA
Organism: Potorous gilbertii; assembly: GCA_028658325.1. Lineage (NCBI taxonomy): Eukaryota > Metazoa > Chordata > Mammalia > Diprotodontia > Potoroidae > Potorous > Potorous gilbertii. The sequence continues at coordinate 131,588,936 of CM053771.1, read as the reverse complement.
TTTTTTACAGGTACAGCAGGTTCATCCTTCTGCTCTGCCATTTTGGCTCCGCTCCCAGTTGAGTTTCATAAAAATACCAATTAAAATATATAGTACAGGTATTAATATTCCCATTTTAATGTTGAGAAAACTGAGGATCAGAGAGCTTAATAACTTACCCATCTATGGTCATAGAACTAATAAATGCCAGGCACTATTCAAATTTAGTTCTTCTTGATTTCAGTTCTAGTAATCTATCTGTTACGTGATACTAATTCTGATATCTATTCAGGGCCAACTCATGTTATTTTTTTTCCTTGATAAATAGTGCTTATGTCCATTTTTCTTTTGCATTCTTACTGGCATAACCTCAATACAGGGCTCTTAGGATAAACCTGTTTGAACTATCGTAATTGTTTCCCAACTGGTATCTCTACCTCTATGCCATCCTCTATTTATAAAACCATCAAATCCAACTTCTTGCAGTACCCTACTCAGTGCTTTAAGATTTGCAAAGCACTTTACCATTCACCTTTGATCCTCATAAAAGCCTTGGGAAGGAGATGCTGTTATTATTCCTATTAAATAGATGAAGAAACTGAGGCAGATGGAAGTACAGCTAGTGTCTGAGGATATACAAACTCGTTCTTCCTGACTCCAGGCCCAGCATTCTAACCATAAGACATTGAAGTATGAGGTGGAATTTAAATCCATATCCTTCTATTGCAATTACTTTCCATAAAGTTACTAATGATTTCTTTTGTAATGTCAATATTCAATAACTTTTTCTTAGTTCTCATTCTCCTACTTCTGTGCAACCTTTGACAGTGTTGATTGATTTCTCTCTCCTCTTTGAGACTTCTCTCTAGGTTTTCAAGGCACCACTCTCTCCTGGTTCTCTTTCTAAACATCTGATTGCTCTTTTTCTCCTTTTCTGAATCCTTTTCCATATCACATCCTCTTACTCTAGGTGTGTCCTAGGCTGTCTTCTGTTTTTCCTCTGCGTTATTTCACTTGGTGATCTTATCAGCTTCCATAGATTTAGTTACCATCTCAATGTTGATGATTCTCAAATCTACCTATCGTGCCCCAACCTCTCTTTTTGCATCCCCAGCTGCCTTTCAGGCATCTCAAAGTAGATGTCCAGTAGACATCTTAAATTTAAACTCTTCAACTCTATAAACTTAAAAAGATGTAACTTATTATCTTTCCCCTTCAACCCTCTCCCTTCTACATTCATTTTTTCTGTAAAGAGCAAGACTATCCTCCCAGTTCATCACTGAGTTGGGAGGTGTCTGCTCTAAGCATGTAAAGACTTTTTTGGTGGAATGGGTAGATGAGAACAATTTGTTTTCACAACCTTGAAAGTAGATGAAGTAAGCATTATGGAATACTTGGAACTTAGACGTTGAAGACACCAAGGTAGAGATAAGAAGCACCATGAAGCTGGCATAGCTTTCACAAACAAAACTAATCTGGTCAGTAAGCTTGTATGCCTCTCAAAAGGAATGAGCATCAGGCTTGTGACAATGCAATTGCCACTTGCAGGAAGGTGCCACACCACTACTGCCAGTGTGTGTACTCCCATTATGTCGAACCCTGATGAGGTCAAAGAAGAATTTTATGAAGACCTGGAGAACCTCATCATCAATATGTCAAAAGAGGACATTCTTTTAATTCTAGGAGACTCTATTGCCAGAGTAGGCAGAGACTATCAGACATGGCAGGGAGTCCTTGGGAAGAATGGAATAAGAACAGCAGTGGTTGCTTACTGCTGAAGACTTATGCTTCTCATGACCTTCTCATCACCAACACTATCTTCTGCTTGCCTAAACACAGTAAAACTTAATGGATGTACCCTCGCAGTCAGAGGTTCCCGAAGTGGGTGATGTTGCCCCCCAGGAGTCACTGGAATGATCCAGGGGAGGGGTGGTAGTAGCCTTGGGTATAATTGTGGGGCACTGAATAAAAATAAGGGGGTGATAGATGTATAAGGAAAAAAGAGAAGAAAATTTTGAAAAACTTCATACATGTTTCATCTTTTGTGTAACAGTTAAAGTTGAAGTGATTACATTATTATCCAAATAAAAACACAAAATGCAAATTATGACTAATCAGTGGTCAAGTCTGCTGACAAGTCTTAACAAGTAAGTGTTGGCAGGTAAGTATGTCAGCAATGTCAGGAAGTCCAGCATGCATTGGCAGGAGTATGTATGTGTAATGACTTGTTTGTAATATGATACTGTACAGTTACATGATGCAATATTGTGTTGTTAAAACTTCAATTCAGGAAAAACCCCACAAGCTAACAATAAATTATTAAATTTAAATTTATTTTTTTTTAAAATGACACAATTTTAAAAAACCATTAAAGGGTTAAAGAAAGCAGATGTCCAGGGGAATGCTGAATAATTGTTTTTTAAAGGGGGGGTAGGTCAAATAAGTTTGGGAACCTTTGCTTTCAGCAAACATTAACATTGAATAGACTGTGTCATTGTAAGGAGAAGACCCATATGGGATTTGAGAATGACAAAGGTAATATGTGATGCTGGATCATAGACTTATCCTCTTCAAGCTAATCATTCACATTCAACTGAAGTGGCAGCCCCAAGGCAAGATGACAATCAGAAGACATAATATCAACAAATTAGAGCTCTTCTCTGAGCTAGAACAGTTTTTTGCTAACTTGGAGGGAAAGTTGAGCCAACACATAAGTTGGCAACAGAATGGACAATGTTATTGTCCTTTTTGCTTTTTTGTTTGTGGATGATTGTGCACTCAAAAAGTCATGCACCAACTCTCCCTCCACTTTTGTGTTGACTTTTAGCCTTTTCAAGTTAAATAATTTACTGTCAGTGCAGTCAGTAACTGACCTTGATGCTATTTTTGTCCTCAGTCAGGACAACCAACGAGACTGCTAAAAACATCATCATAAAAAACATAGGAGCAAGCACACTGCCCTGATTCGTTCCACTGGTGATGAGGAAAGTAAAATAGCATTGCCCATTATCCAGACCTGGTTCAAGCAAGCCATCATGGAACTAGTATACTACAACTAATGAATTTCTCCAGGCAAGCAAATTTTCCCATGATCTTCTACAAACCCTCATAAACTGACAGTATCAAAGGTCTTGGTCAGCTTGACAGACATTGTGAACAGACCTCTGTTCTGTTCCTGGTATTTCTCCTGAAGTTGTTGGATACAAAAATCAACTATTTCTGGCCCTTCCTCAGACCTCATTGGTTCTAGGTATATGACCATTTTCCAGGTGAAGGAACATCCAATTTAGGAGCATTCTTGTACCTTGACCCTGACATCATAATTTCATTTTGTTGTTCTTTGAGTATGAAGTACAGCAGCTAATTAACTAACCTCCTTGCTGTTCCAAAAACAATATACTTCATTTCTTGCTTCAGGGCATTCTCTCTGCATGTGCCACATGCCTTGAATTCTCTCCTTTCTTTTAGTTCATCTGCAACTTCCCTAGCTTCCCTTAGGTCCTAACTAAAATCCTACCTTCTACAGGAACTCTTCCCTAACCCCTCTTAATTCTAATGCTTTTCCTCTATTAATTATTTCCTGTTTATCTTGTATATAGTTTTCTTTGTAGATACTTGTTTGTACATTGTCTCTCCGGTAATGTGCTCCCTGAGGGCAGGGTCGGTCTTTTGCTTCTTTCTTAGTCCCCAGCATTTAGAACAGTGCCTGGAACTTAGTAGATGTAAGGCCAAGCCAAGTAGAATCTTTTGCTGTTTTTGTTTTACTAAGAGTGCCTCTGATTGAATAATGTGATAAAAGATCTTTCCCACTCTTTGTTGGGCTTGGGCTTGGAGGGAAACTTGATTAAGGAAGTTGTTTTGTATGAAGGTCCCAAGTAATTAATGTTTTTTCTGTTGAGGCACTCGGTCAGAGGGTGGTATCCTTTGGCTCTGAAAAGTGTATAAATACTCTGAGGGTGAGGTTTTACTTGGGGCCTTACTGCCTGGAGGGACAAGGACTGTGAGAAGCCATTGAGGGGAGCCCCCTGGCTTTGAAAACCCAGATGTTCCCTCTTTGGTAAAGATAGATGTATGTTAATGGAAGCATGTCTGTTGACTTGATTTCTCTGTATTTTCTCTGCAGTTCTGGGTGCTTTGACTTTTTCCCCTGAACTAATTGAATGATCACTTGATTAAAGTGATTGTTAACCCCTCAAAAATTGCCTTTATTTTTAGAGAAGCAGATCAAACAACCTGTGAAAGCAGGCCCCCCTGTGTATGTTGGGGTGCTTGCTGATACAGTAGGTGCTTAATAAATTTTAATTAGTTGACTGGTCTTTCTCACTCAAGTCTAGTACACCATAGTGCTTCCCATATTTCTTGATTAAATGGTTGTTACTTAACTGTTTTTACTATTGATTTTTTACTTTAAATATGAGTTTATGTTTAACCTTGTTAACTTTTATTTTCTTAGATTCAGGATATTGAATTGTTGTTGGAATCTTTTTGGATTCTTATTTTATCGTAAAATATGTTAAACATCTCTCTCAGCTTTAGACCATCCTCTCTTTCATGGATTGTTGTAGTAACCTTCTAATTGGTCTCTTTGCCTCTGGACTTACTCCTCTGTCTGTAATCCATCATCCAGGTCTTTGTTCTGTTAAGGAAGTGCCAGTGACTCCCAGTGATCTTTAGACTTAAATGTAACATTCTTTTTGGCACTTAAAGCTCTTTATAATCTGACTCCAGACAACTTTATTTGGCTTACTACACATTACTACATTTTAGCCAAATAGGTACATTTTTGCTCTTATGTACATTATATTTATATCTTACATGACATTGACATTTACAGTACATGACATTTCATTTCCCTCCTTTGTTGCACAGGCTGTACCTCTCCTTTCATACCAGAAACATTCCATCCTCAATTCCACCTTTAATATGCTTTGCTTCCTTTTGAGATTCATTTCAAGCACTATCATATGGGACTAGAACTGATTTTCCTGTCTGCTAGAGTTCTTCCCCCATTTACTTTGTAATTACTTTATGTATGCTTTATATTTCATTATCTGTGTTCAAGTTGTTCTCTCATAATAGAAGGTAAATTCCTTTAGGGCAGAGATTATTTCTTATTTGTCATTCTGTTCTCGGTGCCTTCTCTTAGTATTATTTAAGTCCAATAGAAATATAAACAAAAGGGAAAACATTGAACTGAACAAAATTCTAGAGAAAATAGAGCAAAAAAGGCTTATGGCATGTTTTTAATGAGATTGCTAAAGAATATGTGTATTTATCGGCACTGCATGGAACTTTTGCAAAAACTGACCATGCACTGGGGTGCAAAGATACTATAAACCCTTATGAGAGAGCAGTAAACACATACTTTTCAGACTATGATACAATAAAAATAGTAATCAGTTCAGGAATCACAAATAAAAGACAGAGACCCAAATGGAAACTTAACAATGAAATCCTAAGTAATGAACAGGTCAAATTAAATATCATAGAGACAATAATTATGTGGGAAAAAATGAAGAAGATACCTGAAGCAGTATATCAGAATTTCTGATATATTTCCTCTCGGGGAAAAATTATATTCCTGCAAGTGTAACATTAACAAAATAGAGTGAGAGAATTAACTAAATATGCATTTTAAAAAATTGGAAAGCTAATAAGTAAAAAAACCTAAAATAAGCAAACAAAAGAAATCTTAAAAGTCAGAGGAGGAATACATAAAGTGGAAACCAAAAAAACTATGGAAGTGATAAAACTAAAAGCTAGTTCTTTCAAAAGACAGAAAATTGAAAAAAATTAGCTAATTTGATTGAAAAGAAAGTAGAAAATGAAATCAGCAAAACAATAGGTGAACATGGTGACCTCACTACAACCAAACAAGAAGAAATAAAAAGAATTACCATTATATATATGTGCGTGTGTGTGTGTGCGTGTATATGTATCATATACACGCACACACACATATATGTAGTTATAGGTTAATAAAACTGAGAACACAAAAGGAAGAGGAATATCTTCAAAAATAAAAATACCCCAAATAGCAGAAGATCAAACAGAGATCTTAAATAATCCAGTCTTAGAGTGGGAAATAAAGGAACTCCAAAAGGGAAAGGACAGGAAGGAGAACAAGTAAACCAAAAACTGCAGGTCCTTAGGGATTCACAGGAAAAATCTGTCAAACTTCTAAATATTCTAAACATCAACTTTTCTTCTCTCTTCTCTCCCCCACTCTTTTTTTTTCTCATCCAGGTCCTGAGGGAGACTAACAAATTAGCAGAAATGGAAGAACCACCTTTGCTTCCAGGAGAAAATATTAAAGACATGGGTATGTAAAGATGGCTTTTATATAATTTTACTTTTTCTTTTTGATTGGCAAACATTTAGTGCTTAAGTTTTGCAGAGCACTTACATATATTATTTATATCCTCAGAACCCAGAAAATGACTCCACTGTCACAGAAATTAACTAACTGCAACATTCTCAACTTATTTATATGTTCAGTGAGCCCGTATTTAAGTCTATCCATATTTTTCATATTAAGACTATTAGAAAATATATAAGCTGGGTGATGTTTTTCTCCCTCTAGTTTGCTTTGCTTTCTTTGAAGGTAGCCAGAATTTCTGAACTGATTGAGATTTGAAGGGCTGTTGCTGAAATCCTGACCAAAATGGTGGGTTCTAAGTTTGAACTTAGGTACTAGATGTTGGGTTTCTTAGATATTGTAAAAGCACTGGATCATCACGATCTTTCCTACTCCTTTCTCATTTATAGCCTTTTTTTTTGTTTTATTTCCTCAGAAAATTGATTTAGTTAATTTATTAGAAAACATTTTCGGTTCATTTTTTAACTAATGGCTTTAATTTAGTGCTTTCCTTCTGTCCTTTAACATTTACTTTACACCTCTGACTGGAAAATGAGATCTAAACCACCATTCTACCCCAGTACTTTTACCTTATGTGTTACATCTGTTCTGGTTAATTCTGTGAAATAGTTTTGGTGAAAACAGAAAATAACTATAGTAGGGGGAAAATGAAGTTTTTCTGAGCCTTCAGCTGAAGCAGAACCACATGTGATATATTCATTTGTCATTTTTAAAAAAGCATTTATTAAAATGCTTATTTCTGTATGTATCTGAGAAGAAAGTTACTACATATACCTGTAGTAAGAGGAAGAAAAGAAAATTGAAAAGAAGAAAGTGATGTAGGAAGTAAAGATTTCCTTAGAAGGCCTTGTAGTATGTCATGTTTGGGTATCTCAGATTTACAGAAGATAGAATTGGGATCTAAAATAGGTGTCCAAAAGCTGGAATTATGGGTTAAACTAAGAGGATCAAATCCATGAGTAATAAACAAAATCTAATACTTGTTTTTAAAAAATAAACAACAAGTTATATGGCTAACATAACCACTCATGTAAAAGAGACTTTGGATTTCCTTGCCTCTTTTCTTCATCTTTCCCCAAATCTGTGATTCCTTAAAAATTACTGGCAGTTTTTTCAAGAGTCATGCCTTAAAGTGTTAGCTGAGTACTTTGAGCTCCTGTGGCTGATGCTTATTTTCTTTTTCATCCCGAGTCTTCCCTGCTAGCCATTTTTATTCTGTTCTTTCCAGCCCAATGACTATTCTTCTTGGTGGGGAAAACAAGTTAAAAAAAGTGGACTCTAAATTCATTGTAAATCAACAGTGTGAGGTAGTGAAGCCGAAATAGCTAATGGAATTTTGATGGTTTGGAAGATGTGATTCCCTTTCTCTGACACAAATTGAATTTCCTTTAAAACCTTAGTCCAAAATTTATTATGTGCTCAATTGTGGTGACAAGGCTTTTGGTTAGAGTTGTCCTTGAGAGATGCACACAGACCATTCATTGCCAGACATTACCGGCTTGGTCAGAGCTATTGAAGCTTGGGTTCTGTCGCCATAGCTTTTGAGAACCTAATCTCCATATTAAGATTAGGTATCAGAGTATGACTTTGTTAATGTTATTATCACTCTCAAATAAAACTTTGCATTTCACCTGTCTCGTTTGATATAACTCTGGGAACCTTTTTCATTTTACCTAAGAGGAAATGAGGGCTTGGAGTGATTTCTGGCTTGACCAGTGTTTTGTATCAAATAAATGGCAAAGCTTGGAAGACTAAGAGGAAACAGAATAGTTATCTTCAGATTCTTGAAGGGCTTCCATATCTATGAGGAAGAATGCTCCTTGTTTAGCTTAGTGGCTAGGATCAATGAATAGAAATAAGATTCTAATTCAATATAAAAATAGTATTCCAACAATAGAATGATCTACTTTATTAAGAGTGATGTAGTACAGATTAGATAACCACTTGTGAGAGGTGTTGTGGAACAGATGAGTGGAAGGCTGGGCTATATGGACTCTTAAGATCCTTTGCTGAGAAATATTGTTAGTGAAAGAGCTTTAAGAACCATAAACAGACTCACATTAAGTTATATCCTTGAACCATTGAGAATGAATTTTTAAAAAAATGCTATGTGATCATAACCTGTGCACTCTTTTCATTTTCAGCCAAAGATGTTACTTATATATGCCCATTCACAGGGGCTGTACGAGGAACTCTGACGGTTACAAATTACCGGTTATATTTCAAAAGCATGGAAAGGGTAAGGCTTATACAATAAGATCCTGATCATGTTCCTGATGTTTCTAATTAAAATTATTTTGCTATGCAGTGAATATAAATTTTTTCCCCTTAGTTGTGGTGAATAACGCCTTTTCTCCTCCAACCCCCAGGATCCTCCATTTGTTTTAGATGCATCACTCGGTGTGATCAGTAGAGTAGAAAAAATTGGTGGTGCTTCTAATCGAGGTGAAAATTCTTATGGACTAGAAACTGTGTGCAAGGCAAGTTTACTTATTTCTTCATTTTTGATTAGAAATTTTTTCTTAAAAGGCATATTTAATTTTTTTTCCAGAAAACAATGAAGTTCATATTCAAAATAAAGCTGTGTAATATTAGTTAACTTCAGGAGTAGCACAGATAAAATTTGATAAGTAGCAGATAGGTGCTTAAATGCATATAAACATAATTTGTTTAATAGTCATTGTGCCTATAATGTACATGATAGCTTTTGAGAAACTATTTCCGTAACTATGATTTGGTAAAAACAAAGTATACAAAAAAAGAAGCAGCAGAGTTTTCATTTTGATATTTACATTTCAATCATTCACATTTTTTTGTATCAAAAATCGTTAGTGGTGGTTTTTCTACTGAAATTTAGAAGTCTTTAGTAATATTAGCAAAAAGGAAAAAGTTCTCATTCTTCACCTTTTTTTTATCTTAAACACTGGTAGAAAAATAGGATATAATTCTTTTCTTTGAGTTGTAACTGTGCTAAAATGCAACGGTACTTCTAAAATGTGCTAAAATTTAGACGCATTTGTCTTATCTGAGCCACTTATTAATCTGTATTTTTTGCCTTTCATTGTTCCATTCATTTGAAATTGAATCCCATCCCTGTAGTCTCATGTCTTTTATGTATTTATTTGGAGGGATACCCTGCCAATTTGTAGAAAGGAGGCTTATGGTTAGTGTTCTCTCTGGTGCCTACCTTAGTAATTTTTTTTGAGAAGTGTTTTGAAGTCCCCTTTAGAAAGTTCCTGTGAGTCTGATAGGTTTTTTATGGCTTTCCCGTGAAGTGCTATTCTATTTTGTTAGGTGTCAAAGCAGAACTTTTTGTTTCCTTAGTAGTCTTTATATGGTCTGAAATGAGCCATGTTTTAAAAAAGAACTTTGAAAGAGTGAAGGGGACAAATGCCTCATTCCTTATTTTTCAAAAGCTTTTCACTGTAATCTCAACAACCACCATCACTAGTTTGCTGTACTTCTAATAAGGTTAATGAAATAATTCTAAATTTCTTTGCTTATTATAAGAACATTTGTTGAAAAAAGAAAAAAATAGGCATAGAGCCAGATTCATATCTGGAGTTACCGTAGATCCTTCCTTGAACTTGATATTCCATCCCCCTCCTATTGCTCTCTCCTGTAGGTTGAATGCCCCCATCCCCGTTCCACCATCAATGGTCAGAATTTCTTTCTTTTGTGCTCAGGGAGGGAGGGAACCAGCATTTATTAAGTGCCTACTGTATGCCAGTACCGAGCACTTTACAGATATCCTGTTTGATCCTCACAGCAGTTCTGGAATTATCGTTATTGTCTCTGTTTTGTAGTTGAGAAAACCGGGGCAGATGGTGGTTAAATGAATTGCCCAAGGTCACTCAGCTAGTAAACGTCTGAGACTTTGTCTCCAGTTCTGTCTCCTCACAAATCCATTTCTGCTTTCCCTGGGTTCTTCAAGTGTGTTTTTATTTGTCCGTGTCTATGTTGCAGTATGTAACAGTATGTAAATGCAGATGCTTTGAGGGCATAGACTCTTAGCTCAGGCGCTTACCCATAGCTGGTCACTTAATAAATACTTGTTGAAGCTTCCTTGGATAACTTTTTAAAGAGGTGTTACCTTCATTCCTAAGAAGTTCCTTAAATTCTTAGAAGGCAAAGTTGTCACTTTCATGTTTAATGGTTTTATATTTAGCATGAGTTGCCATTTTAGATCTAATTTATGATACAATCAAGTTGTATTTTTAATATGTTGCATATGTGCTTTATTATATTTGAATCTTCTTTGTATAATTAGCCATTGCAGAGAAGCAACATGGTAGTAATTAGAACACTGAACTTCTAGTCAGGAAGAACTGAAATAAAAATCTGCCTCAAACACTTAGCAGATTGTGGCCCAGGTTAGCCATTTAACCGCTTTCAGATGATTTGTACTCATTTGTAAAATAGGGGTACTAACACCTACCTTATAGGGTTATTGTGATAAGTTAATATATGTAAAGCACTGTATAAATGTTAGCTATCTTATTTTAAGTTACGGAGCAGGTGTCAGTCTGTGGGTGGCGGGGTTCTTTACTAAGAGCGTCCTACACTGATGATATCATAGATCCAGTCCCACCCCACCCCACTTTAAGTCCTTCAAACCTTGTATATTAGGATATTTTTATAAAATGATACAGCTTTGGATAATCCGGTCTTGAAATTGTTGTTAGTTATTAATTAGCTGGAAGCATATTCAGGACTTGACCATAAATCAAGGCATAAGCCTTGACTTGAGCAAAATATGCCTTCTTGAGGGCAGCAGTTTGAGGTCATTCCAAATCTTTGGGCCCCACCTCTGGCATTACCACCTGCAACTGAAAAACTTTCTGTTTTTAGCACTAGATGGTTATAAAATTGCATACAGCTGGGCATGGAATTGATGAAATAGAGACCCCTGAACAGCAGCAGTTTCCCCTAGTCCATCAGGAGAATGCTGAGTGAAAATGAGTGTCAGGGAGAACGTAGTGGACAAGAGAAGTTACAAGAATTAATTGGGAGAGACTCATGAAGAAGCTGTTCTTGTTGGAGAGGCATAATGGGAAAAAGAAGAAAAAGACACATGATTTTGATATGTTGTCATGTAGGATACTAGACTTCAGGTTGGATTATAAAACTTTGGCTGCTTGATTTAGTTCCTAAATCTTTTAATAGGATATTCGAAATTTACGGTTTGCTCATAAACCAGAAGGACGAACTAGAAGATCCATATTTGAGAATCTAATGAAATATGCATTTCCTGTGTCCAATAACTTGGTAAGATGTTTCTTCTGCCGCAGACATTCATATAGTAATTACTTTAATGGTTTGTGATTTCATTTATATGGATTTTTATTAACATTATAAATATCTAATAGACTATCACTCTACTACTTTTTTCAAGATTTCTAAGAGTCTCTTGATTGCTAAATGTGATTGAGTTTTTTCAGTCTTTATCCTTCTTGACCTCTGTAGCATTTGATACCACTGATCCCTTCCTCTACCTGAAACCCTTTTTCCCTTGGGTTTTTTGTTTGTTTTTTTGTTTTGAACTCCTCCTACCTTTTTGGCTGTTCAGTCTTAAGACATCTTTGCATCATCAGTGTCTCTTCCCATTAATCTTAGGCAACCACCAAAGTTCTGTTCTGAGTACTCTTCTCTGTACCATCTTTCAGAGATTCCATCATTTCCCATGAGTTCATCATTATACAGATGACTCCCAAAGGCTGTATATCCAGCTTAGTTTCAGACTCAGCATGTCCAGAACAAAACTTTTATTCACCCAAACCTAAACTTTTTCCTTTCTTTCCTGTGTTTTATCAAGGACACCCCAATATTTCCAGCTATTCCATTCTTAATCTTGGAGTGGCCAATCTCATGAGGAGCCCTCCAAACTTTGGGTGGGTCAGTCTTCAGATAAAGGATAGATAACCCCTCTTCAGGTCTTCACTTGAAGCTTTTTCAGCTGGTTAGGGATTATCTAGCCTTGTGATTTACAGGCAGACCATTCCAATATCCAGTTTTACCTCCACCACAGGACCTAACATCAGGGTAGAACTTGAGTGAGGATTTTTTTTATAAGAAAAAATAGAAAAATCTTTCTCTTCAGAGCATTTTTGAGATGAAAAATAACATGCATATTTATATATAAAGTTAAAGTAGAGCTCATTCTATCAAAATGTTTGGTAGTAGCATAACACTTTGGTTTTCATTATTTAAAAATTAGAAATTAGTATCCATTTACATACTTTCTGGTAGAATACTTAGACTAACTTATAATTTACTTAAATTCCTAATACATATGATATTATATATTAAATTTTTTAAAAATGCCTTTTTGCGTACTTTTTATTATTTAAATGAAGACAAAATATTTTACAAACTTTTTGTCTCTGTAATTCTGGAACAGGTAACTGAAATAAAGCATATGCCTAAGTGTATTTGGATATGCTCATTATATATTTCTGATCAGGTGTATTGAGAGTCATGATATGGTTTGTCGTGTGCAGTTAAGTTATAACAAGATAAATGGTAAATCTGATAGGCAACTTACTTTTATTACTCTTTTTCAGCCTCTTTTTGCATTTGAATACAGAGAAGTATTTTCAGAAAATGGATGGAAATTGTATGACCCTCTTTTGGAATATCGAAGGCAGGTAAGCCCTTCCCTTCTTTGAACTTGATTAATAGAATAAAAACTCATCATTCAACTAATTACTAATAATTTTGGGCTATTACTTTGGCCCATCAAGAGATTTTTATCTGCTTTTTCACATTGTGTGTTAAAGATCTTCTGTGAATCTTTGTTGATCAAAGAAGAGTTTTAAAAACAAATCTGATTCTTCCAAGGATGTTGAATGGTTTTTAGATTAAAAGAAATGAAGTTGGTTTCAACATTCAGTATTGGTCACTCAGATTATTTTGATTCTGCATTTTATATTCTGAGAAATAGTTAGGTTAGATTATTTTTTAGGTACATATTAAGTTTAGGGAAAATGATACTTAAAATACAGAGTATTATTGAGGTAAAGGTGTTATTGATTGATTTGGCTGAATTGCTTAATCACCCCAGAATGGTTCCATACTTTTTCTTTGACACCAGTTCTCTAGTCAGAGGTTCATAGACTTGGAAGGACTCTCCACCTCTTTATAACATCCCTAAAAGTAGTTATCCAGCGAAGAGGAAGACCTACCTTACTAGAGGACTTTACTACCTAACCAGATAGCCTGCCTGTTTCAATTTCTGAAAGCTCTGACCTTAAATTGAATCCTATTCTGCCGCTTTTATACATCTGCCTTTTTGACTTGGTTTTATCCTCTGGCACCAAGCAAAATAACTGTTTGTTATTTCAAGAGTGGTATAGTGGATAAAGTATTAGGCATGGAGTCAGAAAGACCTGAGTGTGAATCCTAATTGTATGATCACAGACAAGTCATTGGACTTTTCTGAGCATCAGATCAGCCATATTTCCTTCTCTGTACTTTGCCACCACGATTAGCCCTTTCTCCTTCATCTCTCATGGTTCTTTTTTCCCACTGGTGACTTCTTCCTCAAATTTCCATTTTGAGGAAGGGCCCAGACCAACCATTTCTCCTCAGGATTTTGACAGTATGTCCTCTTGCAGGTAGTTCTTTCCTACACCTTCTTTCAGCTTCTTTTTATGGGTGACCTTGCCCCATTAGAATTGTAAACTTCTTGAGAGCAAGAACAGTTTTTCTTTTTGTTTGTATTTGAATTCTCAGTGCTTAGTGTAGTTCTTGGCACGTAGTAAATGGTTATTAAATGCTTGTTGATTTAATTTTTGAAAAAGATTATCACATATATGATATCAAGTGCTGACTTTGAACCAGTGAACAAAAGAACTGTAATTAAAGAATTCAGCAAGTTTAATTTTCTAGACCACTTAAGACTGCCATGTGAGGATGTCTTCATATAATAAATATAATGTCTTCACTTAATAAATGCTTTATTCATTCTTTTCCACCTTTCCTTGGATTCTCCCTGTGGAACAGTGTATCACAAATAGTTCTGTGCCAGCTGTTTTTTCTATATCGCCTATAAAAGTGCTTTTTTCTAAAAAACATTTTAAGTCTGACTGACTAAATGTTTTTCAGTTGATGGATAATCTTTTTTTGGTGGGTGGGGTGGGGACCATGTTGTTTGGAAATTGAATCAGTGGTGTTTTAGAATTACCATCCCTGAAGCATAAGGGGTATATGTATCTTTTTTTTAGGAACCAGGGCTCATCTGTGAGAGTAGGAGTTGAAAAAACAATCCCATGTATAAGGTAGCTTTTGGGATATGGAGGTCAAGGCATTAGCAGCCTGACCAAATCACAGATCTACAAAGATTTGAGTATACAACAATGTGCATTTAATTAGCCAACTAATGTTTGTTAAAGCCCTCCCTCTTAGTTATACATTGTTTCATAAGAAAATAAAAATAAGAGTATGTTTTGATCAGTTATCTAAAACTTAAAAAGTTGTTTGAAACTACATTATGGATTCACAGACTCGTAGTAGCAGCAAACAGCAAGCACAGTTATGGGAAGATTGGAGGAGTTTGCTGCTATGACCTTGATTCGAACATTTTTTGCTACTTATGATATACAGGACTAGGAAATAAGTAAGTTAAGTGCCTACTATATTTAGACACTGTGAATACAAAAACTATTAAACAATCTTTAACCTAAAGTATTGAAGACATAATCTTTGTCTCACAATCCCTTTGGGGAAATAAGAACTATATGCAGAAAATAAAATTGTATAGCCAATTATTAAACACAACAATTTACATAAGTTCCCTGAAGATAGAAACAAATATTATTCGGTTTTTTTCTATTTCCCAGGAGCACTTGGCACATACTATGCATTGAATAGACATTGTTTAGTTGGTTGGATGAATAGGTTGTATGATCATTATCAGGATGAAAGAAAAGATATTAGGGATTTTTTAAGTGAGACTACCTAAGTCTAAAAGCCAGGTTAGTGTAGGCGTGCTGTCATCTCAGTAGCTGAGAGGCTGCACCATGAACGTAGGAAGGACTGTCTTGAATATGAATGATCCCTGGCACAGGGTTGGTCTGTTTGCTTCTCTTTTGTTTCCCTTGGAACTTTTGGTTAGGTAATAACTTACCAGTTGTTTTATTTAAACTCTAGGGAATTCCCAATGAAAGTTGGAGAATTACAAAGATTAATGAACGTTATGATTTGTGTGATACGTATCCCTCCCTCCTGGTTGTGCCAGCAAATATTCCAGATGAGGAACTGAAGAGAGTGGCATCCTTCAGATCAAGGGGCCGTATTCCGGTAAGTTTGAAGCTTTTTGTGCTTTTTTAAGTGTCTTTGTATTATACATTAGAGATTAGAGAATGGTAGAATTTGAGATTTCACCCAGATAACAAAACAGAGGCAGAGATGGAGGATAAAGGGAGTTGGTAGCAGTAGCAGTTTTACTAGTGATATTGAAGAACAGGTTAATTAGGAAAACTAATGCCAAAGAAAAAACTTAAAAAAACAGTCTGTGAGGATAGTATGGTGATTGCTAAATCCTAGGAAAAATTGCTAGCATTTTCCCTCAAAAACAAAGTCCAGTGAATTATTCACAATTTCTTTATTTTAAATTCATTCTTTAGTCTTAGTGATGAATATTCTCCCCTTAAGGCCTAGATCTGGTGATGAAAACTATTAAGTGGCCATACAAATTTGTATTCAGTGACTGGGTAATGAAATGCCACCTGCTAGAAAAATCAGCTGGAATTACTTTTTTAAAAAATTGAGTACAGTATCTACAGTGTCTGAAGTCCATATATTTCAGAATTTTCTTTTGCAAGAAATCTGAGACTAGAGCTGTCTCATTTCTATTTTGTATCTTTTCTAGTAGTAATATTTTGTATACTGCAGCACAACTATGTCTCTCATAAATTAGTAATAATGTTGTTTTCTTTCTGGCAGAGTTTGCCTAGGAAAAGTGTGTTGAACATCTGCATTCATGTTTTCACAGCCAGAGTTTGGCTTTGGGTAGAAAATTGACACCCAGAGTGTGACTTTACAGGAAAATGGGAAATAGGGAACTATATAAAAGATTTGTCCCTTATTTCCCTCCATTCTTTAAGGTTTTATCATGGATTCATCCTGAAAGTCAAGCAACAATCACACGATGTAGCCAGCCCATGGTTGGAGTGAGTGGGAAGAGAAGCAAAGAGGATGAAAAATATCTTCAAGCCATCATGGATTCTAACGCCCAGTCCCATAAAATCTTCATTTTTGATGCACGACCAAGTGTGAATGCTGTTGCTAATAAGGTGAGATTATCTTTTTCTCTCTGTTATTGGGTAACCTATAATAACTATTTTATGAGTTGATGTTTCAAGCATGTAATTTCAGAGAATTTAAGAAGGGGCCTTACAGAGTTAAGAGGTATCACATGCAATATAGTCTTTCTTCTTGACTAAATTTGAAATTTGAGTGAGTTCTCATTTGTATTTGAAGAATCACATATTTCACATTACCCAGATTATGAAAGCATAGTTTCCGTATTAGTACTAGAAGAATCATTATATGCAGGTCTTTTCCTTAGGGATGGAGTTTGGGTCCTCCCTAAATCAGAGAGAAATTAATTTTAAAAGTTGTGTTTCACCTTGGGGGAAAGGATTCCTTATAGCCTCCGATGTTTTTTTTTTGTTTTTTGCTTTTGATGTCTGACAGTGATATTTACAATATTAGAGAAAGAGGATTTGTGAGTTAGTCATCAAACATTCCATTTAACTAAGAGTTAGTGATCAATAGAGCTTCTCTTCCAACTGACATGCCATGGAACTTTACTTAAATTCCATGATGCTGAGTTTTGAGACTCTCAAAGTAAGATCTAATCCTCCTCTTTGGTGCTTTCTGTTTGTCTTTTCAGCTGCTAACAGGGAATGGGAAAGTTGGTACAGGGCTGAAGACAGGCAGATGTATCAGTTTTCAGAAGAGGAAGGGAGTGAATTTTTCAAAGTATAGAACATGAACTTGGCAAAATTTTAGAATACATTTTTAAAGAGATGGTTTTGTGTGCCTGTGGAAGAAAAATGGCAACAACTAAGAACCACTGTTGGATAATCAAGAGTACTGGATTTACCTTATTTTTTTGGAAAGGGTTATTAGACTAGCCTGGTGCAGTGAATAGACCACTGAGCTTGTAGCCTGGAAGACTTGAGTTCCTGTCTCACTTCAGACCTTAGACGTGTGACACTGGGTAATTCACGTAGCCCCTATTTGCCTAAGTTTCTTGGCTATAAAATGGGGATGATACTAGTATTCACCTCATGAAGCCTGAGTCCAAAGTTGTAGACAGGGGTTCAGAAAACAGATTCTAAAGGCACAACTTGATATAAAAGAGATCTGGGCCATTAAATGCTCCATGTGAGTCAAAAGGATGATGTGGCAGTAAAAACATCTAACATAATCTTAGGCTGCATTAACAGAAACATAGTGTCCAGTATAAGGTGGGTGATGGTGCCATTGTACTTTGTCCTGGTTGGAACAAACATGAAGTATTGTGGATCTTACATATTAGGAAAGTCGTTCTGCCTTCCTTCTGGGTCCTGTATATGAGGAAATATATTGAAAAACTGGAGCAAATACCAAGGAAAGAAACCAGAATTGCCAAGGGATTTGAAATGATGCTATATGAATGACAGAATCTGAGAATTGGAAAGGGTCTCAGCAGCTATCTATACCCATACACCAAAGAAACTCCTCCAGAGAAGGGAAAACCACCATCAAAACCACCAAAGGCAGACCTGTTCATTTTTTTAAAAATTAAATTATTTTATGTTTTCAGTGTTATACAATCACTTCCATATATCTTAGATTTCCCCCCCACCCCTTCTCCATTCCTTCCGAGAGACGGCATATAGTTTTATATAAGTTCTACATATACATTCCCATTAAATACATTTTCACCTTAGTCATGTTGCATAGAAAAATTAAAATGAATGGGAGAAATCATAAAACAAAGTAAAATATAATATTAAAGAAAATGGTCTACTTCATTCTGTGATCAAATTCCATAGTTCGTTCTTGGGATGTGGAAGGCATTTTGCCTCGAGTTCATTGAAAATTTTGTAAGTCCTTGCATTACTATGAAGGACTAAGTCTACCAGAAAAATTCCTCACACACTGTAGTTGTTGCTATGTACAAAGTTCTCCTGGTTCTGCTCCTTGCACTCAGCATTAGTTCATATAAGTCTTTCCAGGCCTCTCTGAAGTCTTCCTGTTCATCATTTCTTATAGCACAATAGTATTCCATTACATTCATGTACCACAGTTTATTCAGCCATTCCTCAATTGATGGGCATCCCCTTGATTTCCAGTTTTTGACCACCACAAAGAGAACTGCTATAAATATTTTTGTACATGTGGAACCCTTTCCCATTTTTATGATTTCTTATGAATATAGTCCTAGAAATGGTATTGCTGGGTCAAAGGGTATGCATATTTTTGTAACCCTCAGGGCATAGTTCCAAATTGCTCTCCAGAATGGTTGGATCAGCTCACTGCTCCACCAACAACGAATTAGTCTTCCAACTCTCTTCCAACATCTTCTCCAATATTTATTACCTTCCTTTTCTGTCATGTTAGCCAGGTGTGATGTGGTACCTCAGAGTTGTTTTGGTTTGCATTTCTCTAATCAATAGTGATTTAGAGCATTTTTTCATATGACTATAGATAGACTTAATTTCTTCCTCTGAAAACTGCCTGTTCATATCCTTTGACCATTTATCAATTGGGGAATGACTTGTATTCTTGTATATTGGACACAGTTTTCTGTATATTTTAGAAATTAAGGCATTTCCATTTTTCTGACAACTCTAATTGCTAAGAAGATTTTCCTTTTATGAAACCTAAATTGGTCTCTTTGCAATTGCTACTCATAGCTCCTGGTCCTATTCTCTGGGACCATCACAGTGTGTGACTGCCCTTTAAGTACTTGATGATAACTATCATATATCCTTCTGAATCTTCTTTTCTCTAGGCTAACATGCCTAGTTTCTTCAGTTGGTCTTCATGTTATGAACTCAAGGCCCTTCCCCCTTCTGGTTGCCCTCCTGTTAATGCCCTCCAGTTTATCAGTATCCTTCCAAAAACTGGTGCCCAGATCTAAACACAGTACTGTGACTGAGGTCTGATGAGGGCACACTCAGTGTGACTCTCACTTCTCTATTCCTAGAATCTGTACCTCTCTTGATGTAGTATAGGATGGTATTAGTTTTTTTGGCTACTCCATCACGTTGTTGAGTTATACTGAGCTTGCAGTCCACTCAAACCCTCATGCAGTCTTCAGACATTTTTAGCTGTATCTGCCAAATGGTCCAGGCCACTGGAAGCAGCTACTTTGACAGGTTGTTGAGGTTTTTCTCTTGCTATGGCCTGGAAACCTTTAAATATAGAATACTAAGGTAATGATTGCCTTTTCTGTTGGGAACTAGGCACGGCAGTGAGTTACATTAAAGGAGTCTTGAATATTTAAATCAAAGAGAAGAGGAAATGTAAGCAGGGCTATTACCTTCCCTGTATCTATCTGTGAAGTCACCCTGAACATGATGTACTCTCAGATTATTTGTGGTGGCTAGAAAGGACTGATGGTGGAAAGCCCCTTCAAGTGCACAGTCTGTGAGCACCTGTGAGGGCAAAGGCCTTCACAAAAAGTACAGCATAATTCTGTCAGAATTCCTTATCCTCTGATGACTTCAATAGATGAGACCTGTGGTTTTTTCTCATCTTTAGGTGGGTGCCATACTGGAGCTTACTGCTACTCACCTCATGAAATCTGACTGCTGTACTAGTGAGACTTCCCCAGACCAGTAGCACCAGTTCACAGGATCCCATTGTCACCTTGGTAAACAATGTAGGTGAAAGTGTGGCCAGTCTTTCACAGTCCTCTGGGTATTGAAGTTGACAGTGATGAGGAGCATGGTAAAAATAGAAGTAGAGTGAGCTTGTCATTCTCTCAGCCATGCTGCATCAGGGAAAAGAGTAACTCTAGATATTAGGTGCAGCCCTGAAATGGAGGTCCCCTCTCTCTGAGCAAGTGCAGAAGATAGTCATGGAGTCTTCCTTGTAGCTGAGAGATTTCTTCATGACAGAAGAATTGGACCCTCGCTCCAGGGAATTTCATTCCCTACAGATGCCAATTAGATGGTTGAAACTCCATGGACCCTTCTCATCAGGGTTTAGGGTTAAGGAAGCTGTTTTATTCTCACATCTTTTACCAGAAAACAGATCCACACTTGATTGAATCTTTCTCTCAGATGTTGTCTATGAGCTTCTGTCACAAGAATGTCTAACTGTACTCCAAGGCTCATGCATAACAGACAAGAGTTTTCATGTTACCTCTGCCAGACTTTGTTTTACAACTGCACTGACCTAGATAGTCTCAGCTCCTCTGGAAGTTGAGCTTGTCTCTATAAAGTTTCTTATTTCTGTATTCAGTCATCTGTGAAGCCATGTGAGTTCACATGTTGCTTGAACTGTTACTAGAGTAATGACCTCACCTCTTTAAGGGGTGGTCATGCCAGTTTTTAATCCTGTGGTCTCTCTTTTGCTTTCCATGATCTTCAGATATCACTGTCAGTAATCCAGCAGTCACATCTGTATCCCCTCTGTCCTCTCCTCTTTCTTGTCTCTCCTCTCACCTTTCACATCTTTTGCTCACACAGATTTTAAGCTTGTTTTACCCAACTGCAGTTATCTCAATTTTCACTATTACCCCCACAATGTTTAGCAACTTGAGAGGGAGTGCCAAGAAGGTTAGCAGAGTGAGGTATAGTTTAGAGATTAGGCAGTGATGAGCAAATCATGTAAGTTTAGGGGTAGTGTGCACGTATGTAAAGCCAGAGTAAAGGAGATGTCTTAGGAAGAGAGTAAGAAGGTATGAAGGTACAAGATATTCTGATGATATTGAAGAGGAAAGAAGGAAACGCACATTTAAGTTGTGTGCCAGACAGTGTGCAGGATGCTAGGCATACAAATCAAAGCAGAAAGATAGTCTCTGCTCACAAGGAGCTGTTTATATTCTGGGTGAGGGAAAAATAAACACACGAGCACATGAGAGAGAGTTGAAAAACTGAGGAAAAGGAAAGTGCATGTTGTAAGGTCATGGATTTGAAGTGTAGAAAGTCAGAAACAGAGATGGGGACAGTGAAGGAAGGCCCCAAAATGAAGGCTTCAGAGGAGCTCCCCAATGAAAGAAGGGGAGCAGTCTTGTGGAAGGATCTTCTAGGAGAGCAGGCCTCAGGCTGGGAGAGAAGTTCTAGGATGAGCCAGCTGAAGAGGAGGATTGAGGGGGGATTGAAGAACAATTTTACTCTGAGAGAAAAGAAGAGGTTTGGAAGTTACCAGAAATCGATGTTTTGAAATCTGCCTCTCCATTACTTCTACTTCTTATTTTTCTTTCTACCTTTTGGATATAAAGTATGACTTAAGGAAGAAAGAGGTTTTTAGAATTGATAGTTAAGGAATTGTGAGAAAATTGTGAAAGTAACCTGTTGTAATCTTTCAACCTCTCCATCTTGAAGGAATTTTACAGTCCAGAAGCTATTACTTTAGACTCTTTCACCTAGGCTACTTCTGCTTTATTAACATGAATAAAAGTCAAAGAAAAGATGTTTTGTTTCTTATATGAACTTCTGTGAAACTGCACTTTTCCCTTACCTGGTACTTACAAAGTTCTTTAAAAAATCTAAATGCAGAAATTAATATTTATCCCTGTAATCATCTGTCATTTTAGATTCCAACTCTTACTACTACATATTAGAAATTTTTTGGATACTGTGTTTTTCTTTTAGTACATTAGCTATCCTTCTTAGGTTCATATCCACAAATATGATCAAAAGAAACATTTCAGTTTGTTGATAAAAAACATTTAATGGAACAGAACTGAGGATAGAGCCATATGGCATGCCAGTAGAAACTTTCCAGGTTGACATTAATCTGTATTCCTTGATTTAGATTCTTTGAGTCTGTCTGTGTATTCAGCCAGTTCATTATTTCCATCATCTAACTCCTTTCACCCCTTTCTCCCTTGTCTACAAGCATATTGTGAGACTCTGTCAGATGCTTTGTTGATACAGAGAAAAATTCTGTGTATAGCATTTTCCTGAGATAGTAATCTACTGTGAGTGGCCCACTGAAGAATTCTTCTACATTTTTTTCTACATTTCCTCTACACTTTTGTGGGCCACCCAAAATCCTTGGGTGTGCCACAAATGGCCCTTGGACTGTAAGCAGCCTGTGGGCTGCAGGTTGTGCAGGCTTGTGTGTAAAGAGAGCTGTCCTGGGTTCTAGTCCTGATCCTATACATACTGTTAAGTTACTAAATCTCTCATTTGTCTCTAGGTTGAAGAGAAGATGCTGACCTGCATTGGAAGAGGGGATTTTCTCATCTAGAGAATTCCCAGTGTCATTGAAATCAAAGCCTCTATCCATATTAACCTACTAATCCTACCAAGGGAGGAAATTAGGCTAGTCTGGCATGATTTGTTCTTTGTGAGCCCATGTTACCTCCTGTTGTTCACAGCCTTCATTTCTAAACAAGTTTTGTTTTTATTTTTGGTAACTATTTCCCTCTTTGATGAAGAGATCAAATTCAGTTCAGTTCAAAAAGTAGGTATTAAGGACCTGCTATAAGCAAGGCCTTGTGCTAGATGCCAGGAATATAAAGATAGGAAGTTGTCCTTGCCCTCAGGAATCTTCTATTCAGTTGGGAATTCACATTAGTTTACATTCATAGGGAATTGCTTCCAGTACTGACAGTGTAATATAGAACCAAAAGCACCGTAAATAGTCCATCTCATTTGGAAAGTGTTGCTCTGCTCCTCTTCAGAGATTCCTTGAGGGCATATCTTATGACTACAAAAGTAAATTGGTGTAAATGACAATTGAAGAAAATGTAAGATACATGCTATTAAAAAACATGTCAAGGAGAAATATTTTAAAGGTCATGAACTCTTTGAAAACTGTGATTTTCAAAAAAGCCTATATATAATATACTTTAAAAATATATGCTATATTTCAGGAAATTTTTTATATATAGAAGTAATATTTCTCCCATACAATACTATAATTATATTATTTTAAAAAGAATACTAAATGAAAACTACCCAGATCTATTAGAACCAGAAGGAAAAGTGAGGATAAAAAATTCACTGGTTATTTCCTGTGGGGGATGGTGGGGAATGGGGAGAAGAAAAGTTTCAGGAATATCATAATGTTACAGCCAAATTGTGAACTTCCATGTCAAAGAAAGATACTATAAGCAAACAGAAAGAAGTGGTCCGTTTATCAAGTGATCGTAGTCAGCATATCATATAAGACCTAGAAACTTCTATTGTAAATGAAAAGAATCTTAACCTAAACAATCGGGGACTTAACTAGGGTGGTGGTCTTGTGTATGGAGAGTAAAGGATGCCTGTAAGTGATCTTGTGTAAAGATCAGTGATTAGCCTTGGCAGCCGATTGGGTCCACTGAAGTGATGGAGAGGAAAGAATTAAGAGGTTACAAATCTGGGTATTTGGAAGAATAGTGGTACCTTCAAAAGGAATTGGGAGCTTGAAAGGCACAGATTTAGGAGGGGAAGACACTGAGAATTCGAGATAGCTCCAGGACATCCAGGTTGAGAGGTCTGGGAGGCAGGTGGTTGGTCATATAAGACTGAAGCTTAGAAAAGACATTAGGGATAGATAGGATAGATAGATTTTCTGAATTATTTGCATAGAAATAATTGGTCCTGTGGGAGCTGATAAGATCATCCAGAAAGAGAAGTTGGGGAAAGAGGACAGCTTAGGAGAGAGCCTTATGGTTTAGGTACAGATTGTGGGGTGAGATATGGATAATAGATAATCCAGCAAAGTATACTGAGAAGGAACAGGCGAAATGGTAGGAGTGATACTTGGAGAGAAAAGTGTCACTGAAACTGGAGTGAGGAAGGGCAGGGCCAAGATGGCTGAGTGGTAGGAAACAGTATAGGTCCCATCTACAAACCCCTTTGAACAGCTCTAGGAAAGTCTCCAAACCAAATCTTGATGGAAAGATTCAGAAAAAGTCACAGTGAGTCATTTATCCAGCCCATGTGGCATTAGGAAAACAGAAAAGGAGGTTTGCAGATATTGGGAACAGAGGCAGGCCAGGAGCACACACTGTGTGGCAAGCTCTCCAGCACTCAAGGAGAGAGGTTGGGCAATAGGGCAAGGGGAAGTCCTAGACCCAGATTAGGCAAGCAGCAAACCCATACTAGGGCACTGTGACAAGGACAGAGACAAACTATCAGCTTTATCACCTCTCCAGTTCTGAATCACATCCAGGGCAAATTGGAAAGGGGACCTGCATACAATGGTGGGTTTCTATATAGGGAGACTGTGTGTGGTGTACCAAGAAAGGAAGAAATTCAGAAGCTAGCAGCAGTAGTGGTATGACTCAGACCCCCTTCCAACATCTAGCCTAGACTACAGAGGAATAAGCAGGACAGGAATCCCATACTGAAGGGGAGCTTGCAATTCTATCACTTTGAACCAACATAGCTTTCCAGTTGGCAGATAGGTATGGAATCCAGCAGCAGCATACTCTTGCACAGACCCAAACCCAGCTCATGAACTTACAGAGCTCAGACCATGGTGGGCAGCATACAGATTTTGCCGTGGATCAGACTATTTTGAAAGCACTGAAAGCTTGCAGGTTCCCATCCTGTACCTGAGATCTTGAAAAACCACAATACTCAATATCCCAAGAGAGTTGCAGTAGGACCAATTTAAACCATTCTCCAGAAGTGTAACAGAGCTCAGCCCTAACAGTCTGAGGTCAGTAAGTAGACTGGAATGAGCAAAGAAAAAAA
>CM053771.1:131542369-131556295 GCA_028658325.1 Potorous gilbertii | reverse complement strand
CCAACTGGCATGGTTCTCCAAAAGGTCACTGGCTATATCTCTCAAGATTCCCATATTTTGTTGTGTTCTCTCCATATCTCCTTTATCTCATAAAGTAACCTAGAAATTAGTACTTTAATAGCATTTGACCAATTAACATCAATTAGCTTTTACAAAGGCATATTTAGAGAGAACATAGCAAGACTTGACACACAAAATGTTCCCTGGAGCTGGGGTATTCTCTTCTCTGCATCATCTTCACCAGCTCCACAAATGGAATCTTTGCCTTCTGCAGCCCTGCAAAGAAGGACCAAAAGAATCCCTAGCACCTCCTTTCACTGCTCAAGGAAGTCATTTTCCCTTACACAACTCCATCTTTATTTCCCAGTTCAGTTCCCACCGGGTGCAAGATGGCCAATGTCTACTGGATGCTGAATCTCCCTTCTCTGCCCCAGCCCTCCCTGCCTCCTCATCTTGGCTGGTGATACTCCAAGGCCCACTCTACTTTGACCTGTGGGCCTACTATCCTTGGACCTACTATCCAGTTGACCTGCTACAGCTCCCAAGATCCTCTGGACTTTGTCAACTGCCCTTTCTTGGAAGAACAGAAGTACTATCTGATTTTTCTATCTGCTATGAACTCTTTTTTGTATGTTTTCTCCCCTGATAAGAATATGAGCTCCTTGAGAATAGACATTGTCCATATTTTCTGTTTATATTCCCAGCATTTACCACAGGGCCTGGCACATGGTTAAGTGCTTAATCTGTACTTTTCCATTCCATTCCATTCTCAAGTAGAATGTCCTAACCTTCCTCACCAGAAGCACGTAAGTTTGGACTTCACACAGCTGAGTAGAGAGGACCATTAGTAATTTCAGACTTTACCTCTAAACTGCACGTTTTTGACACCTCATATGCATAATTTGTATAAAAATTCATGTTACCCAATAATCATATATGAAGGAGAAATCTAACTTGCTTTTTAAAATTTAGCATAGAAAATACACATACAACAACAAGAAATTTCTATATGAGAAAATGTGAGTTGATCAAGTTCAATTTTCTGCTTTCTAAATGGAAACAACAATTGTGCCTGAGGGAAGGGCTTTCTGGAACAGGCCTTTAGCATCAACCCTAGCACCAGTTGTTTTTTCTTATCAAGGCTTGATGAACAGTAATCTGTTTTAGCCACAAGAATAAAGTAGGGGATGAAGGGTTTGTTCCAAGACTTCCCTTCTGTTGCAAAGGAGGAAGTGACCCTGTGTCTCATCAGAACTACCTAACTCCTCCATCTCTGCTCTTTATTCCATCCTCTTTTATATCTCTCATATAACAGCTATACCTCCAGGATCAAGCATGAATGCATTTATGCACACATGTATATGTATATTATACAATGGTTGGTTGATTGCTGTCCTTTGTTCTTGGAGGACTAAAATGACATCACTATATTAGAGTCAAGTTACAGTGTGCCCAACTGTGGCTGATCAGACCAACATGAGCTTGGAATGTTCTACCATAGATGGGGCACAACTAGTCTGTGTGAACATTTGGAGTGAATTCTCTAAATTTGCACAGCTCACACTTCTTTTGAACTACTTCAATTCTGTTTTGCTCATAAAGCACAGCAGCTTCTCTGATGTGGGCACTCCATGTGGGGCGGTCCTGTGCCAGTTTCTCCCATGTCATACAATCAATTCCAAAGTTCTTAAGAGAAACCTTGAGCGTGTCCTTGGATTGCTTCTTCTGACTACCATGTGAGCGCTTGCTCTGTGTGAGTTCTTCATAAAATAATCTTTTTGGCAAGTGTATGTCTGGCATTTGAACAATGTGGCCAGTCCATTGGAGTTGCACTCTCTGAAGAGGAGTTTGAATGCATGTGTATACATGTATATCCACATATTATCTACCTACCTCTATTTGTGTATGTTTGTGTGTATATATGTATATGCACATGTGCTTATGTGTGTACATATATTTTTCTGTCTGTATACATGGTTGACCTCCTTGTTCTTTGCATGAAATACTCTATCTCTAGACTTGATGCCTTTCTATATTTCCCATGCTTGGAAAGCTTTCCTCCTTATCAGCCTCCTGGCTTCTTTTTAAGTCTTAGCTCAAAATTCCATTTTCTGTGAGAGTACTTTCCAAGTCATGTTCATCCTCAATACCAGTGTCTTTCCCCAAAATTACTCGCAGATTATCCTTAAGTCTTTCATGCATATCATTTACATATTGCACCCCCATCCCCAACACAGTTGCTTCTTAAAGTCAAGGATTGTTTTTCCCTTTCTTTGTATCCCCAGCACTTTGCAAAGAGGCTGGCACATTAATAAATACTTGTTTGCTTACTGCCTTGACGTGTATAAACAGATACACCACAAAATACACAGACTAGGAGATTAACACACACAATGACTATAATAATACTATTAAAAAAAACCATCACTGACAGGTAGCTGAAATCAGATTAATTGCAATGATCACACATATACGTACAGCACACTCCTGTCATCTCACTAGAAAGCTGGGAGGACTGCAGATATGAATTATTGCATATTGTCAGACATGGTCCTTCCTGGAGGGGACCCCAGAGTTCATCCAGTCCACCCCTGTCATTTTGTTTATTTAATTTTGAAATGTAACTTTTTATTTTACTTTGCTTTTAAACAAGCATTAACTTTCTCTCCTCTCACTGAAAAAAAGAAAAAAAAACCCTCATAACAAATATACATAGTCAAACTAAGCAAATTCTCTCACTGGCCATGCCCAAAAATGTTACGTCTCACTTCACATTTTGAATTCATCACCTCTCTTCAGGTGGCAGCTAGCACGTTTCATCATTGGGTCATGGCATTGATCGCTCTTTGCTTTTGCAATGTTGTTATATCTTTCTCATTTTACAGATGAGGCACTTGAGTCACAGAAGTTATGTGACTTACCTGAGGTCTCACAAATAGTAAGTGGCTGAGCCTCATGAGCCTAGGTCTTCTGGCTTCAAACTGAACACTTCCTCCCATTGTCCCACACTGCCTTTTGTCAGTGAATTCTATTTTTCTCATTATAAGGAAGGGTTCAATGGTAGTCAGTTTTGTGGAGAGGGAAATTGAAGTGAGGAGTGTATATATGTATACTGTATATATGTTATGCATATATGCTACATGTAAACATGTACATATATATTTAAACGATCCACAAAATTGCAATGCTGCTTCCACAGTTGGTAGATTTGTCATGGAGGTAAATACATACAGTTCACAAATTTGGTAAAAGGGCAAGTAAATCATCAGATTCAGAGAGAAAATAAGGCAAATAAGAGTATCAGCTTCATTACTCACTGTTCTTAAAGTCATATTTATGTTTTTCAGAAAGCTTTGGTTGCAATTATAGTGTTTGAAACTTGCAAAATTCAGACCCTTATTACATTTAAATACATTTGATATGTTTTAAAATGTATTTTTAAAAAATATTTTTAAAGCCATTTCAGGGACATTGAAAATGTGAAAAATTTTAATATTTTGCCCAATGTGCTTACTTGAAATCCTGGTTCTTCAGTGTCAGTTAAAAAATATTTTCCTTTCAGAAATGTTATCATTCTCTCAGCAGGAAAAGCATAATTCATTTAATATGTCATGTTTCACATCTTAACCCTGTGGTGTTCAGGTCATATTTAAGACTACAAAATGGTTAATATCCATTGTTTTGTATTTCAGATAATTTATGGGAAGCATTTTGCAAATGGTCAAGGACCTTACAAAGGGTATGGTGTCATTGTTGATCCAGGCATTTCCTCTTCTGGGTATCCTTACTAAATAACAATAGATAGCAAGAAGTAATTTGATGTAGTGGGTAGAAGGCCTGCCTTTGAGTCTGGAAGCCTCCATTCTTTCTCTGCTGCATACTTGTAGTGTGACTGTGGACAAGTTGCTTATCCTCCCAGGGACCCAGGCAGCTCTCCAAGCCTGGGGATCTTACCTTTTTTTTTAATGTGTAATGAACCCCATTGGAGTCTGGTGAAACCTATGAATCCCTTCTCAGAATAATGTTTTTAAATGCATAAAATAAAATACAAAGAATTACTAAGAAAACCAATTCTATTGAAATACACTGAACAAGACATATTCTTTTTTAAAGACTGCGAACTCCAAGTTAAAAACATTATTAAACTGAAAACTGAATTGCTAATCTGGATAGGCAAAGGTATTTCTTCAGGTCCGGATTACTACTGCTATTGCTGCTGCTGTTACAAAACACACAGACACAGAATCCCAGGAAATAGTTGAATGGGACTTAGGTATCTTTCAGCCTAAACCTTTTGTTGAAGAGATGAGGACATTATGGCCCAAAGAGGTATTGTGATTTGTCTTACTTCACACAGCAAGTTGGAAGCTTGAATTCAGGTTTTTTGATTCTCAATCCAAGGTTCTTTTTCTCCTTCAAGACCTGTTTTCTTGTTATTCAAGAATATATTTTATAATGAAAACTCTTTAGATAAATTGTGTTTCTTGACAACTCATTTTTATGGCATTATCTTTTTCCTAATCTATCTTCCCAAATGAGAAGTGACTAATGACATGAGTCTTCCCTCTTGTGGCAGGCGGGAAGCTAGGGACAGATTACGCCCAACCCACTGCCCAGTCACTTGTCCCCCAGTCACTGTGGGCAGCTCCACCTGCCAGATTTACTAAGGCCAAAACCTTCCACGGGGAATTTAAGTACAGTGTCCATTTCTAATAGGAAATGAACGGCCGTTGGGTCACAAGAATTGTAACAATGCTTTTATTGGGCAAGAAATTTGATGATCTCACTAGTAGCATTTGCTAAATTTTCACCAAAAGGTGAGAGATTGCAAGTGAACCTTACTTTAAGCAAATATAGGTCATGGAAATCTGGATTTATAAAACAGAAATAATGTTGTTCAGCTGTTTTTCATTCATGTCCTACTCTTCATAGCCCTGTTTTGGATTGTCTTGGCAAATATACTGGAGTGGTCTGCCATTTCCTTCTCCAGATCATTTTATAGATGAGGAAACTAAGGCAAACAAGGTTAAGTGACTTGCCTAGGGTCACATAGCTAGATTTGAACTCAGGAAGATGAGTCTTCTTGACTCCAGGCCTGGCCTCTAATCAGCATGCCACCTAACTTCTCAATGAGTATTCATAGAATTTAGTTTTTGTTACTTAAGGATCATAGAATTACTTTAAATAATGTTTTCTAGTATGTGGCCTAATCAATAAAAATTCAGTTTATTTGTATAATATAAATGTTTTGGGATTAGAAGAGGATCAGAACTATATTGGGGATTTGAGGAGGATACATTGACCCAGAGAGTATTGTGGTTTGCCTTAGGTCACACAGCAAATTGGAGGCTAGAATTCAGGTCCAAGATTCTTTTTGCTCTTCAAGGAAATGTTTTGTTTCTCATTATTCAAGGAGAATATATTTAAAAATGAAAATTCTTTAGATAAATTGTACTTCAAGGAACTTATGTTCTTTTGAGAATTCTTTTTTCTTTCATCCCTCACCAATGGCCATTTCAGCCTCTGCTTGAACTCTGTATCTAGATCCTTGTTAGAGAGTCTTAGGAATCTCCAGGTGGTTTTCTCTCATTTCTGAAAAAGTTCAGCACCTGGTTTAGAGTTTTACTGAGGCTCTGAGCCATAAACCTTCCTCTCTAACTCAGGGATTTTAATATTCATTTTGAATTTCTTTGAACACTCTAGCCCAAGGGTGGGGAATCTGGGGCCTCAAGGCCACATGTAGCCTTCTAGGTCCTTGGGTGCTGGCTTTTGACTGAGTCCAAGTTTTACAGAACAAATCCTTTTATTAAGGGAATTTGTTCTGTGAAGTATGGATTCAGTCAAAGGCTGGCACTTGAGCATCTAGAGGGCCATCTGTAGCCAGCCTTGAGGCCGAAGGTTCCCCACCCCTGCAGTCTGGCCTGTGTTCATTAACCTTCGAAACTCCCATGACCTGTATCTTCACTCTATCTTCACCACACATCAGGCTGATCACACGTTAGACCTCAACATTACCCTAAATTCAGCCACCTCCATGATATTGAACTTGGGAAATTTCCTCTGCTATCGTAATTTCTTTTACTTTATCCTTTCTTTGGTTTCATTCCTCCCCAAACCATTTTATCCTGTCTACTTGTCAGTCCACCTTTCCTTCATCTTCCCCCCAGTGAATCATGTCTTCTCCCTTCACTGTCTTAGTCTTGATTGTCTACTGAAGCAGGTCAGGTCTTGATTGTCTACTGAAGCAGGTCAGTGAAGCACCTTTGAGCACCCCTGAATCCTTTCTTCTTTTGCCCTGCATCCCTTCACAATGCCAATCCTTACCCCTGGGTCACACCCATCATCTTCTTTCTTCACTCCTACTCCAGAGCTGCTGAATTGCCAATACTGATGGAGGAAACCACAGAACCCAACAATTGTACTTTCTCTAATCTCCACTGGGGCCTTTAGATCTTCCCTGATTGACTCTCCTGTTCTCTCTTGAATGGCTGATCTCAACCTCCTTTCTCCCTAAGCTCCCTAAAATAACTCCCTGTCACCTTCACCTCCTTCATCAAATGACCTCACCTCCTAGTTTACCGAGAAGAGTAAGGCAACAATACTTATTAATTAAGCACCCACCATGTACTGGGCATTGTGCAAGATGTGGACTCTTCTTTCTCTTCCTTGCCTATTATATATATATATATATATATATATATATATATATATATATATATATATATATATATATGAACATATATATATGTTCATATATCCTTGCTGGTCATCTCCTTAACTTCAATCTCTGAGGAAAAAAAATTACTCTTCCTGCCCAAACTAAAGGCTTCACTTGCAGTTTGGATCTAGATCCCTCTCATTGCCTCTGGATGTTTGCCCCATTGAACTTTCCCTAAGGCTTACTCATCTTCAGTCTTTCCCTATCTACTGCCTCCTGCCCACTAGAAAGAACACTGGCTCTTGGGTCAGCGTGCCTGGGTTCAGAGTCTGCCTCTGATATTTATGATATTTATAACTCTGGGTAAATCACTTCTTCCCTGACTCTCAGTTTTCTCAATTGTAAGATGAGAGGGTCAGGCTAGATGGCTTATGAGATCCCTTCTGATGCTAGGTCTGTAATAACATGACCTACAAACATGCTCATCGAAAAACCTTCACTTGACCATATCATCTTATCACATATTATCTTCTATCTCTCCCTCCTTTTATTGTTCATCTCCCAGAAAGAGTTGTCTGCCCTTAACTTCCTCAGATTTCTTACTATCTCCCTCAGCCCCTTGCAATTTAGCTTGAGGCCCCATTCATTACTTGACATAAACTAGTCTTCATGGTTATCAATATTTTCTCCTTTTAAAAGTTTTATGAGTGCCTGTTTTTTTACACCATAATTACTTCCTATTATACCCTTTTTCATGGAACTCTCCCTTGTAGCAAAGAGAAACTGGTAAACAGAACCAAATGACCCTGCTATTTTATCTGTACACGTATAACATATTCTATTTTTGGTCACTCATTTCTCCACCCAGAAGAGGGAAATGTGTTTCAGTTACTCATTCAACAAAAACTTATGAAATACTTTTTATATATCAAATGCTATACTAGACCAGGGGTGGGGAACCTGCAACCTCGAGGCCACATGTGGGGCCGAATCCCAGTTTTAAGGGGATTAAGGAAATCTGTTCTGTGAAGTTTGGGTTCAGTCTTGAGGACCTAGAGGGTCACATCTGGCCTTGAAGCTGCAGGTTCCCCTCCTTTGTGCTAGCCACTCTGGAGAGAAAGCCCAAAACCAAAACAGTCCCTTTTCTCAAGAAGTTTACATTTGATTAGGAGGAAGAGGGTATGCACACAAATATATTTTTCTGTTAAGAAGAATGTATTGGGAAGTAACAATAGTATTAAAAAAAACAAAACTAAAGCACCAATAAAATTTCTAAGGGGAGCAAATATAGGTAACCCTGAAGATAGTCTTTCAGGGCTCTATTCTGAGCCCTCTTCACTTTTCTCTATATACTTGCACCCTTGGTATTTTCATCAATTCCCATGGATTCAATTTTTTCCTAAATAGTTGACTAACACTTTTTCAAAATAATTTTAATTTTTAATAATTTTAATTTTATATAATAATTATGTTATATATTATATAATTAAATAATTATATCATGCTCTAATCTCTCCCCTGACTTCAATTCCACGTTTCCACTGTCTGTCTCATTGCCATCTCAAATTCAACATGTTCAATACCAGCTCACCATCTTCTCTGACTAAACCTCCTCCTAACAACAACTTTCTTATTTTTGTTAAGGAGACCACTATTTCCCCAGTCACTGAGATATGTTAGACTGAGAGCTCCTTTGACTCTGATATCTCCCTGGGTCTCCCATATTGAATCAGCTGCCAAGTCCTATCTGAGGTACCTCTATAGCATCTCCTTCTTCCAATCCCATGATCATGTAGAAAGTCATCCCCTTTGATGAGGCTATTATAACAGCCTTATAATTGTCTCTTCATTTTCAGTCTCTCTCTTTGCCTATGGTGACAGATAACACAAGTTCGCTCATGTTACTGCCCTGCTCAAAAGCCTTCTGTGGCTCTAGGATAAAATCCACACTCTTCAATCTAGTTCTAAAACCTTTCATTATCAGGCTCCTATCTCCCTTCCTAGTATTATTTCATGTTACTTCCCTTCACACACCCTGGATTCCAACAAACTGGACTGCTAGCTATTCCCCAAATAAGACATTGCATCTCTCTTGTCCCTGCAGTCAAGCAAGATGTCTCCTATGCCTGTAATTCACGAGAAAGTTCTCTTCCTTTCCAGATTCCATAATCTTTATTTTCCTTCAAGATTAAGTTCAATCGCTGGGTCCTCCATGAAAACTTCCACGATCCCTCTAGCTGTCTCTGCCTCAGGAAATTACTTTGTATTTATCTATTAATGTGTTCTCTCTCTCTTTTTTTTCCCCTCTTTTCCTCAGTTCTCTCTCATCTTGGGGGTTTCATTTTTTCCCTTTGAATTATCCATAATGTGTGCCTTTGTCCTTTGTTTTTAAAGAAGACCATGACATCAGAGAAATGATATGACTTGCACTTGACTTTGTTTTGAGTGAAGGAGGGCTGTGCAAGGTCACCAACCTCATTTTCTCCTCCTGAGTCATCTGGGTCCAGTGACCAGATATTCATCAGGATGACTGAAGATGGCCCAGGATGCAATGGGAGACTTTGGCCTTTTTAGGCTGGCGTTTTCAGGTACTCACTTAGAGGGAGGTAATGCTCATTGAATGAAGAGGCCTCTTTAAGAAACAGTCAGGGAACTACTCTTTTAATGAAAAGAAAAAATAACCAAGTCAATAGAAACTCTTACTAGTGATAATCACTCTAAGCCAGCCATTAAGGCAGGGACCTATTGTTATCCAGCCTATGGGAAGGAAGGAAGGAAGGAAGAAGGGAAGGACATCTAGCCAGTAAACCCCAAAGCCCCAAAGGGAGGGGAGAGGGACGCTGAAGGGAGAGGATGAGGTGGGTTACCCAGCTCACTGGGTCCCCACTCAGACAGCTCAGTCTACTCACAGTGTGTCTCGTTTAAAGACCATGACATCAGAGAAATGATGACACGACTTGCACTTGATTTTGTTTTGAGTGAGGGAGGGCTGTGCAGGTCACCAGCCTCACTTCTCCTCCTGAGCCATCTGGGTCCAGTCATTATCCACAATAGAAAACAAACTACATGGTTGCTGAATTGTATTGAACTGACCTGACACCTGTATCTCAGCCTAGTGTTCTAAGTTCTCTTAGACCTCCCAAGAGTTACACAGAGTATCTATTACACTTTCAACATATTAGTCCTTAAAATATTTGAAAAGTTATCATGTCTTCCCTCAAGTCAGTTCTCAACATGCATAGTTCCTTCACCTATTTTTTATATGGCCTCGTTTCATCCCCTTTCCTATTTTTCAATGTTACTCTTAAAGGATGGTGCCCCAAATTGATGTGGATATCCCAATGACACAGTTCCCTCTCTTGGTCTGGACCTTATGCCTTGATTAATCTCCTGAAGATTACTCTAGGTTTTTTGCCCAACATATTACACTGTGAACTTTTAGTTAATTAAGTCTTTTTCATGTAAAGAATTTTCAAAGCAGATCACTTCAATCCTGTATTTGCACAATTAGTTTTTTTAAAAAACTTAAATGTAGGAATTTGCATTTTGTTCTAATTCAATTTTAATTCTCTTGTTTTGGTCTGTTTTTGGAAACAGCAACAATGTTGTCATAAATAATAATAATCCTTGTAATAGTCACATCATTTCTAATCGCAAACCTGATGTCCTGTAAAACATCTTAAACTCAACATGTCTAAAACTGAATTCGTTTTCTTTCCCCTAAGAAACATCCCTTCGTTCTAATTTTCTTATTACAATGAAGGACACAACAATCCTCCTAATTACCCAGGTGTCATTCTTGAATTCTGTCTCACTCCCAATATTTAATCTGTTGCTAAGTCTTGTCAATTTTACCTCCATAACATTTCTCTTATAAATTCCTTTCTCTCTGACACTGTCACTACTCTGGTATAGGCTTTTATCACCTCCCACTTGAATTAGTGCAATAGCCTGCTGGGTCTGCCTGCCTCAAGTCTCTTCCCACTCCAATCCACTCTCTAATGAGTCAGTAAAATGATTTTCCTAGAGCATGAGTCCAACCATGTTACCCTCCTCCTTATAAATTCCAGGGACTCCCTATTGCCTCCAGGATCAAATACGAATCCTCTATTTTGTGTTCAAAGCCCTCCATAACCTTGTCCTCTCCTACTTTTCCAGTCTTAGGCCTTCCATACCCTCTCTCAACCCCACCCCTTTATGTATTCTTTGATCTAGTGACACTGACCTTCTATCTGTTCCACAAACAAGTCCGAGGCGTTTTCTCTGGCTGGTCTCCATGCCTGGAATGCTCTACCTCCTCATCTCTGCTTACTGCCTTCTTTGGCTTTGTGAAAGTCCCAACTAAAATTCCATTTTCTACAGGGAGTCTGTCCCAAGCACTCTTGACGCCCGTGTCTTCCCTCAATGATTTCCCATTCATCCTGTATGTAGCTTGTTTGTACATAATTGTTACTTGTTTTCCCCATTAGACGGTGAGCTCCTTGAGGGCAGGGACTCTGCCCTGTCTTTCACTTCTTTTGTATCCTCAAAACTCAGCACAGTGCACGGCACATAGTAGATGCTTCATAAGTGTTTACCGACGTCATTTGGAAATCAATCGATTATTTGAGGTTAATAAAAAGTTGAAAAGGCTCTGCCTCATTGTGTTAGAGTATAAGAATGAAAGCATGGCAGTGAGAAAACAAAGGTGGAACACTCACACCTAATCTTATCAGAAAGACACCGTAAGAAGAGTTCGATTTTCCATTTGGTAATACTGCCTTACTCCCTTCCATCCAAATTGCCCTATAATTAGGCAGGGCCGAATTCTTCCTTGGTACTTTAAGGCCAGGCTTATGTATGCCTTGAGAGAGGAGAGAGGGTAAGGGAAAGATTGCAAAGTGGCTGGTGATAGCTCTCCTGGGATTTAAGGGGTAGCACAGGATGGTAATTAGAGATCAGGACCTGGGGCCAGGATGCCTAATCTCACTTCTGATAGTTACTCGCTCTGTGCCATGGGAAAGTCCCAAGTTCTTTGAGCCTCAGGCTGCTATCTAAGTTATAGAAAGCACCTTTTAAAATCTTCCATCTGCTATTTTTCTGAGAGGCAGAAGGTTTACGAAATATACATGTCTTTGTCAGCTCCAAGGAGACTAGGCCAGTCTTCTTGCCCTGTTAAGACTCTTCTTCCTTAGGGACGTAGGATTCATGGGAAATCATAAAATTGATTTTCTTCACATGCCTCAAAAGTATGGTAATTAGGCTATATTTCCTGGATCTCTTTTTGGTGAATGTTTTATGTTGACAACTATAAAAATTCTCTGGTGAAGGCCTATATTTTTGAAAGCACTTAGCCTAGATAAATATTTCACCCTGGAATACCTGAATTCACAGGGAAATTCAAATGTATGGCAATCCCTCCACTCATGCAGAGTTTGTAAAAGTTACATCTTAGGGAGTGGAAAGACAACTGATTTCTGCCATGACAGAACTTGGATTGAAATCCCAGCTCTGCTCCCCAAGTAACTTTCGGTAAATCACTTAAAGCTCCATGGGCCTCAGTTTACTCACCTCTAAGATGAGAAGGTTGAGTCTAGATAACTTTTGACTTTTGAATCTGAGATGTGTGAAGCACAGAGTATATAGATTTGTTTGGAGTTACAGCTAAAATGTATCAGGAGCTCCTGAATCCAAGCCACCCCATAATACCTCCCTGCTTTATACCTTACATGATTAAAATTATTCATTAAAACTCTCCTCTATGCTTCATCATGGCCCTTTGGTGAACCTGAAATTCCAAAGACTAGGCCAGCAGAGTGCAAGCTCTGATAGGTTTTACCAACCTAGAAAGGCTTTGCATATTGTGCCCCATATTCAGAGAGGCCTATCACCAGAAGTCTAATTGATGGGTGGTGGAATTTTTTTGACTAAAGTCATGCATAATGGCCACTGATTTGTATCAGTGGAAGATGGAAAAGTCACAAATTCTTGAAGCATTGAAGAAAGTGGTCTATGAATAACACTAATAAAGACATTACCTTGGAGGTGAGGGGGGTGAAGTAGGGGAGCAGAATGGGCTTATGTATCAGCAGTACAGAATCAATAGGACTTGACAGCTGATTGAATACAAGAGGTGATAGGGAAGAATCAAGGATGTTACAACATGAGATATGGAGATAGGTGAACAGTGTAAGAAGTAGTGACCTCAGTAGGAGATGCATGGGAAAACAGGATAAACTCAGCTTGGGGGCATGTTGAGTTTGAGATGCTGGTGAGACATCCAGGTAAAGATGTTTTGTAGGCTGCTGAAAATGCTGGTCTTAAAAGATCAACTGGCACAAAAGAAAGACTGAGCTAGAAACAGAGATTTGGGAGTCATCTACGTAGAGGTGGTGGTTAAAATTATGGAAGTAAAGGAGATTCCAAGGGAGAAGGAGAAGAGAGGGCCAAAGATAAATGGAGAACCTTCAACTTAAATGGGTTCAGAAGACAGAAGCTTCACCTATAAAATGAGAGGGTAACGACAGATAATCTCAAAGATTTGTTACAGATCTGATAGTCTATGATTCTATGGCTCTGGAGCAGGCGTGGACAGAATTTCTTCTTTGCTTCTTTTATCCTCATTCCCAACCCCACTCCCACCCCATCACTTCTCCTACCCCATGCCCCCAACCAATCTCTCTCCTTGCCCTTCTCAGGTTACCTGAAGCAATATGTCATAGGGGGAAAAGTCTTGGATATGGAATCCAAAGACCTAGAATAAAATTTGCACCTCTGGCATTACTTGTGCGACCTTGAACAAAACACTTAACTTTCCTGGGCCTTAGTGACCACATCTGTAAAATGAGGGGATTGAACTATACAGTCTTTGAGATCCCTTTAAGCTCTAGATATATGATTTTTTGATCCTTACTCTATACATCAACTCCAGGACTACAATTATTCATGAAGTATATTTAGTGTCCTCAGTTCACAAAGCTAGAATTCAACAATCCCTGTACAGCAGGCCAGTAGAAGTCCTTTAATGCCATATCATTAGAGTTTCTGAGGTGTGAGCTGGAGTGGGGAGAGTCCTGAACTTGAGAATAGGAAATCCTGACTTGGAGAGACTCTCACCTTTTAAGATTGGGTAATAATACTTACATTGCCTGCCTCATAGAATTGTTATTAGGAAAATGCTTTAAAATTAAAAGCCTGCCATTAAATAATGTCACTACTAGTAAAGGGTCCTACACACAATAAGCATTTAATGAATAGTGAATGAAAAAAATATGTACCTCTAGAAGCCA
>CM053771.1:131519920-131541869 GCA_028658325.1 Potorous gilbertii | reverse complement strand
AATTTCAAATCACTAATTTAATATCTTGAGCCCAAAGCTGTAGTTTCATTTCAGTGGGTTTCCAATAGTGACACACAAGTTTTCCTTCTTTATAATCATTAGCATCTCTGTTCTTTTCCTGGTTATTCTTCACAGCTCCTTTATCTTGGATTTTTTTGTGAACTACCTAGCACAGTGACTGGCACATGGTAGATATTTAATAAATGTATATTTCCTTTCTTCCCTCCTTTAGCTGTGTGATCATAAATGAATTAATTTTATGGTGTTGATTTTGGCCATATCATTAACCTGTCCCACCATCAGTAACCATTTAGAAGGTATTCTGCTTTCTTTTAAAGGGGAAGCTATGATCTTGGGCAGGGGTGGCGAACTTGCAGCTTCGAGGCCACATATAGACCTCTAGGTCCTCAAGTGTGGCCCTTTGACTGAATCCAAACTTCACAGAACAAATTCCTTTGTTTTGGATTTGGATTCGGCTTCAGTCAAAAGGCTACACGAGGATCTAGAGGGCCACATATGGCCTTAAGGCCATAGGATTCCTTCTCCCTTACTATACCCCCTCCCCCCAGCCCCTGCCAACTCTGGGCTAAAGTCACAACAAGAGTACACTGATTAAACTTGTGACCATAGGTCAGAAGTTTTTGTCTACTTCAGTGTTTCCAAATGTCCACTTTCTATAGCAATGATGACAGAGTAAAGACAAATAGTTTTGAAAATCTAATCAGTCCAATGACTGACCACAACTCCAGAGTATCTGTGATGAAGCATGCTATCCATCTCCTGACAGATAGACTCAGAGTATAGAATGAGATATACATTTTGGGACCTGTTTAATTTGTTTTGCTTGACTATGCATACTTGTTACAAGGGTTTTCTTTTTCAAAGAGGGGAGGGAGGTGGGAGAGAAAGAATATAGACTTTTAATTTAAAATTAAAATTTAAATAAAAAAATAAAAAAATACAATTCACCTACATAGAAGCAGATTGACACTCTCCAGTCCCTGAAGCCTTAGTAGAAAGAAAAGAGGGCTTTCTTCAGCTACTATAGCCAGAATGGTAGAGTACAGAGAATGTAAGGTTTGGCATCAGAGAATCTGAGTTCAGATACTGACTTTACTATTTGCTGCCTACATGACCTTGAGCAAATAATTTTCCCTCTGTATAGGCTCCCTTTATTTATTTGTCAAATGATGGGGTTAGAATAAAAGTCCTCTAAGTTCCCTTCTAAACTGATGATACCATTACTGGTGATAAGCATTTTTGAACTTAGAACCTAGGCTGGTCCTTGCATGATGACAGCCCCTTGGTCATTCATTCCTGAGCCTATCCTTGAAGCAGGATCAGGCAAAGCTTGCATTCTACTGACAAAAGCTTTAATGACCCAGGGCTGTCTCTGTCCTATGGTAAGGTAATAGAATAGGGCTATTCTGTCTTTAGAATAGATTTAGGAACATCCCCGCAACCCACTCCCATTTTTTTTAATAGGACTATTTAGAAAAGCAGTGTGGAATTTGGAATAGCAGATGGAAGTTCCGGTTTGGAGTCAGGACAACTTGAGCTCAAGGCCTGCCTCTGACTCATACCGGC
This sequence comes from Potorous gilbertii, assembly GCA_028658325.1. Taxonomy (NCBI): domain Eukaryota; kingdom Metazoa; phylum Chordata; class Mammalia; order Diprotodontia; family Potoroidae; genus Potorous; species Potorous gilbertii. The sequence goes on along the minus strand of CM053771.1, from coordinate 131,540,282 downwards.
TGTGTGACCCTGGGCAAGGCATTTAACTTCTCAGTGACCCAGGTAAAGTTCAAAGAATCTTAAGTTGCAGAACGGTTTCCTATCTGCATTAGCAGAAGGCAATTCCGCCCTGGGAGCTCCCTGCACAGGCAAAATCACAGGTTCGTGAAAGAAAAAAAACTAATTTGGCTAAACTAACGTATTTTAATAAGTGCTACGCCTATTCTTATGTCATGCACATAAAGCTGCCTCAGAGGGAAGAAAAAAACAGAGGTAATTACACTCCTGGGAGAAATGTTCTGCTAAAGAGTCTCAGATCTAGCCTAGGCAAACTGATTAAAATTATTATAAAGCATACGCTAATAAAAGGTACCATCAGAGATCATTTCTTCCTTGGATTTGTTAAAACCACACCCAGACTGAATAAATAGCCTCCAGATAATGACAAATGTGAACCCCTTTTAAAGTCATGCAAAGAAGCCTCATTCTTATTGATGTATTACAACTTAAAACATTGTCCTTTGCAATTAGAACCCTGTGGGAGATAGGAAATTGCAAGGAAATGAACCTCTTTGTGGAGAATACCCTGCCTTCAATTCTCTGCCATAATTAAAGTAATGGCATAGTGGAAAGAATATTGGATTTAGAACTAAATATCTTAGAAATTACCTTGTTCAACCTCCTCATTTTACAGCTGAAGAAAATGAGGTCTATAAAAGTAAAGTGACTTGTTTAAGGTCAAAAGGAAGGATAGATAGATGGATAGATAGATAAGTAGATGGATGGATGGACTGAACAACAGAAGGGGGAGGGGAGTGGAGATAATTGATTAAGTACTTATTAGGTGCCAAGTACTGCAGATACAAACACCAGCAAAATGAAAGACAATCACTGCTCTCAAGGAGTTCATATTCTAACGGAAGAAGGAGGAGCTAAAAAGTTGGAGGAGGGAGGCAGTAGTAAGATGCCTATGTGAGGGCAAGGCTTCTAGAAGGAGATGAAGTTTGGATAGCAAATGACAGTCATGATTCAAACCCAGAGCCTCTGAACCCAGATCTGGGGCTTTACCTGAAGCATCCAATCACCCTTTATCATATTTGTTACTCTCTATTTTCCATGAAAGCATTACTCTGATGCACGGAGGTGACTGGATTTTCAAAGTCAACAAACAAGTCAAAGAGCATCTTAAAAGTGCCAACTATGTCCCAGGCACTGTGCTAAGTACTGGAGATACAAAGAAAAGCAAAAAACAATCCCTGCTCTCGAGGAGCTGAGAGTTTGATGAAGGAGATGACATGTAAATAATTATGTATAAATAAGACATATTCAGGGTAAATTGGAGCTAATCTTGGAAGGAGGGCAATAACATTAAGGAAGGCTATGAAAAGCTTTTTGGGCAAAGTAGGATTTTATCTGGCACTTGAAGAAAGCCAGGGAAGCCAGAAATTGAAGATGAGGAGAAGGAATTCCAGGCATGGGAGACAGCCAGTGAAAATGCCTAGAGTTGAGAAAGTCAGTCTGAGGAACATCAAAGAGACCAGAGTCACTGGATGGCAGAAAACATGCAAGACTTAGGTATAACAGGGTTGGAAAGATAGGAAGGGGCCAAATTATGAAGGGTTTTAAAAGCCAAATTAAACATTTTATATTTTATCCTGGAAGTAGGGAGCCATGGAGTTTATTCATTAGAAGGGTAACAGTCAAACCTTTAGGAAAATCAGTTTAGCAACTGAATATAGATAATGAATGGAGTGGGTAGAGATTTGGGGCAGGGAGATTAACCAGAACATAAGTTATTACAATGGTGCAGGGATAAAGTGATGAATCTAGGTGTGGTAATGTCAGAGGAGAGAAGGAAGTGAATGTGAGACATCTTTCAAAGGTGAAATCAACAGGCTTTAGCAACTGATTGGATGAAGCAGGTAGCAGGGAGTGAGAAAGAGTGAGGAGTTGAATATGACACATAGGTCATATGTCTTGGTGGTTGAAAGGACAGTGGTGCCCTGAACAGTAAGAGCAACAGTTCAGGTTTGTATAGGTTGAGTTCAACTTGTACAAAAATCATCCAGTTCAAGACATCAAACAGATATTTGGAGTTTAGAGACTAGAGGTCAGTCATATGGGAATAATAGACATAGAGATGATCTGCGGAAGCCAATGAAATGACCGAGTGAATATCATATAGGGAGAAGAGAAGAGGGATATATTTGGAAAGCAGCGTCATTTTTATTTGTATATTACCACTTAAAACACATACTTTGTCACTGGAGCTAAGTGAGAGGTAGGAAATTACAAGGATGTAAGACTTCCATGGAAAATGTCCTGCCTTCAGGCTTTGGTAGGCCCAAAGGGAAAGGCCAAAGTCAGCAGCCTCACCGAAGAGCTCTTTAGGCATAGGCTGCAGAATCACTTATTGGCAACGTTGGAGCAAAGATTCTTTTTTGGGCATAGGTTGGACTAGATTCTGGCCCCTGAGTTGCCTTCCAACCCTGCAATGCTGGGATTCAGTAACTGTGTGTCTATCATCCAAGGACTGGCTGAGCTAAGTGCAGAGATGCTTATAAGCAGACTGCTGACCACCAGGAAAGGAATGGGTTTTGGCCACAGCAACTCATGAAGACCTCCAACCAAGGTGTGAAATAGCTGTATGGGTACAGCCACACAAATGAAGTCATGGAACTTGCAAAGTGCAAAAGTATGAAGCATAATATGGAAGCAAAGAGCCAAGGAGTCATTTAATCAAACCCTTTATAATGTGGCTGCTTTCAGTGAACTGAGTTTTGCTTTTCTTTTTTCTTTCTTTCTTTAAGGGGTTCATTTTATGAAGCAGGAAGACAATCTAGTCAGAATTTTCCCAATTATGAGTTGCAGAAGAAATAATTTACACAGAAAATGTAAAGTATTTTATTTTATTCTTCTGTGTTATGGAAACCATGCCTCTATTAACTTGATATTATTACATTTTTTTTTATCCTTTTCCTCTTGCTGTTAGACAGGAGGTCTGAAGCAGGGGCCAAAAGAAATGATATAATTTTAGTTTTCATTAATGGAGGTAGAATTACTAAAGGAGGTGCTAGAACTTGTACTCCACCCTGGCCAGACTGGGGCACTGGGCTCAGTCCTGGGTGTCCTATGTTAGGAAGGACATTGATAAATTGGACAGTATTCAGAAGAGGACAACCAGGATGGTGAAGGGCCTCAAGATCATGTCAGATATTATAATAATAGTAGTTACAATGTTAATGACCCAGGCAGTCAGTTGGTACAGTGAACAGAGTACTTGGCATGGAGTCAGGAAAATGTGAGTTCAAATCTGGTCTAAGATACTTACTAGCTGTGTGATCCTGGACAAATCACTTAATCTCTGTTTGCCTCAGTTTCTTCTTCTGTAAAATGGCGATAATGATAGCACCTCTTCCTTTCAGGGTTGTTGTAATGACCAAATGAAATAATAATTTTTATTGTGCCTGGCACATAGTATATGCTATATAAATGCTAGCTATTATTAGTATCCATTTTAATAACTATGTAATTAATTAAATTTATTTATATTTAATTCTATTTTAAATTTTATTTATTTAAATTTACTTAATCATAATTTTAATATTAACTACCATTTATATAGAGCTTTAAGGTTTGTAAAACACTTTTCATATAGGATCTCATTTGATTTTCATAACAACCCAGTAAGATAAGAATTAGTTGAAGAAAAGCCTTCAGGTAAAAGCCAGACTTGTTAGGTATGTTATGGAGAGGATTCTTGTCCCAATACAGATTGGCCTAAGCAACCTGTCAAGTTTGTGAACCTATAATGCTGCAAAAAGAGAGAAGTAAGATGTTGAAGACAGAACAGATGAGGGTTTGCTTGGTTGTAGAAAAGAAGCAAGCATTTTAAAAGTGCCCATGATGTGCCAGACATTGCACTAAATGCTTTACAAATATCTCGTTTGATGCTTATAACCCTGTGAGGTAGGTCATGTTGTTATCCCCATTTTACAGATGAGGAAACTGAGGCAAACAGAAGTTAAGTGACTTGCCCAGGACTATACACTGCTAGGAAAATCTGAGGCCAGACTTGAACTCAGGTCTTTCTGATGTCAGATTTGAACTCAGGTATTTCTGCTTCCAGGTCCAGAGCTCTATCCATTGCACCACCTAGCTGCCTAGGAAAGGATGTGGTCCAGAGCACAAGCAGAAGGTCAGCTATTGAAGGAAATAAAAGAGAGAAGGTCTATAAAAACAGGACTTGGGAATTATGTGAGAAATTGGCTGGGGGACTATGAAAATCCTACAGTGTCAGAAGGTTTCCTCCTCTTTCTAATGGGGTCTCAGATAATTTCAAAGGGAAAGTATTTCATCTCATTGTTCATTTCTTTTAACAATAATCCAAGCCAAGATGGTGGAATAGCAAGAAATAGTGCAGTAATCTCCCTACCCCCTCCTCAAACTCTCCTAAACAGATTAGAAAAGAGACCAGATAGAATTTTTCTTGGGAAAGCCAAGAAAACAATCACAATGATTAATTCATCCGACCAAGATTGGCATAGGAAGACAGACAGAGTGGTTTATGGACACTGGGGATAGGTCTGGCCAAGAGCATGAACTGTGCCCAAGGGTAAGACTAGGGACAAGACAAGGTCCCAGACTCATACCTAGGCATGATCTCAAGCAGGATGCAGGAACAGTCACCAATGGGCAGCTTTATTTCCCACTACCCAGATCAAGGGCAGACTGAGGAAGGGACCTGTGCCCAAGGATGAGGAGTGGTTTCTGGTCATACCCCGTATGTAGAGAAAGGAGAGAATTCGGAAGCAAGGAACAGCAGGGTGACTCATACGTCATGCAGAGCAGAATTGCAGTTCCTGCTTCTAGCCCAGTTTGAAGCCAATGGAAGAATAATAAGAGCAGGAATACCGGACCTAGAAGGAGCCCGTAGTTTTCCCAACTGAACCAGCAAAGCTTCCAGGTTGGCTGGTAGTGGCTGAGTCCAAAAGTAGTCTGTTGTTCAGACCTAAACCCAGATCAGGCACTTGCAGGGCTTAGACCAGGGATCCAACGATCAATCTTTGCCCTGGATTATACCACTTTTTTGGGAGCACTGAAAACAATAATCTTTGCCTAAGATTGTGAATGTGAAATGTATATCTGAGAAACAAAACTTTGGCTATGCAATTACTCCTTGTGTAACCTAAGATCCTTGAGGGCAGGGCCTCTCTTGTTTTTGGTTTTGGTCTCCCCAGGGCAGTCTCTATCTAGGGCACTGCCCTGTTGCTTATTGAAGATTTATTAAATTGAACTGATTTGTCCCCATTCTCTATTGAAATATATTTGGATTGGAGCTGTTCTGAAGCTCCTTCTATCCCTGCTGCTGCCCATAGCAGAGAAACAATTCGCTCCTCCTGGGAACCAGCAATGCCTGCTTGGTATTTGTGTTCTCCATACATTCCTGGGCTGGGCTGCACTATTTAGATGAAGGTGCCATGAATTCCAACAATTTTGTCCCAGTATAAAGTAATTTTTCTTTCCACTGCTTTGTATGTGCAGATTTGGTCTCTCTCAACCAGGAACTCCAAGGTTCACCTTATTACTCCCAGAGGACTTCAGGCAGAGACCAAGGGGCTGCAGGAGACTAAATAAATGAATGCATATGGGACTACCATACCTCCCACAGTTCTGGGAAAAAAATGATCTGAAATATTTGTCCAGAGGAACACTTACTGCATCTGCAAGCATGTGCTGCTGAAGGAGGAGATGCTGTTTCTGCTCCATGATCTGTCTCTGGATAGCCTGCTTCTTCTCCATCAGTTGATGGTTCAACATCGATTGCTGGGAGTTCATGTAACTACTTCCAGTGTTTGGATTCGAGCAAGAAGTGGAACTTGGACAGGGGCCTGTGTTCTGGCCTACCACAGAGTGTTGATCCTAAAGAAATGAAAGAAAAGGGGAGGAAAAGCTACTGTGAATTAATGGGAAGAATACTGCCCAAAGATCAGGAGCTTAGCTTTTACAAATTTTCATATTAAAACATTAAACACTATTAACAAAGTGTAACTCAGGGAATTGTTTTTTAAAGGTGGGAGGAATGACCACTGGGTATTACAAATAATGCAAGAAAAAGCAGGGTTAGTAACACTAGGGCTTTATTGGAAAGGACAAGTTCCCATATGACTCCTATGGTGAACACTCCACCACATTCCACAAGGCAGTTATGGGCCCTCAAAGAAAACTCCACTAGAGTTTTATGATGGTTCCAACAAGTGTTCAGAAACCTCATTCAGAACTGTGTGAGTATTCCATTCTTGGGCTAAATCATTTGCATACATACTGATTCAACAATGGAAATTTTTGTGATGGTCTAAATGTAGGTTGTTTTTAATAGAGGCCATGTCTCTAAAATGATTATCTCTTAGCAATATATAATACAACATCAAATATCATATACAACAAACACATTTGTCTGGATTTGTAATTTCCTTACTGCAGAAAGGCCCAATTTGTAAATTTGCCCAGTTGGACAGAAAGCATCTTACTGTGTGCCAGACATTGTGCTAAGTGCTGGGAATGCAAATGAAAGCGAAAATCAGTCCTTTTTTCAAGGAATTTAAAATCTAAAGGGGGAAATAACATGCAAATAAATGTGCACATATATAATATATGCAAAATAGTGGTATTCTCAGAAAGGGAAGTCTCTATTAGCCAGAGAAACAAGAGAGACCTCATGAAGAACACAGAATTTGAAGTTCTTAAAAGGAAACCAGGAAAGCCATAAGAGGGAAGTGAGTAGGGAGAATATTCTAGATAATGGGAAGGAAAGAAGGAAACAAGCATGTATTAAGCACCTACTACGGGCCAGGCACTGAGTGAAGTACTTGGCAAATATCTCATTTAATCCTCACCATAACCCTGAGAGATAGGTGCTTCATTATTCCAGTTTAGTACCTGAGAAAACTGAGGCAGGTAGAAGTTAAGTGATCTATCTAAGGTTACACGGTTAGTAAGTAATGGAGGACAAATTAGAACTTGGATCTTCCTAACTCCACATCCAGTGTTGTATCTACTGCCTCTAGGCATAAAGGATGACCTTTGCAAAGGCAAAGTGATGGGAGATACAATATTGTGTTCAAGGAACAGAAAGTAGTCTGGTGTAGTTGAAATTTGTTATGTATTAAGAAGAGTGAACATGTAAGAAGACTATAAAAGTGGAAGAGGGCTGGTCTTGAAGACTTTGGAACATCAAATGAAGAATGTTATAGTTGCTCCTGGAGATTACAAAGGAGCCACTGGAATTTATTGAGGAAGGGATGGGGGAATAAGGGGGCTTATACCTTCTAGGAAAATCACTTTGGCAGTTGTTTGGAGTAAGGATTATAGCGGGGAGATACTTGAGGTAGGGAAACCATTTAAAGCACAATTATGATAATTCAAGCAAGAGGGATGAGGGCAAGAACTAGACTGGTGGCTGGGAGAGTGAAGAAAAGGTATATATTTCATATGGAAGACGTTGGGAAGGTAGAAACGATACAATCTGGCAACTGATTTAATATGTGGAGTGTGGGAGAGCAAAGCATACAAAAAGAATAACCCTGAGTGGGTGAACCTGACTGATTGGGAAGTTGGTGAGTGTCACCTTCCTTGGAAGAGGGAAATTTGAAGGATGAGAAGATTTTGATCGAAAGATCATGAGTTCTATTTTGGACATGTTGAGTTTGAGACATCTAGTTCAAAATATCTAACAGGCAGTTGGTGATGTGGGACTGCAACTCAGAAGAGACTAGGATTTGATATAGAGAGCTGGACTCTAATTGATACCTTTGGAAGCTAATGAGATCACCAAAGGAAAGCCTAGAGAGGGAGAAGGGAGATGGGTCCAAGACAGTGCCTTGGCAGGGTACCCACAGTTTGTGAAAAAGACAAAGAGGAAGATGCAATAAAGGATACTGAAAAGGAACAGTCAGAGAGGTAGGAGAATCAGGAGTGAGCAGTGCCAAGAAAACCAAGAGAGCAGAGAGGATCCAGGAGAAGGAATGAACAGCAGCGTCAAAGGCTGGAGAGAGGCCAAAAAGGATGAGGATTGAGAAAAGTCCATTAGATTGGACAATTGCTGGTGACTAGAGGGAACAGCTTCAGTTGAATGGTGAGGTTGGAAATCCGACTACAGAAGGTTTAGAATTGAATAAGAGAAGAGAAAATGGAAGCAATGAGTACAATTGGCTTTCTCAAGGGGTTTAACCACAAAAGGGAGGAGAAATGTAGGATGGTAGCTCACAGGAATACCAGAACCAAATGAGGGTTTTAAAGACTGGGATAAAAAATGGGTGTCTTTGTAGGCAGCCCATTGATAGGCACAGATTGAAAATTAGAGAAAGAATAGGGGAGATGGATGGGCCATTTTACTGTACAAGCTGGGCTGGGATCACAGGTGCATGAAAGAAGCAGGGAAGAAGCCAGTAGGTAAGGAAAGATTATAGATCAGAGAGAAATGGGAAGTGATAATGGGGGCAATCTGTTGGAAAAGATGGGATGGGATCAAAGGGAGAGGACTGTCCATAGAGGGGATAGTAGTAATAGATGGTTTGGCTTTGGTAAGGCGGAAGGCCACCTTTTCATCTGAGTAAAGGAGGATGACTGTTGGGGATGATGTCAGAAGGATGTGAGACAGTGAATGGTCTCATTTTTTTCCAGGGAAGTATGAGGCAAGGCCCTCAGATGAGAGGGTGGGGGGCAGAGGGGGTTGTGGGAGGCCTGAGGAACGACAAGGGATGTCAGCCAATGCAGTTCAACCAATATACATCTATAACTTATAGAGGGTTGCTTAAGAAATTTAGATGTGAAATAACTTGCCCATGGGCAGTTAGGTGACGCAGTGGATAGAACGCTGGGTTTGGAGTCAGTGAGATTCATTTTCCTGAGTCAAAAATCTGGCTTCAGACATTTACTAGCTGTGTGACCTTGGGCAAATCACTTAACCTTATTTGCCTCAGTTTCCTCATCTGCAAAATGAAACCAGGGAAGGAAATAGCAAACCACTCCAGTATTTTTGCCAAGAAAATCTCAAATGGTGTCTTAAAGAGTTGGATATAACTGAAAACAACTGAACAATAACAAGCAAAATTTGTCCATGGTCACATAGTATATGTCAGAAGTAGGACTCAAACCCAGGTCTTCTTAACTCTGAGGATGGGTCATTATCTACTTTGCCATGCTACTTCTTACTATATGTATGGATATACATAAACACACATATGATATATGCACACCTCCAAATATGTGAAAATATCTACATTTAGATTTTATGCAAACTATATTTGTGGGGACATGAAGACTTATGTCTGGAGAAATTCCTTTAAAACTCAGATGGTCCTCATCTCTAAATTTGGGAAGCTGTGCTAGATGTTCTCTCTTTAAACTCTTTCAATTCTAAAGCTTTCTGCTCTTAGGATTGGTGTTACCACCAGTTTGGACTTTCTTTATTGGGACAACTCTCAACCATTCTATGCATTCTTATTCTGTAGTAATCTTGACCTGTCATCCTATAGATTCTCTATATAAACTCTACCCAATATGCCAGAAACTGTCCAGTGTTTTGTTTTGTTTTGAGTATCTTGAGGATCAATGTAGCATTCAAACTATCCATTATTATATTTCTTGGTTATTATAGGATTATAGGAACATAGATTTAGAGCTGGAAGGAAATTAAGTGTCTATTATATATACTAGGCACTCTGTTAGGTACTTTACAGATATCTCATTTAGTCCTCATGATAATCCAGGGAGATGGGTGCAGTTATTATTCCATTTTACAGTTGGGGAAACTAAGGCAAATAGAGGTTAAATGATTTGCTCAAGGCCACACAGCTAAGAAATTGAAGTCTCATTTTAATTCAGGTCTTCCTGACTGTAGTGCTCTATTCACTGCCAAATATTACTTCCCATCTCCAACTTTTACACTAAGTCTCCCTCCTCTTCCTCTTTCCCCATTCTCCTTTCATTTATTTTTACTCTCTGGGACTATCAGTTCTTCAAAATCAGACTGTCCTCTGCTGATAGAGACCAAGGAACTAACATCCAGCCCAAATGCCACCTTCTCCATGAAATGAAGCTTCCTGGATGACCTCAGTTAATTTTGAATTTTCCTCCTCTAGAACTCTCTTATGTACTTCTTTATTTTATATTTTGTATTCTAATTAAATCTATTTATGCGGTGTAATATAAAGAGTACTAACTCTGGAGCCAGAAGACTTGTGTTCAAATTTGATCTGTGACGCTTATGACCTATGTGATCTCCAGCAAGTCATTTAAATCTGAGCTCCAGGCCTCAGCTTCCTCATCTGTAAAATGAGCAGGTAACACTAGACAGTTTCAGAGGTCCCTTCCCACTCTTCACCTATGATTCTATCATTGTATGTCTTATCCCAGATCACTGGGGATACCCATAGTAAATGACTCAATGTTTCTAGAATGAATGAATGATTACATCTCAGAGGTACAGAATACTATTAGAGTTATTAGGTAGATGAGATGATTTCTATCTGCTAGGAGGTGGAGGATGTGGTTAGAAAGGGTTGGAAGAGAAGGTAGATGGGATCTTCAATACTAGAATTCTATCATTTGATGGAATAGAATTCTTGAATGTCATACTAGAACGTCATCTTCCCTCTACATCAAAAAGATGGACAGTGCTAAATTTAGTCTTGTTCCCTCAATATCCCATATACAAACTAACAAATATTTTCAGCCTCTACTTGTACCACAAGCTGTGCCTATTGGAAATGCATAATAAGGGTGGCAGAAGGAGAAGGGAGACGTTGTTTGTACTCGAAGAATCAAAGATGCCACCAGAATGAAGTAAGGAAAAAAATGAAACAAGAGAAGAGTTTTATTTTGTCATTATGGAAAAGGCATATAAACATCAAAAGTTCCTCCCTAAGAAAACTTTATGGGCCTTAGCAAAAACACTGTACACATTCTTTCAATTGAGGGAAGAATTCTGATTTAGCTGTTGCTACATTTTTTTGTCCTTACGTTAAATGTGAAATACAAAACACCTCCTTCCACAGGCTTACAGCTCTTGCCAAGATGTTGTGCAAACTCTGGTACATAAAATATTTTGAAAGAAAAAATATGCTATAATGGATTGGCTTTGATTTCCATATTCCGCTCACTCTTGCCTAAAACTCTGCCCATGTGTATCTAGAATTAATAAAAGTCATCTGTTCCTGCCCCCTGCACACATTTCCTCTTGATAGATTATGGGAAACTTCCTAAAAATGACAGACCCTCACAGACGCAAGTATTTTAAAAAATGAATTAATCTATCTTTACTCATGTTGTCTATTAAATGATAAAATAGCCCGTTTGCTCTAGCAGCTGGGGTGAAAGATCGATTTGGGGGCAGAGTCCCTGTGTGACTGGTTCAAATCATGAATCTGGAATTGTATTCTATTTTATGCTTTGGTCCTGTTTTTTGCAGCCCATGAAATTATATGATTTGACTCTGACATTTAAAATGGGTTTCTAGTCTTTCTGTCTGGAGCTTTGTGAGCTATTCATTACCAATGTGCATTCACTTGTAGATAGGCCCCCTCACCCCAAATAAAGGAAACAAGTGCTTTCATAAGTCTTGAAGTACTTTTAAGGTTTTAATTACTCAAGCCACCACCAAAGTAGGTTGGTATTCCCAGTGCATAAATCTATACAGTGTGAGTCAGGCTAGAAATATCTTTTTTTAAGAGTAATTAACTTTTTTAAATTAAAAAAAAAATTCTGACAGAGTAAGACTCTCAAACTGAGACTTTTTATCTGTCTGTTGATGATCTGGCAGTAATCAAGACGCAGGTCACCCTATTATTTAGTGTAATATCCTGCCTAGTCAGGGAGGGCAGTTCCTTGAAGTGACTTACGACCTGTGTACTGCACACACAGAAGAGGATATGATTCCTGATTGTCTGAGAGACTTCAGAACTAGAATGCTGCATACCTGCATAAGTGGTCAGAAATTTCAGATTTGTAGACAATCTACAAATCTGCATTGAGAGAAGCATAGAGGAAATTTGAGAGAGGCAAATGTAATCTTTTCAATGATAGGAGGGAGATCTGTCTGAAGTCATGTGGTAAATCCAGTCTCCAACATATTCCTTGACTACCAGCACCTGCAACACTAGAGATTGCTTAGAGTTGACTTTTCCAATGAGATCATTCTCTCCTTGGCCAAGCTAGGAATTTCTTTGTCTCTTCACTGAAGACATCATCTTCTCTGTACATTCTTTCACCCATTCTAATCCATAAAACTTTCACAATTTCTGTATTCAGCTTACTTGGATAAATGGATTTGCCCACTCTCTGTAAGGATTTCTAATGTAGCAACTATTTAGGGGGAGGGAGAATCTTCTTAGGGCCATCAGAAAGAATGACATTCATCCTGAACCCCCAAAGAATCATACCCGCTATGTGATGTGAGCAAGATAGATGCAATTTTAGCTTATACTTCTCTTGGGCATAGGAGAGTAGAATGACAGTCAGTCATGATCTTCCTCTTACTCCCCACAAATGTAGAAATCATGGTCTGCCTTGGAGATGGGATGCATAAGACCCTAAGTCAAATATCAGTTACGTCATATATGGGTGCTATATTTGTATTAGAAAGAAGCATCCACACTTCAATATTACTAATATATATCCTTGATTCTCTATTTTGCAAGAGCAGTTTAGGGAGGAAAGGTCAAGAGATGAATGCAACATCATGAAGGAACTATTTTGCAGGAGACTGTAAATCCATTTCACATTTTCAAATTTTCCCATAGGTTTACTTGGAATCAGAATCTGGCTGAGTGGGTTAAATCCTCTTCCATATCTCCAAAGTAAAAACAGGTTTAGTTTTGATGCTGAATCAAAGTTTAAAAGGAAACTCAAAAAGGTATGCCTTAGAGATTTTTGAGGGTGTGGGAGGACCTTCCTAAGCAAGGTTTCCCTAACCTTTCCTATTATTCCCTCATAGGATCATAGATTTAGAACTAGAGGAGATATATAACACAGGGCCTTCAGGAAATGGGGACTGGAGTAAGCACTGCTATACTGCTATATCTTACATCTACTCTGGATCAAAATTAGTATGAATTGTAGATATGAATATTTCCTAAATAATTTTGTACTTGTTAATTCATAAATGTGTAATTACTGGTAGGGTCAAAATCACTCCACCTCAATTTAACAGATACCTTAATTAGGGGAGAATATATTTCAATCCAATCCATTTTAGGTTTTAGATCCAAGGATTCTTAACATTTTATTTTGATTCTTAATATTTTTTGATTCAACTTCTCTGGCAGTCTCATGAAATCTATTGACCCCTTCTCAGGCTGACGTTTTTAAATGTGTAAAATTAGATATAGAAGATTTCAAAGGAAACCAATTATATTGAAATCATTATCAAACTATTTTTAAATGAATATGTTCATGACCCCCAGATTAAGAGCCTATACTTTGACTAAATGTGAATGGTCTCTGAAAACCATCAGATGAAGCAAAATGAAGTCAGTAGGAAGTGATTCACCATTCTAAATGGCCGAGGGATTTTATTTCACCTTCTGTGTCCTATATAAAAACATCCAGTTAGCTGAGATAGGGGAATTTTAGTCATTGAAGCAAGCATAGAATTCCCAGAAACTTCTTGAGAAGGGGTTACTTTTAAGGTAAGAAGAAGCCTTGGCTTCAACTTTGGGTGTTTTTTGCCTTCCACTGGTCCCTACTGCCCCTTGTGTGGGTACAGGAGGTGCTTGGAAGGATCTGGGTGCCAGACATCCTTCAATCAGCTAATGGTAGCCAAGGACAGACTGGATATAGATTAACAGTTCAGGAACATAGCAAAAGAGCTATATCATGACTAAGGGGAACTTTCTGAGCAAAGGGGAAAAAATGACTCCCAGCAACCAGGAGCTGTGAATCAGAAAAACTTGAGTTCCAATTTGGCTTAAAACACTTATTAGGTATGTGACTCTGGGGAAATCACTTAATCTTGAGAAGGAAGCATACCACTAGGTACCTGAGTCAATAGTATTAGAAGATTACACCCAAGTCCTCCAGGGAACCTCAAGAACCTTGCTCTAGGGAACCTGGCTCATCACTGTGAGTGACAGTTGGAATGCAGGCTCCTCAGAGCTTATACAAGCCACAAATGTAATCAGTGCTATTTTCAAAGAAATTTATCATGGATCACAAGTCCAGAGCTATCAGAAACCTTAGATGTCATTAAATTGAGCCCTTTTAATTTACAGTAGAGGAAACTGAGGCTTATATAGGTCAGGTGACTTATCCAGGTATGGTAAGTAGCAGAGCTAGAACCTGCAGCTCAGGCTTCTGGCTCCAAAGTCGGCACCATCATCAGAGTTACCTGCTCTCTTTCATGAGGAAGCAGTAGCCCTTGTAGGAGGATGAGAGGTTAATGATCTATTTTAGGCAATTCATTGTCTAGCTGCTTTCAGTTATGATTAGGATACTCTCTTTCCTTGGAGCATAGATCAGAAGTACTCTGCATTTACTATGTTCATGCAGAGGTCTGAGGGCCTTTGAAAATTTGATCAAATTATCACCAGCACTACCTCCCTCCCCTCACCCCCCACAAAAAAGAAAAAAGAACACTCCAAAAACAAATCCAAATATTTCAGCTCCAACAGCCAGGCTTCAAGGTCTTTTTTTTTTTTTTTTTAAAGCTTGCAGCTTCATGGGATAAATGTTCAAAGAAACAGTATGTATGAGGGAGATAATCATGTAAATCCCGTTAACAAATCCCAGGGTTTGGGGTCTAGTGACTAGGCCCCATTTTGCAAATGTTCCTCTGTACAAATCATGCCCACAGCTTTGAAAGATCTTTTAAAAAGATGTTAATCTAATTAAAATTCTGGGATTCTCCTTTCATTTCACTTTGGTGTCATGCAAGGGTTCTGTCAAGCAGAACTGATTCCTCCAAAAGGTGGCAAGAACTGGTTCCAATTAAACATGAGCTTGGTAATTAAAAAAAAAAATCAATGATTTCTTTGAAGGGTACTAAAATATCATGAGTCCTCTGGAATATACAACATTTTTCCTGTTACAGCAACCAGTTGTGTGCACTAACTGGTGGCACTGTAGCTTTAACAAATAGTTAAAGTGACCAGCTAGATAATTGTTCTCTTAAAGAAGTCCCTCACTACCATCCCCAATACTTACATATAGACACAATTACACAAACTTAAAACCTATTGGTCTGATGCTGAGAGTCTAGGCAAAACGGTTCTCTGTTTTCTCTTAATTTTTTTTGTCCTTTTTTTTTTTCATTAAAATGAAGTAATGTAAGCAACTTGACATCCATGAGAATATTTTGGCATGGTATGAGTGTCCTTTCTTTTTCTTGGCTTTCAGAGCCAGGCATCTGCAACTTGCAATACTAAATTCAAGATAAAATACCCAGCTGGGCGAGTTTGTACAGTAGATCCCACAAACTGGTTTGCTATTCAATCAACCTTTGTCTTTTCTTTCTTTCTTAAAATTCTTTTTTCCCTCCTCCTTCTTCCTTGTTTCAATGAACTAACTAGCTCAACGGTTCCTCTAGGCCATTCATCTCATGGACTGGCTGCTGAGGAAGCCATTTATTTATCTCTCAACCTGATGAATAAGTTGTCTTAACTGTTTCGGACTCTCCACAAGCTGGCAGCCCATTTACTGTAAGGTTTTTGTGAACTGGCTGGCTAAGTCACTATAATAGTTTTCATTTGGCTGAAGAAAAGTGCAGTTATCAAGGATCACCAGGCTTCCAGACTTAAGACTCAACAGAAATTTGGAATGGAACCCGTTGACTGGTTACTTCTTTCATTTTGATTGAATGATTTCCCTTTGGTTATACCTGAATACTTTCTTTGTGTTATGATGCCTCATCTTTAACAAAGCAAAGGTTCACTTAGATCATAGGTAATAGATTTAGAGCTGAAAGAGACACAGAGGCTCTTTAGTTCAAAGCCCCTAGTTTTACAGACAAGAAAACTGAGTTGAAGAGATTAAGTGACTGCTCCAAAATTCACATAGGAAGTCAGTGGCAGGGTTCAGGTTCTCTGAATCCAAAGCCAACTCTGCACCACACTGCTTCAATTTCTTCTAGAACAGGCATTTTGGAAATGATAAGATGTATGCACTGTCAAAAACTTCTTAAAATATTCTTTCTCCATCAGTGACTTATGTTTTGTTCTATTACTTTTAATTATGAGTTTGCCCTCTAAACTCCTCACATATAACCAAGACTCGCCTCCAGCTCCTTAAAAAAAAATAATCCAAACATCTATGCTGACATATGACCATGATGTTGTCTTTGGGACTAAGATTTAGAATGTAAAGAAGGATGAATGTGCAAAGGCAGGAAAACATTTAGAGAAGAAATCCCCAAAGTCCATTTGTTCAACTGGGGGAACTGGAGTTCGTAGGCTGGAGTCAATGTGTTGTTGTAGTGGAGAGGGAGTTGGACAGGGGAAGGTGTATGCATGGCAAAGTCATTTATATGAAAAGAAAAATGTACTTGGCTAGGCTTTCCATGATCTTTTTGCAATTATGGGCTGCAGATTTTATTCTTTTAAATAAAGAACTTCTCTTTCCATGCTCAGCACCTTATGTGTGATCCTGCAGAGAGACTGTAGCTGTATGGTTATAGTGGGGAGTTCAAAATGATTAGAATGAGCTCTGTGGTCACTGTAGAGTTCATCTTTCAGATGTTACCTAATTTTCAAGTCAGTGTGACACCAGGACATGGAATCTATTCTTAGCAGTGGAGGCTGGGCACTTATTATGGGTTGGCATGAAGGGTTGATTCCATGAGCAAGGAAACAGCATCTGGGTGGAGAGGTGACCAGAAACAAGATGTCTTTATGTCAGGATGGAGGAAAGTGGAATGGAGTAGAGAGGATTTGGTGGCTCTGAGGAAAGGATGAGAAATCTCATTGAAGGGATTCCCCTGGCAGGAAGGACTCTTTGTGGCTATCCTGAACTTCTTACCCTGCATCCCCTTTTGCCCCCTTGGGGTTTCATTTAAATCAAAAGAAGGAAAAAACTCTTCTCAAATAGCAGAAATAAAAAGAATACAAGTTAGGTTATCCATAATTCATAGGGTAGTTAGGGGGCATCAACTGGTTAATCTACAAGAATTGGGATGCTGATTTAGGAGAGGCTAGCTCAGTGCAGCAAAAGTGAAGGAGGTTGCTGAACATCACTGAGTCTTACTGACTATGGAACTGCCAGCTCAGGGACCAAAGGAGCTAGTATGAAGAAGAATGGGGATGCATTTGTCAGTGGTAGAGAGGGGGAGCTTGGTCCTGATGGGATATCTCCTTCCAATTTACAAGTGCACATGTTTCTAATTGTAAGCATCTTAAAGACTTCTGAGCTCAATGATGCCAAGGTAACTGGTAAATTGTGCTCCAAACATCCCTTTGTTAATAACTATTTTAAGGCTTGGTACAGATTGGCTTATTATCAGTTTGCTCTAAAATAACACACAAATTCTATGCACCAGAGAGGGTGGCATGCTGTTTATAATAATACCAGCAATAAGACAAAGAAGACTTTCACAACCATCCAGGGACTAGACCTGGCAACATGTGCCTTATATAGAGCCTGTGCCAAAATTTAATTCTACATGCATTTCTGAAATACCTACTAGATGCAGGGCACTCTGTTAGATGCTGTGGAATACAGGGATAAAAACTGAATGAGTCCTTACCCTTGAGGAGCTTATGGCATCATTGAAGGATGGCTTATGCACAAATAACTAAAATAATCTCCATTCATTCAGTCTTTAGTTAACACTTTACAGGTGTACTACCAGGCACTCTGGTAACAACAACAAAAACCAGTTCCTGACTTTAAGGACCTTATATTCTAATGAGGGTGAGTGAACACAAAAAATAGATATCCAGTACATACAAACTAGATATTACTTAACAACTAGGGGAATGAAGACAGTTTTCCTATTAGGAGATAGAACTAGAACTGCATTTTGAGGAATTTGAGGGATTCAAGAGAATTTCAGATATAAGGAAGGTGGGGGGGGGATGGGAAGCCTGTGCAAAGGCAGAATTGAGAGATGGAATACTGTGAATGAGGAACAGTAAGTAAACTAGTTGGATTGGGTCATAGAGTGATGAAGGATTGCAATGGACAAGAGAAGTCAGATAGTGCTGGACAAGAGACTGGAACCAGAGGGCTCACCTGTACTGAGGATGGGGAAGGATAGATCAGAGAAGGATTTATGAAAGAGGCAGCCCCTCAGCTGGCACTAAAAATAATTAACAAGACTGCAAAATTATTTTTGAGAAGGTAGTTTTATTCTTTGGAAGAATAATTTTATTCTTCAGAGAATTTAGTTTAGAAATTGAAGGATCAGAGTTTAAGAGCTAGAAAAGTTCTTAGAGGTCAGCTAATTTTAGATCCCATCTTATTGCTGAGGAAACTGCCTATAGAGACATCAAATAAATGTGTAAAGACTTCAGTGGAAAAATCTCCTCTAGACCTGTAGCTATGCTACCATTCAGGTGTGTAACACCAAAAAAGATGGTTCATTTTCTTGGGTTTACTTAGAAAATCCTGAGTTCTTGACTTTTCTCTCTTTGGCATACTTTGTCAATATGTCCAGGTTCATAAACTCTATTAAAAAAACAATAGCGTACATTTCTAGGACGATCAATCTGGGTGAGACTTCAGATTAATGCTGCACTTTAAAAATGTTTAATAGTTCATTATGGGTTAGGTTAACTGTTATCATCTCTTGCTGATTAAAAATGTAAGGAATACGATGAGATGGAAGATGCTAGAGTATGATGAGATGCATGCTACTTTGAGTTCAAAGGCAAGGACATCTCCTTGCAAGATTTGGTTCAGGGGTCTAATCTAGTCTCTATGATGATGTGAATTTAGGCATGAAATAAATCAGCATATTTGGCCTTGCTTTCAAAATGCAACTTCTTATACCTTTATGAAACTTAATAGATTTTCTTTGGAGGAAAAATGTGTTTTTAGGTTATTTTGCTTTGTCCTGCCTCTCTATCTACTACCATCTTTTGTAAGTGCAATTATATGTGCCATAAAGAGGTTATGATATTTAGAACTGGAGGACTTTTAATCCAATTCCAAATCTTCATTTTACAAGTAAGGAAACTGAGCCCCAGGGAGACCAAGTGACTTATTTGAGAGTAAGTGCCAGAGGTAGGATTTGAACCTACAGCTTTATTCCAAATCCATTATATTTTCCACTATATCATCCTACCTTCCATTGATTAATGACATGTACCTCCTTCAGAGAGAAAACCAGAAGTGTGACCTCGTTCTCCCATGGAATAATGATATTGGCTAACATTTGCATAATCCTCTAAGGCTGCTCACTTATTCCTTTTTTTTCCTACTCATTATTTTTTTGGGTTTATTATGTTTATTTTTGGTGACCTTTGACTTTTTATTTTGCCACCCTTCCCTCTCTGCAAACCTTACAGTGCTGTATCAATGTAATCTATTATTATTATATCGGTCAAAGAGGTTTGAACTTTATCTGGTGTCCCACAGGATCCTATCCTGGGGACGCTTCTCACTCTATACTATTTCACTCGGTGATCCCACCAGCTCCCATAGATTCAATTACCATCTCTATGTTGATGATTTTCACATCTGCTTATCCAACCTTAATCTCTCCACTGACTTCCAGTTCCACATCTCCAACAGTCCATTAGTTATCCCAAATGGAATCTTGTAAACTTCTTAACCTTAACATGTCAAAAACTGAACTCATGATGTTTTCCCCTAAATCTTTCCCCTTTCCAAACTTTTCTCTTACTATTAAGGGCACTACCATCCTCCCAGTCTCCCAGGCTCACAACCTAAGTGTCAACCTCCACCTTCCCCTTCGCCCCATATCCAACATGTTGGCAAGAGCCATTGATTGCACCTATGCGTTGTCTCATCTCTCTCTACTGGTAGTTACCAGCTTGGTGTAGGCCTTTATCATCTCCTACCTGGACTTTTAACAACAGACTGCTGGTTGTTCTGACTTCTACTAGTCTCTCCCCACTCAAGTCTATCCTTAGTTAGCTGCTGAAGTGATTATTGTACAAATGCAGGCCCAACCATATCAGTCCTTTATCTGATAAACTCCAGTGGCTCCCTATTGCCTTCAGGATCAAATATAAAATTCTCTGTATGCCATTCAAAGGCCTGCAAAACCTAGCCCTCTTTCTCCCCACCTTTCCAGTCTTCTTCTATTTGTTTATCTCATTTCCCCCAATCATATGCTTTTTTTAAATTTTTTTTTTTAATAAATTTATTTAACTTTTTACATTCATTTTCACAAGATTTTGGGTTCCAAAATTTTCTCCCCATTTGT
>CM053771.1:131503639-131519420 GCA_028658325.1 Potorous gilbertii | reverse complement strand
CTCCCTCCCCACCCATTCCCTTTGAGAAGGCAGGCAATTCAATTAGGCCGTATCTGTGTAGTTTTGCAAATGACTTCCATAATAGTCGTGTTGTGTAAGACTAACTATATTTCCCTCCATCCTATCCTGCTCCCCATTGTTTCTAATCTCTCTTTTGATCGTGTCCTTCCCTGAGTGTTGACTTCAAATTGCTCCAATCATATGCTTTTGATCTGGTGATACCAGCTTCCTTGCAATTCCTTGAACAAGACAATCAACCCATTTCTCAGCTGCAGGCATTTTGTCTGCCTGTCCTCCATGCCTTGAATGCTTTCCCTCCTGGATTTCCTGGCTTCTTTCGCAGTACAACTAAAATCGTACCTTCTACAGGAAGCCATCCACAAACCCTCTCAATACTAGTGCCTTCCCTCTGTACATTTTTTCCTATGTACCCTGTATATAGCTTGTTTGTACATATATTGTTTGCATGTTGTCTCCTCAATTAGATTGTGACCCCCAATATATGCTACTACCTTTCTCCTGAGGTTATTTCATAGGATTGTAGATGATTGGATTTAGGACTTTAGGTGTCCTTTGGGAAGGGACCTTCAATCTATCTCTCCTAGCTCAACCTCCGCATTTTCTATATGAGGAGACAGATGCCCAGAAAGGTAAAGCACTTTGCCCTAAATCACCTAGGCAGTAATGACTCTAGCCCTGGTCCTCTGACGCCAAACCCAGCACCCCCCCTTCCCCCCTTTTTATATTCAGCCTTCTTTTATTTCTTTCTACCTCACCTGGCTGCCATCCTCAGCCTACGTCTGCTCAAAATCTGGTGGCCAGATTTATGGATGAAGCTAGTATCCATAGATACTGTACTTAGCACAGTGTTAAGCACTTACTAAATGTTTATTGATTGTCTCGGTTCTTCTGCTTCATTCTGGAGTGTAATCTAATTTTCATTTCATGAGTTTTTGCCTTTGGACTTCCTAGTGTTTTTACTGGTGAAGAAGAAAGGACAATTTTGGCATATCACCTCTGAATCTTTGCTTTGAGAACTTTTAGTCTTTTAATGAGTCAATTTTGACTGTGGTATGGTCTCTTGGCCTCTAGGAACCTGGCAAAATTTATTTTATAAAAAATGTTTCATTGATGCCTTTGTTTTACATTGAAGTTATTTCCAGAATATCTTGCCTGTCTCCCAATGCATTTTTAAAACTGATTTTTGGATACAATTTCTGGCTATATAGAGATCTGGAAAATATAGCTATTTTATAGAGAAACAAAGGGATAGAAGTTAAAGTTTAGGTGCAGCTGCTCTATTAATGTGACCTTGGTTATTATCTTTGCTATTCAGAGGCGAAAACTTATGACATATTTAGAATTATCATTGTGATGACCACAACATGAGAATGAAAGAGATTTCCCTCGCCCTGCCCTGGAAAATTTAGCCAAAGGTTTCTTATAAACAAGGTAACTGAGTCATTAATACTTGAGCGGGACTTCAATGAAGCTTAACCCTCTCAGAGGAGTTAGTGAGGGATGAACTTCAAATGATTAGAGGCTTCATTTGAATCAACTCCCAGAAAACTGTGTTATTTTGGGAACCTTATTTATTCTGACTATAAAAACACCCTTTGGCCTTTAGAGTAACACAATAACACTGTAGAAAATAACACTTGTGAATAGAAAGCCTGCAGAGTAGAAGACTGAGAAATGGATTTTGAGTCAATGGATTTTCTTGCTGAATTATAGACTGATCCAGTTAGCTGAGTACCTACTTCATTTGCATTTTACTTGGGACTGAGTGTAAAATACAGATCAGGAATTTAGTCAATTTCAGACCTGCACATTTCCATTCATTCCTTTCATAGAATTCCCTCTTTCCCTTTGTGGTACAGTTTAAATGCCACATACTACGGTGAGGATTTTCCTAATCCCTGTAATTATTAGGGTGCTCTAAAAATTATTTTGCCCTGTTTGTATTTCCATATCTTCGCATGGCTTTCATGCACTCAGGAGAATGTAAGCTTCTTGAAGCCGGTCACTGTCTTTTCTTGTATTTATTTTTGTATCCTCAGGCTTTGTACATAGTGCTAAGTCAATATTTGCTGAACTGAACTGAATTCAATTGAATTGAATTACATGGAGAGAGGAAATAAGGATGTTCTTTCTTACAGGACATCTACCTTTTTGTTTTGGACTTGTTTTGAGTTAGGGGATGTGCAAGACAATAGAATAGAAAATCCAAATTCATTTTCAGCATCAAAAATACATAGATCATATATATGGAGTAGTGGAAGGTATAATGGATTTGGAGGTGGGAGAGACCTGGGTTTGAATCCTCCTCCTACACTTAACTATCTCTGTGTGACCCTGGACAAGGGACCTAATATCTCTGAGCTTCAGAGACAAGACTGAAAACCTGAAAGATGGACGTCCTATAAGAAAGAACATTCTTCACTAAATGATGGGGATATCATACCTGCAATATACACCTCTCAGGATGGTTTCAAAGGCTCAAGTCAGATATATATGTCAAATGCCATGTGTTATTAATACACTATAATAGGGGCGCTAACACCATTTAGTGGTACTGGGACCCCCAGATGTCAAGGTACAAGACTGAGTTGCCTGGAATGAATTCACACACTCAAATTGTCTTCCGGTCAAGTGGAAAAATTTGTTCTGGTGCTAGTAGAAGCAGGTGTGGAGTCTTGGGAAATTGCAACCTGTGTACTCTGACATTTTGGAGTCCTAGTACCCTAACTGCATCACAATGTAAATACCAAGTATAAACTAATAATCATAATTTATCATTTAGTAGGAATGTATCACCCAAGCAGATTTATTCACGTCTCAAGCATAGTCCAACTGCTCTAATCTAACCCATCAACGTGTGGAATTCAGGGGAAGGCAGGTCTAGCTTGGAACCTTTCCCAAGTCATCTATTACTGGAAACACCAGAAGTATCTCATTCAGGCCATCTATTATAGGCTTTCACATGGACACCCAAGGATAGCAAAGCTCCTGCCTATGAGAGATTGGTACCATAATATTTTTAATCATGTTGCGGTCAATAAGTCAATGAGTATGCATTTATTAAGCACTAACTGTGCCAGGCACTGTAGTGGGTATTCGAAGAAAGGCAAAAAAACAAGGATAAACAGCCAAGAACAATACATTTACCATGTGCTCTTATTTAGGAAAAAAGAAAACATTCAGGGAAGAAGATGATTCTTTTCTATTCATCATCTTTCTGAAAAATTTTGTTCTTGGAAAAAAGACTTGAAATCACCTCCATTGGGTCATGCTGAACTGATTTTTAACTCAAGGTCCATATCATGATTTCAGAACCAGAAAATTATAAAATTTCAGAATTGACATTGATTAATATCATGAATATAGCACTTGAATTAAAATCATATTGGAATATAATTAAAAAGGCAAATATCAATGAAATATATTAAACAAATTTTTGGCTAGTGATTGGCTTGTGGTGTGATGAACAGAGTGCTGGAGTCAAGAAGATCTCAGTTCAAATCCAGTCTCTGACCCTTAGTAACTATGACTATGGGATGGTTCATTTCCTCATTTGTAAAATTGAGATCATAAAAGATGTGGTACCTATCCTATAGGCTCAGGTAAAGAGCCTATAAAAACTTTAATGTCTGTATACAGGTCTGTTATTATTATGTAAATGGGATATTGTACAAATATGTTAATCTGATATTTAAAACTGAACTAAAAGTAAGAACACACAGATTTGTGTTACCTTTTCTTCTTTTTTTCTTTCATTAATTTGAGATGGTGACTTGAAGAGGATTTTGATACTTGTAACTGGAAGAAAACTCAGGATTTTCACATAACTGAGTTTTTGGTTCAGTGAACAATTATTTCCCGTGCTCCTCATTATGTAATCAGAAAAGAATGAGTGCATGAAGGGTGACTGAGATTTATTGCAGATACCAATGTGTACATGGTTTGGTTCTTTTTTCTAAGTTCCATATGTTATTTTTAAGCCCATTTAAAATATGAAGAGAATTGCAATAAGTTTTTAGCTGGGCCTGGGCCCTAATATCGGGACCTTGAGTTTATAACAAGGTATCTTTACAAACTTAAACTCAGGATATGATTAATCTGGAGCCACATGATACCCAGGCAACCAGGTGGGAAGTGAAAGACTCAATTAATTGGTAGCATTGCCTCATCAACAACAAATAATTAGTTAATTTTTATTTTTGTCAGACCAACTGCCTTTTCTATTCTAAGGCTCAAATTAGCTGAATGAGCCTGTATTTATAGCACTGAGTGGTCAGTTTGAATATCCCCCATCCCAGGGCCTAAATTGGGAATTGGAGTGGATTAGGGGAGGGGAAGGAAAGAGGGAGTGGAGCTGGTAAAAATTAATTCAATTTATCCAATAGTGATTTCACCTTCAACTTCATATTGTGCTTTCTAAATACAATGGGCTCACTGAGAGCAGATTCTCCTATGGTGTAGGTGCCATTTTAAAAGTTACTTCCTGGAGGTATTTACAACCCTTTATACGTAGAAAGGTAGCTTGGTGCCCTGGATCAGTCTCCGCCTTCAAGCCACAAAGACCTGATAAATCTTGCCTTGGAAATGTATTAGCTATACAAATGTGAGCAAATTACTTAGCCTCTCTGAGCCTTAGTTTTCTCATCTATATAAGGGGGGTAATACACGTAGACCCTACCTCATAGTGCTATGAGGCTTCAAAGGGACAGTACCTAAAAACCAACTAGGTTGTTGAGTCTTGTCAATTCAGTGTCCTTATGTCTCAAATAGGTTTCTCTTTTTTTACTTCCTCCTTAAGTACCCCGTTCAGGGCTCTCATCATTTCTCACCTGCACTATTATTCTAATTGGATCCCAATCTCCTTTCTCCAGTCCATCCTTTATAAGCACAAAAAAATCAAAGAGAAATGATTCTGTTGGGCATAGGAAGGCCTTCACAATCTGGGTCAACTCTTTCCAGACAGATTACACATTATTCCTCTCTGCTGCAGCCAAAATAACCTGCTTGTTCATTTTTGGTACAGGACATTCTATCACTCTCCTCCATACTTTACATAAGTGGTTTCTCATTGCCTGGACATTCTCCTTCTCACTTCCATTTCTTGGAGTCCTCTAGCTTGCTTCAAAGCTAAACTCAAGTCTGGATCCTTCATGAAGCCTTTCCTGGTTTCTTCACTAGTACCCCTATGTGCCCACAAATTTCTATCAATTTATTTTGTATTTAGTCTATATTTATTCATCTGCTGACAAAAAAACCTCAGTTCTTTGAGAGCAGAGATTGTCTACTTTGCCATCTGTACCTCAAACAAACTAGCCCAAGGCCTGGTACTTAGACATTTTGACAAATATTTATTGAATTTGGGCTACTGCTCAACATCAGTCTTGTCTTTTGCTCTAGATAAAAAATAAGTACGTTTTATGTGTTGTTAACTAAGAAAATTCTGTGGTACTGGGTCTGATAACTGAAGGTCTATGAGAAGCATCCTAGTCCTACCAAGTCTATAATTATTCAGCTCTTGTTTTATCTCCTAATTGATTCTGTACACTTTGCTCAAATATATTCTTTAACTTGCCTCATTTGGTTTTATATTTGTGTGTGTGTGTGTGTGTGTGTGTGTGTGTGTGTAATGGCAGCTAGGTGGTGCAATGGATAGAGTATAGGGCCTGAGACAGAAAGATCTGAGTTCAAATCCAACCTCAAACATTTACTAACTGTGTGACTCTGGGCAAATCACTTAATCCTGTTTGCCTCAGTTTCCTCATCTGTACAATGAGCTGGAGAGGGAAACATAAAACCACTCTTTGCCAAAAAAACCCCAAATGGGGTCATGAAGATTTGGACCTGACTGAAATGACTGAATAATAACAAGACACCCATTCATGTATAGGCACATGTATGTATGTGTATCCACATACATGGACACAGACAGTTGTGCATTTTCCATGTGTGTTTTATACATATGAATAATGTTTTTCTCCTGCTAAAATGTATTATTCGGCACATTTTTTATCTTGTTATTCCAGACAATCGTGACCATCTTAGATTTTACCAATTTTTTCCAAATAGCAAACTTAGTGTGTCTTATCTTTCCAAGAAAAGCCCAGTAGCCTGAGGACTGTTTGGGTTATTTCAGAAAACTAGCTTATATTGACTATCTTACTATATGTACCGTATTTGTAACCTCTTCCATTTCCCAGAAAATCTTTGAGTCAGTGTTAAGAAAAGCAGAATTCATCAGTGCACTGCCACACTGGACTTTAGTGCTGGAAAGAAAAATAATATGATCCGGGGTCTGTGAGTTTTTGCCTCAAAAACATCCTGTAGGAAAAATGAAACCTGCTATAGGAAGGGCAGGTGGTATCTTTCCATTTAAATGCAAATTCCAATTCTCATCTCTCTCTACAGAGAAAAATTTATTTGGATAACCCAATGTTTTAAACTAGGTCCTGGAAATATTATCTGAGGATGTCTGGGCAAAGACTTCTCTATTTTGCTAAAACAGTCAGGTGATCCTTCATATTCCCTTGTACAGCCAAGGGAATGAGCCATCTGCTCTACTGGGTTATTGAAAGCTTGGGTTACTGAAAGATGTTACTTTTCTTAGGGGACCAGAGGTCTATAAAGTACAACAGGAATAATTTCTAAGTTATGTAATGATGCCACTTACTAGGTACCATGATCGTGGACACAGTATTTTGTTAACCAGAAATGCGCCCTGGTACCAGTTCAGGCTCTGAGAAAGATTGTTCAGGTAATTTTGTGGCATTCAATATCCTTATTATTTTTAAAAATTTGGTCCAAAATTGGATCAATGTGAGACACTCCTAGTGAGGAAACTCCCCTCACCAATGGAGATCAGCAACTCATCTCTAACTTATCACTTTAGAGAGTTTTCTACAAGGTTAAATGTCTGGGTCACTAGTTTAGGTCAGGGGGAGAACTCAGGTCTTTCTGACTCCAAGGCTAGCTTTGTAATCACTAGACAATGATGCTTTACTCCTATTTAAATATGGAAGTATTTTTGAGGTTAAGATATGAAAAAAATGAGGAATTTAGGTTACATATTGGAATGAACTCCTTCTGGGGGTTGAGAATGGCTTACCATAGGAGATTTTACTTTTTAATTTTTTTTAAAAGTAAGACTATTTTGGGGGGATAATTTAAAAGTAGCTTGGACCAGAGATGAAGAAATAAGACCATTTGCAAGCCTTAAAGCAGTACAGGACTGATTTTTAATTCCTCAGGTGTCTTAGACCAGTAGTATTAAACTCAAACAGAAATAGGGGCCACTAATATATACATAAGGATCCATGCTGGTATCATGTTGAGTTAGTTTCAAAATGTAATAGTATCTATGTTTTACTGTGTTTTTATTTATTTTGCTAAATATTGCCTAGGTCCATTTTAATCTGAAGCAGTATGATTGATATCTCTGTCCTAGGTCATGTACAGCCTGTGTTTTCTAACTCTAGAATGCATTTTAATTGCAAGGCTACATCCAGGCTAGATAAGAAGGCAAGTTCTATGAATGCAAGGATCCTACTTTATCTGTTCCGAGCATTTAGTACTATGCCTGCTATAGCAGGTATTTAATCAATGCTTGCTAATTGATTGATTGATTCCCCCAATATTTAGTAAGAAGCTCTATGCATAACATGTCTTTAATAAACATTGGATGAATAAATGAAAAAAAAACAGGCTAGATGACTGTTGTGGCCTATAACTGCATGAGTATGCTGGTAAATGTTTAACAATCAGCTCTCTGGGAAGAAAATTGTACACACAATGCACTTATAAGTTTAATCTTCATTGTTAACATTTTCTCCATCTCTTTCTTAAGTCTAAAAGATAATTGGCAAAACAATAAACTAAAACCTGATTTGTTGCATTTGTCTGTTTCTAAGCTGCAAATGCTCACACTGAAAATATGATGACTGGGGACCCTGTTTTGAGTCGGTTCTGGTATACCCTTGTAGACTATATGGATACAGTAACCTTCTGTGGGAAGTCTGGTTTCCCAGGCATGAAGACTATGGAGCCCTTGAATTACCACAGGAATCAGTGGTGGCATCTTCTAGTCAAATGAAGTGCCACATGGGACGTGCTTAAGAAATAACCTTTTAGTCCACTAGAGTACAACTCCTAAGGGTTGGTCCCATTGTCTTATTTCTTCCTGGGTTTGTTGTTTGTCTATCCTACTCTTTGAAGTTCCTTTTGGGGTTCTCTTGGCAAAGTCACTGAAGTGGTTTGTCATTTTCTTCTCCAACTCATTTTACAGATGAGGAGACTGAGGCAAATAGAGGCAAGTGACTTGCCCAGGGTCACATAGCTAGTAAGCATCTGAGGTCAAATTTGAATTCAAGTCCTTCTGATTCCAGGCTACTGGGGAAATCCATTCACTGTGCCACCTAGCTGCCCTGGGGTGTAGAGGGCAAAGGAACAGAAGGGGATCCTCATAAAAAGAAAGCCCCAAAGGATATAGCAGAGTTTCAAAAGTACTTGTCTTTTGTAGACATACCTAGCAAGATAAAAATTTAGTCTAACAGATCAGTGAGTTTCTTGAGGGCAGGACTGTTCTGTTTTGTTTTGTAATTCCCTTTCTTTGTATCCCCAGCGCTTAGTACAATGCCTGGTACATAGTAGGAGATTAATCAATGTTTATTGAATTGACGACTAAAAAAAGTATCTGTGCCACACAGACTGAACAAAGCTCTCATTTTCAATAGAATGGCGAGGTGTAAAAAGTTATCCTCATTATTTCTTTGAAGGAGTTGGAAGGTCATTTAATCTAACACCTTCATTTAAATATGAGAAAAATGGAAGCACAAGAAAGGCCTGCCTGAGTCCAGATGCTCTTTTTCCTAGAGGAATACAGAACACAATAAGAATCTGAGATTCCATCAGTGTGAAGAATGCCCAGTGTGGGAATTCTATTTATCAACACTAATCAAAAGTCATGTATGACATCACAGAATTTGAAATTCAGAACTTCAAAGGTCCTTAGTGGTCACCTCGTTTAATAGCTTCATTTCTACAGAAAAGGAAGTTAAGGCTTAGTAAGGATATGTGACACCCAAAGTCACATAACTGACAGAACAGGGACATAAACCCAAGTCAGAGAATTGTGGATCTACAAACTGAAGGGTCCTCAAAGGTCATTTAGTGCAACCCTTTCATTTTACCTGTGAGGAAGTTGAGATCCAGGGACTTACCTCAGGTCACATAGGTAGAATTTGAACTCAGGAGTTCAGATTCCAGAGTCAGGGCACTCTTCACTAAACCAAGTTGACTCCTGAATACATCAGAGGAGGGCAGTTGAACAAAGAGAAGCTAAGTGACTTGCTTAGGGTCACAGAGCCAGCTAACATCAGAGGTGAAATTTGTACTCAGGTCTTCCTGTCTTCAAGCCTAGCTGCCTCATTTCCCCCATATGACACTTAAGATTGAATAAATGCTTAAAAAAAACCCACTATGATAAATACACCACCTTCCTTTGAAAAGTTTTATAAGACAAGAAAAAAAAGTTAGAAAGTAAAAAATTAAATAACAGGATGTTTCCTTCTGACCTTGCCATCCTCAATCAGCCTTCTTGGCCTTTTAAGGAGAAAATAAAGTTAGCCATGGCATATGCTCACCAGCCACCTCCCCAATCATGGCAGGATTGTGTTATTTATTTGTCTGTAGGAACAAAAGTCAAGTCACTCTCTATTCTAGGACGAGGATTTGTGGCTGCAGAATTGATTAGCCAAAAACAATTCAATATTTTATTTATGGAGGGCAGGCGAATCAACTAAACATGGTCACAGCACCAGCAAAATGTTAAAAGGTTTTATCTCCTGAGTATCAGAACTTGAAAGATTTAAAGGGTGTTCTTTACAGATGATATGATTACATGTGATGCAACTGTGCTCTTACATACACTTTCTATTATGGAAGCTCCTTTGTCTTGCTAAAAATCACATGCCAACCTTCAGCCTAGCAACGCCTAGAAATGTGTTGATTTTTTTTTTTTCGCAGGGGGCGGGGGTAGGGTAAGGGTGGGATGAAATGTTTTGTAAGCAAAATGCCTTTTACCCAGAGGACCACTAGCAGGCACTGTTAGAACACTTTCATTTCAACTCATTCAAGTAGGACAAAATAGAGCTGGGTTTGCATCAACTGAAGATCAGTCTCCCGATCTCATAGCAACAGACACCAAAACACTCCCTCATTACTGGCCTTGTCCAACAATCAACTCTTTAACGAGAACAAAGGTTGACAGTGATTAATCATTAAGCAGTTCCTTGTTCCTTTCTGCACGTGGTCTTTGCAGCCTCCTGCAGAGGCAGTCTGGCATATTTCCTGTCTCTGGGCTCCACTGTGCCATGTCTGAAGGGACTGAGCAGGCTTCCTACTATGTGAATTTCCAATGCTGCAAACATAGGCCAGGGTTTCTAGAGGCATATGTCTTGACTTTCATCGTCATCATGTTTCACACTAAACAGACATATTGAGTGCAAAAAAGGATAAGCCTGAATTTCAATATTTGCCTGGT
Source organism: Potorous gilbertii (assembly GCA_028658325.1). Taxonomy (NCBI): domain Eukaryota; kingdom Metazoa; phylum Chordata; class Mammalia; order Diprotodontia; family Potoroidae; genus Potorous; species Potorous gilbertii. Next base: position 131,508,865 of record CM053771.1, on the reverse strand, counting down.
AGATAATTTTTCTGAAGCTACAGATTCTCACACACTTTTGTGTCTCCTTTCTCACAACTTCCCCCTTCCCAATGACTGCTGGTGTTGGGCCCATTTTGTTACTTGCCCAGGGCACAAAAATTACTAGTTGCAGCTCTGTTGTCCTCCTCCTCACAGGACTGTTATGAAGATGGGATGAGGTAATGACAAAATAATAGCCATTTAATTTTTGGAAATATATACAAGGTAAAAATGACTTTTATGAAGGCCACATCAAATGGATGTTTGAAGGTATTAGTTATTTCCAGTACATGGTGCAGGATTGAATAAAATTAACAGTGTAATTAAGAATTCATATTCTAAGAATTGTTCAGTAATTGCTCAAGGAAATCCAAATGTAATAGGTATAAGGGTTCTTGCTAATGTCCCAGACCCAAGCTAGATGCACGAAATGTATGCCCTATGTGAATGAATGAGATATGTAGCTGTGATAAAGTGAATGAGCTCTCATAAAAAAGAAATGTTATCAATAATTTGTAATAATAAACAAGATGTAATTATAAAACACTATGTAAATATCTATTGTTATTACTATTAGGTACTATCAATTCAGATCAATCAGCATACAAGTAACACGAATACTGCTGATATATGTGCATCTGTGTAAGAACTCAGGTATCATCTGAGGCAATCAATGAAAAGCAATTTTGGTTGCTAGACTTTTTGGAGGAAGCCAATCAGGAACCAAGCATTTATTAAGCCAATAACAATTGGACTAGGTGACCTTTGAGACTCCTTCCAAAATTCTGCCAGTTTGTGAACTGGAGTAATTCATAGAGAATTTCAATACTCCAATGAATTTGGGATCTGTAGGTCCTCCGTCTGCTGATGCAGATTAGGGTCATTCCCGTTCTATGGCCAGGAATTTTTTTTCTTGTCACATGATGCCTTGATGACATCTTTTATATCACTGAGAAGTTACATAATAACAAATATCATTTTCAACAATAGCTATATGGTCTAAGATATGAGTATGTTCATTGTTAAAAGACTGTTGTATTCTCTGTGGTTATTTCCTCTTTCACACCCCTACTTTGTCTGCTGCTCACTTAGCAGAAAGGATTTTTGAATTTTGTAATACCAGCTTTGTCCAATATTAGAATGGACATTTTCTAAATGAGAAAGCCCAGTAAATCTTAAATGTGGCATCATGCAGTACAAAATATGTACCTGTCAAACATGTGTATTTTCTTCTGAGAAACCCAAAATTCTCTGAAGGAAAGCTGAGTTGGTTACAGAAAGAAAAATAATGAAGCCATTTCAAGAACAAAAAGACCACATAATTATTGACCATGGAGCCCTTCTTTCGAATGGATATGACAGGATGATATAACAGTTAGAGACATGTGTAGAGATCAAAGAAGGCCTGCTATGAACTCCTAGTCAGCAAATGAGCATCTTGAGACAGGAGCCTCCTGGGATCAACTTTTTAAACTAAAACTGAACTCTGAACTATGACAGAAAACAATTATGAATCCTAAACATCTATGTTTTTTACTATAAGAGAAAGATCTTAGGATGTGCCATGATCTCAGACAAATCCATTCAATAAATATGACTGAATTATTTTTGTATTTTGCTCATAATGGCTCAATGAGAACATGTATCATTTTGTATTTTAAAATGTTTTATATATATATTGTTAAATATGTAATATCCACATATGGGCATTTTATGAATTTATTATCAGTCAAGAAATATTTATTTCGCACATATTATGTACCATCCAGGGTGGCCAGGTGGAAGGAACAGTGGTTAAACAGTGGGTCAATAATCAGGAAGACCCAAGTTCAAATCTGGCCTTATATATTTACTAGTTTTGTGACCCTGGACAAATCACTTAATCCTGTTTGTCTCAGTTTCCTCATCTGTAAAATGAACTGGAGAAGGAAATGGCAAACCACTCCAGTATCTTTGCTAAGAAAACCCCCTAAAATGGGATCACAAAGAGGGGGCATAACCCAAACGACTAAACAACAATGTACAATCCACTGTGCTAAGCGTTGGGGATACAGATAAGAAAAGGAAATACAGTCCCTGTCCTCAAGGATCTTACAATCTAACAGAGGAAGAAAACACACAAAAGGAAACTGAAAAGGGGGAAGGGGAAGAAAGTACTTATCAATGGACATGATGAAAAGGAAAACAATGAAACAATCATTGGTCATGGGGTCAATATGCCACTGAGTACTACATATGTACATGCATATGTTCATACATGTACGTGTATATGCGTAGATAATACATTATGATGACTGGTATTACTAGACACCTTGGTGGCCCAGTGGATTGAGTTTTGGACTTAGGGTCAGGATAGACCTGGATTTAAATCTAGCTTTAGACTCTTAATACTTATTTGTGCGATCCTGGGCAAGTCACGTAACCTTTAACTGCCTCAGTTTCCTCATCTGTAAATTCCAACCATTACAGAAACTTAAGGTTACTGGGAGAACAGAGTCCTTCTTAGGTTTATTGTGAGGATAGAAAGAAATGATATTTGCAAAGCCCTTTGAAAAACTTCCAAGTATTATAAATGCTAAGTATTATAAGAGGCAGGTAGGGGGCGCAGTAGATAGAATGTTGAACTTGGAGTCAGGAAGACCTGAGTTAAATCTGAATCTCTCTGGGCAAGTCATTTAACCTATTTACCTCACTTTCCCCATCTGTTAATAATAACACCTATTTAGCAGAGTTATAGTAAGGATGCAGTAGTTATAATAGTAGATTAACAGTCGTAGTAGAAAGAATAGTGGAAGTAGTAGTAGTAGTTATAGAAGGAGTAGAAGCAACAGTAGCAGTAGCAGTAGCAGTAGCAGTAGCAGTAGCAGTAGTAGTAGTGTGGTCAGACTTGGTTATCCCAAAGGCTTCTATCCAAGTAATTTATCTTCTGCTATGACGGATAGCTTTGGGCTACATGTCAGGGGGGAGGATAGGATCAAGGCCAGTCGTAAGATCTTTCCTGAAAACATGGTTTATTATTATTAAATTCCTGTTGGTCATATCCTCCTAGATGTCCCATAGGCATCCCAGTTTCAACATGGTCAAACTGAATTACCACAGCATCACAACCTTTCAGAACTCAGTGGCCATCTAATTCAACTCATACCTGAAAAAGTATCTTTAATGTAACACGCTGGGTAAGTGACTATTCATATTTTTCTCCCAAACTCCTCCCTTCTCCGAAATGTCTATTTCTTCATTTCTGTTGAAGACATCACTATCCTCCCAGGATAATAAACTTTGAAGCATCTATTCCTTTCTTTTATCCAGATGGCTGTCACTAGTCAAGGCTTCATTCCCTCTCAGTGAGATCATTGCAATAGCCTCTTAATTTGTCTCCTTACTTATTGTTTCTTCCTCTTCAATCTATCTTCCATACAGATGCCAATATAATCTTGACAAGTCTGACCAAGCCACTTTGATCAAAAACTTTCAATGGCTCCCTGTTATATTAGAAATAAAATATAAACTCTTCAACCTGGCCTTTAAGGCCCTCCGCAGTATGACTCTAATCTAACTTTCTAGCCTTATTTCATAGTATTTCCCCTCATGAACACTATGTTCCAGCCAAATAAGACTATTAGCTACTCCTCATACTTGACATTTAATACGTAATCACTGTGCATTTGTACATTCTGCCTTCTGTGTGTGGAATATGCTTAATTCAACACATTTCAACAAATATTTATTCAGCACTAACTATAGCATTGTGCTAGGATTAACAAGACAAAGGCATAGTAAAAAATGGAACTGTCTTTCCTCTCAAGGATCTTATTGGGAAATCACACTGTGTACACAGATACATAAACAAAATTTGTGTTTAAAGTAATTTTAAGTGGGAGAGAGAACTAACAACTGGAAAGATATGGAAGTGTCTCATCTAGGAGGTGATGTCTGAAGCTAGGAACATGAGGAAGGAATGCATTCTAGACTTAGGATACTACACGTACAAAGGCATGGAGGTGGGAGATGGGATATTGTAGATGAAGAATAACTAGCAGTCAAGTATGACTAGCATAGAGTGCATGTAGGAGAGCAATATGAAATAAGACTGCACCTGACAACACCGTTATCTTCTTTTAAGGCTCAGATCAAGTTCCACTTTTTTTGAGGGGAAGTCTTCCTCAATTTCTGCTAGTTTTTAGAGTTTTCATCCTCCTTTCATCAGTTTATACTATAGTTATTTGGGTACTAAAATGTGAGAGCTCCCTGAAGGCAGGGATGGTTTCATTTTGTTATTATGTCTTGTGTGCCTAGCTCAAAAATTCTATGTATATAATCTTAAAAAATATTGACATTGAACTTGAAAGACTTTGTACACAAAGCCCAATTAAGGAGAAGAAAAGAGGAGAACTGAGAATTCTCCCTTTCTGTATATCCTCAGAACAAAGAAAGCTGTCTTTGGCAGCAAATTTTACTCTTATATCTTATGGGGTAGGAGGCAATTCTCTCTCACCCATCAAAATATCCTTTCAGTACCTCAGTAGTAAACAGACTTTAGTCTGACAAACTAACGTGGGCTAAAATGTGACTGATAATGGCCTAACATTTATTTCTCCTATATGACATTTGGGAAACCCTTTAGTAATTAAAATGAGTGAGAAAAGTGGAAATCTGACGAACTGTGGCAGGAAAAATGGGAAAGATATAGTGAGGGGAAGGTAGGAGAACCTGAGTCTGTGACCAAATCTCAAATTTCACTGTGTAGTTAGCTGAAGCACAGACTATAGAACACGGGACTTGTAGTCATAAGAACCAGGAGTTAAATCCAATAGGGAAGATGGGCCCGGATGTTGTGTTCCAATAGCAACCTGGTTCAATTGGGGGAAGGGAAAAATTTCTTAGAAATGTTAGGGGCCAATGTCTGAGGGAGGAGAGGGGAGGTTCTGCTCAGGATGTATGTTAAAAAAAGTGGCTGATAAGGCGGGGCAGAGAGTATGAGGAATGAAGGGCCAAAGAGAAACTTCATCTACTTCATAAGATTTCCCAGGGATGAATAGTGTATTTAATTATTTTAACAACATAATCCATCAGTTACTTCTGCTGATTTCTATCAGAGATAAACATATATACAAATACATAATATATACATACACATATAACATACACATATTCATGGTTCTTTGTATATTAAACAATGTATTTGTGTGTCTATGCATTAGTTATGTGCACATATGTATTGTGTCT
>CM053771.1:131484285-131503139 GCA_028658325.1 Potorous gilbertii | reverse complement strand
AGTATTGCAGATTAAAAATCTGGAAGAGACCTCAGAGGCCATCTAGCCCAATCCTCTTATTTTATATATAATAAGGGAAGTTAAATGACTTGCCCAAATTCATACCAATAATAAGCTTCAGAGGCAGTATTTGACTCCAGGTACTTATATTTCAGAGCCAGTGTTCTTCCCATTCTTCCACTCTGCCACCTTGATTTGCCATAATGCCTCAAGGATCTTGGGATTTCTCAGTATAAGTAAAGAAAACCACATTTTAGGAGATGGTCTTGGGGACATAATTTGGACTGAAAAGAAATTCATCACCTGGTGAAGAGTTTCCCTCAGTCCATTGCTAGCCTCTATTTATAGTCTTACCTTTATGATATGGCGTGCCAGAAGTTAGGACCCATTGGCACAGTCTTCAAGGATGCAGGGTCACCGCCATATCACAAGGACTTTGATAGTGGGAAAGTATAATGCCTTGCCCACAATACTGGAGGAGGTAAATTACGATTTCTCATAGATTCTGGTCATCCTTTGACAGGAAAAGATAATATATTCAGTGGAAATGTATTTGCCATCTGCATTCAGAATAAGCTCCAGAAGAATTTCTCTTTCCATGGGGAAGATGGGTTTATAAAGAGTGTCCTTTAAATTACATTTGAATTACACTTGGCAGCAAATAAAGTAATGCACTGTAGGTCCACCACAGAGTAGATGACAATCTTATCTTTCCTCTCCTTGGAAATATCCCTTCCTCCCATCCTCCACAAAAATCTTCTGTTACTCCTTTGCAAGTGATTTTTCTGTTCCTGTAGAGAATGAAACTGTTGGACTCTTTCCTCTTAGATCTTCTGATCCTTCCCATCATCATATGTTTCCAGTGAGATCCAGCTTGTTTTGCTCGTTATTTCAGGCTCCATTAGCTGACCTATCCATCCCTCTGTCATCCTTCCTATAGGAGTAATAGTAATTATGACCTTCCTTGAAGTTGGATTAAGGGAAATTTCTTAAGGGTTTGTAAGCTCCACGAGGGAGATTTCTCCTATGTCTTACCTAATGTTTTTTTTTACTTCCCCTTGTCTGTAGCACAGTGTCTAAATAAATTTATTTAGCACAGGTCTAAATAAATGTTTCATGAGTAAATAAAGAATGGAAGGATGATATTTATTATTCTCTCTCTGTTTGTATGTATGTATGTGTATTTCCTAGAATAGGAGTTCTTGGCCTTTTTTTAAATCACTGTATGTGTGTATGTGTGTGTGTGTGTGTGTGTGTGTGTGTGTGTGTGTGTGTATTTAAATATGTAGGATAAAATACAAAGGATTGCAAAAGAAACCAATCATATTGAAATTTCATTATCAAAACTTTTTAAAAAACTGTTTCATTGACCATAGATTAAGAACATGTACTATAGTGTTTTGGGGTAGCTAGGTAGAGCAAGAGGCAGGAAGATTCATTTTACTGGTTCAAATCCAACTTCGGACATTTCTTAGCTCTGGTCCCCGCACAAGTCACTTAACCCTGTTTGCCTCCATTTCCTCATCTGTAAAATGAGCTGGAGAAGAAAATGACAAACCACTCGAATATCTTTGCCAAGAGAACCTCAAAATGGGGTCACAAAGAATTGGAGCCAACTGAAATGATTCAACAAACAATAATGTTTGCATGATATTGCAAACTCAGATAACGCAGAATGAAACAAAAGTCTCTATATGACTATATCAATACATGCAGAACACGGAGCATTTTTTTCAGTTTTAAAACAGGTTTTATTTAGCCCAGCAACAACAAATATTGCAGAACAAGCTCATACTTGAGCTCCTCAGTAGTCAGGCTATCATGCTGACTTCTAAAATTTGGTTTATGATGAGGACAGAATTATCAAGGAAATGTTGGATTAGTTTCACAACCTGCATGAAGCTTTTTCTAACAGCCCAAGATGACTGGAATCTCTCCCTCCTCTGAACTAAACAGGATTTGTTGTCTCTACTATTCATCCGATACTGTATCATCTGACACATCCATGATCTCATCAATGTGCCACTGGTTTCAGTTGTAAACAATCCACGCTCTCAAGTCAAATCAACATGCATTTATTAAATACTTACGAGGTTCAAAGCACCCTGCTAGGAACTGTGAGATGACCATGATGACAATAGCTAATATTTATATAGCACTTACTATATGCCAGGCATGCAGAGTACATATATAAAGAGTTTTTTTGGGGGGTTCTTTTGCTGAGCACTTTACAATTTCTGTCTCATTTGATCCTCAATAACTGGGAGATACTATCATTATCTCCAATTTATAGATGAGGAAACTGAGGCAGATAGAGGTTAAGTGACTTGCCCATGGTCACACAACTAGTAATTGCTTAAGGCTAAATCAGCACTCAGTTCTTCCTGACTTCAGGCTGTACCACCTAGGTGCCTCAGACACTTACTAATACAAAGACAAAAATGAAACAGTCCCTATGTTCTTGGAGCTTCCATTTGGGAAGTTGTGGAGGGTGAGGGAATGGCAATATAATATGGATATGGAGAAGTAAAGTCAAATATAGTCCAGATATAGCTCCTTTCAGCAACCAAAATGTCCACATATGAAAGCAACAGTACCTTACACAGAGTAAATACGATGTAATTTAAAGAGAGAGCAAACATGAAAGGGGCAGGGGGGTGTCAGGAGATCAGGAAAGGTCTTCTGTAGGAGATAACATGTTGAGGTGGGCTTTCAAGAAAGCTAGGAATTCTAAGAGGTGGAAATAAGCTTTATTTGGGTCTGAGTCCTCTGACTTAGAACAGCAGGCAAACTTTAAAGTAGGAGTCCTTAACCTGAAATCCATAAAAAATTTTTTACAAAATATTTTGGCAATAGAATTTCAATATACTTTATTTCCTTTGTAATCCTTTGTATTTTATTTTATGTCTTTAAAAAGATTATTTGAGACATAAGAGACAACTTGTAGAAGGGTTAAGAGTAAAGAGATGGATTGTGACATAAAGGCAACAGATAGTAGGACTGTTTCAAAGGAACAGCGTTATTACCAGAAAAATAAGGGTATTGAAGAATATTCTTGCACTGAGACTGAAGAGGTGGGTGGGAGTCAGATTATAAAATTCTTTAAATGCCAGACTTAGGATGTTCTTCAATTTTTGTGGGTCAGTTTTACATTCAGGAGATAGTAGGTCAACAGTTTCTTTTTTTCAACAATGAGATGCTCTGGCTCCAGTCAATTTATTTGTGGAATTCTCAAAGACTTTTGGGAAGTTGTATTTATAATGCTGGAATTTACCATTTATTAGTTTATGAAAAATAGCGTGCTTCTGTTGTATTATTCTGACCCTCAGCTGGTACCAAATTTTTCAAACTATGTGACATAGTTTTTGCTGCTTCCTTGCAAAATATGAAACAAACCCCGAGCCCTTTATGAATTATCTTTCTATAATTTTTATAGACCTAATCTGGTCTTATAACATTATCTTAAACCCTCCTGTTTTTATAAACAAATTCACAGAACTCAGATATTTGTTTAACACTTCATTGCTGTCCTATTGTTGGTTGTGATCAAGTGGATCTCTTGGATCATGGCCATTTCCACAAACAGAACCACAGGATCTAGCCATTTGTTCAATATCTCTTTATCAATATGTTATTGCCTGAGTTCGTGTCACTGTCACCGAAGGAAGGTATTATTGTTCATGTTGCTACTGTTGCTACTGATAATGCTTTTATGATCTCATCCTTTTCATCCTTTCAAGGTTGAAAAAATTTTTGAAAAACTTTTTTTGTAGTTAAATGAAAGTATTAGGAATTTTACTCTTCTTCCCATTCTCATCTTTTACAAAGGATTTAATATGGACAATCAAGACAGGTTGCTGCCCTCTTCTTATTCTTAGACTTTGGTCATGGTCTTGACCATGGTGCTACTCTTACTCTTAGTGTGTGTGATTCTTCTCTCACGCAGATCTCAATCCCTCTCCTCCTTTCTCATTCTCTTCTCCATAATGTTTCACAGAGGCTCCACCAAATTAATCTCCTTCTGGTTCTTTTGTGTTCTGAGTACAGCACACAGATTGTCAGTACCCTGTCTGAGACTCTCATTAGTCATCTATTTAAAATGTTCCTGAACCTTGGGTATTAAAACCCCCCAACCATGACCTAGTATTCCGAAGGTCTTCCCTTGGTTCTTTTAGTATGTATTTTGTGGACACAGTGCATTAGCAATCCATGAAATAGGATAATGATGAAGACAACAATGACAAGGAAATCTCACATTTGTATGTATTAAGCTTTGTGATTTTAAAAGCATTTCCTCAACATGGATTGACTTGTACTGCTAGAACAGAAAGATCTCTTCATGTGTGCCCATCCCATCTCCCAAATCAAATTGAAGACTCCTTGAGAACAGCACATGTTTTATACCCAAGAACACTTAATGTGATATCTTGAAAAAAAAGCAAGTACTCAATAAATATTTGTTGTTTGAGGGCACCAACAGTCTCTTTTCTATTTTTATAAACCTTCCAGTGACTTGTAGACAGTAGGTATAAAATGAATATTTATTGAATGAATGGGTAAGAGAAAGAACAATGTTGAATTTATTCAAATAAGGTCATATTTTGATATTCCCGTATCTTTTGTTTCTTAAATGCATTCATTCAAGATCACAGACCTAGAAGTGGAAGAAATTTATAGCAAATAAGCATAGGCAAGCAAAACAAATTCAGAAATTGGCCACATTTGAAAACACATCTCATTCTGTATTTCAAGTCCATTACCTCTCTGTCAAGAAATGGAAAGCTTGAATTTTTATTTTTCTAAGCAGTCTGCCAATGATGCCATGGATCATAGTTCTAAGTCTTTCTCAGTTATTTTTCTTGACAACAATGTTATCATCATCATGTTCTCCTGTTTCTGTTCACTATACTCAATATCAGTTCATTTAAGTCCTCCTGAGGACTTTTCAAATTTGGCCTAAGTTATACAAATACCTCATCCCAACTTTACCTTAATCATCAGGCTCTGGCCAAGAACCCAGGAATAAGGAGTAAAGGCAATCAGTTTCTCATCAGAGACAGAGAATCTGAATGCATGGGACAAAGTTTAGATGGTGAGGAGACAACAACCAGTCAAAAGAGCCCAGACTCTCTAGGACTTACAATAGATTTTCACACTGAAGCAAAAATGTTTCGTCTGTCACTCATTTTGAGTTTCTTTGGGTTTCTTGTTTTTCTCTTTGAGAAAGAGGGCATTAGTGAATGGTAATATACTAACTCATTGGTGGTGACACTAAATTATAGAAATTAAAATATTCTGAAGTCTGTACTTCCTACTTGTAGATGTCATTAAGAATTCATACTTCTTCCCTGTTCACTAGCCAAGTACCAGTGGACATTTCAATCACAATGCTAAAAATGTGGTCAGCCATCCTATAAAAGATCTAAGTATGCCTAAATGTTTATGCACAAAAACCTGGTCTTTTGAACAAGTACAAAGAAAGATATCATGAGCACTGTTAGTGTTTAACAGTAGAGTGCATTTATTCCCTTTTTATTGTGGGTGTGTCATTCAGCCATACAGGTTTAAAGACTGCAGGGAAACTGCAAAGCCAGAGATTTTGCTGAGGCATTAGTTACTGTGAAGAGAAACAAGCCAAAGTTTTTGCTTGTGGGCAGAAACTTCCCAGAATGCAGCTGGTAATTGGGCAAAAAGAGTGCATTGGCAAAGCTCCCGGGGCTCATTGGCTCCCAACTCCAGGACAGGAACAAACCTAGTCAGTGTTCTTAGAGTAGGGTCAAATTCTCATAATGGATCAGATTCAAAATTATCTGCTAAGTTTTTACAGATCGATGATGGTCCTCAAAGTCTAGAAATAATGGTGTCTTGAGCATGGAATAAAGGTCAGGGTATATGTAAAGGGAGGAGTCAGGCATTTGTCAATTACCACAGAAGGTGTTTCACTTTATTTAATTGGTTGCAGCATGCTTAGGAATTTGGAGTGCAATAACATTCCTGGAAACTTTTGGTTAATGAAAATTACATTTGTTAAGATATGAAAGGATTTGTATCACACTATCTTTCTTTGGGCACTGGATTCATTCAAGGGCTTCTTAGTAAAATTTCTGGACTTACCTAGTTGGTAGTCAACTATTTTGATGGTACTTCTTCCACTAGTACAAAAGCCAAATCACCCATGCTTTCTTTTTCAACCCATGCTGCCTGTCCATGCATTTCCATAAGCTCTGCATGGAGGACCCATCTGTTATTCCTTCAGGTTTTTTGATACCAGTGTAGCACTTGGGATGAACATCTGTTCGTTTCTGATCTCATCTCACTTGTTGGTATTCGGCTCATTTAAAATACTCCTGTGTCCTGAGAATTATTTCCCCAAATCATCAGTCAATTAGAAAATCCACCCTGCTAGGTCCAAGGTCTGCTTTAAGGTATGGGGAAAAACAAAAATCTCTCTCCTGTGTGCCATCCTGAGCAGCCACTTTTCTATCCAATTATCCTCCCCTAGCTAATCAGGATTGTGACTGTGAACCACGATTGGCCTCTGAAGACTAAAGGCAGAGCCCTAGTAGCAAGAAGTCATCAATAACACATGCAGGAGAGAAATATCCTAGCCCACTTGAATTGGAGGGCATCCCAGAGGAGTGTTCTATCTTTCTTAAAGTAGGAAGAAATGAACCTCTCCCCAACCCCCTAAGAAAAACTAAAATGCCATTCTGCCCTACTTCATGACTTGGTTCCACTTACCTTCTCCATCTGGCTCTAGCCTACTCAGTCAAATATCTTGGATTATTTTTTAATTCATCCATTTAATCTTTGAGGCAGAGTGGTGCAATACAAAGAATAGTTGCTTTAGATTAGAGTCCCTGAGTTCAAATCCTAACTCTGCCACATTTTACCTAGATAACTTTGGGCAAATAATTTCACCTTTCTAACCTGTTTCCTCATCTATAAAATGAAAGGGTTGTATTAAATGACTCCTATTATCTCTTCCAGCTCTAAATAAATCTGTTAGAGAGGGCATAGTCTCATTAGACTGAAGGCTTGAGGCTGTCATATTATTTGCCCTCATCTTCAAAGTAGGATTGCAATATGCTCTCATCCTCCCAGAGAAGGGCTCTCACTTTTTTCAAGTCTCCCATGAATCTTCATCAGCTACTCAGACTTAATGATCATTTTATAATGTGACTAAGCAGAGAAGCTTTGGTACCAGATTTGTGGAGCGAGATCAAATGACACTGGGGGACCATTCCATGTGTTGCATTCCATACAATACAGCATTGCATGAAAACTTCAATGGGTCTATGATCTTGGAAAGATGGATACTTCATCTACTGGTCCAGATCCCAGCCATCTACAACTTCTCATCATACATGATTCTTATCTGAGTCCTCCCACAAATTCTCCAAGAGGGATCTACCATATACAGTGGAGTCCTTCCTATAAGGTTTTTAATATTTTATAAATACCAGCACAATCCCTGAGCCAACCATCTCTTATCCCTCCAGTTTGCCCATTTCATTTTTTGGTTGAATGTACCGTTAATGACATTTTACCACTTCTTGCATACAAGTTATGGTTAGGGAGTATGTTTTGTTCTGTCTATATCCATTGTATGTCTTTTTTCATTGTTCCAATTCAAATAGTCAAGATATCAAATTCAAATTATTTCAATCCACTTTTGTTTGCTTCAAAAAGCGTCCTACCAATCAACTTGTACTCTGTATTTGTCTTTCCCTGATTAGTCAAGTTAACTTTCTCTCAGCCTATCTCAAGTTCTCTTATTTCTATCTTTCTGTATTCCTAGAAGTTTATCTAACTATATTTAAGCTCCAGCTTTTCTCCTGATAATATATTAGGAGACTCCCATTTCATTGCAAGTTTTTTCTTCCATCCCATCTTCTCTTAGAAGCATTCTTCTATAACATCTCTTGTATCTCTCGTCTCTCTACTCACAGTTATCACCCTAGTTAAGGCCTCATCAGCTCTCATTTAGACTGCTGAAAGATCTTTTAAATTGGTTTCTCTGCTTCATGTCTGTCCCCACTCTAATCTATCCTTTACACCACTACCAAACTGATTTTTCTGAAACAAAAATCTGACTATATCTCTTTCTTACTCAAAAAAATTCCAGAGGCTCCCAATTACTTGCAGGATCAAACAGCAACTCCTCCATTTGGCTCCTAAAACACCCTCAGTAATTTGGCCCTGCCCTCCCTTTTTATCTTTATTGCAAATTACTCTTTTTCACACATACAGTGGCCAAGCCAAATTGATCTTTTGCTGTTTCCTGTACATAGTACTCCATCTCCCACCTCCCTGCTCTCACCTTGGCTGGTCTCCATATGTAATATGGACTCTCTCCTCCATTCTGCCTCTCAGAATCCCTGCTTTTTTTCAAGGTTTAGTTCAGTGCCATCTTCCCCATGAGGTTTTTTTCTGATTTCCCCTACTACTATTGCCTTTCCCTCAAAATCAACTTTTATCTATTATGTATTTACCTATAAATGGACACACCCTTCCCCCAGCTATACTGTCAACTTCTGGGTTTTATTATTTTGTTTTTGTATCCCTAGATCCTAATGCAGTGTTTGACATAAAATAGATATATAACAATTGCTTGTTGATCAGTTGACTGATTGAAGATGAGATTGCCTTCTCAACTACAACCCTTTTGCACATGGGGATTATTTAATTCAATCTAATTCAACTCAACAAACATTTATTAGTGATACAGCTAAGCCACCAAAAGCAGGGGTAGGGAGACGAGTTAATTCTCTAGTATTCATGGATGATTTGCATTGATCCTCCCATAGTCTTTTATGTGGTCCCTCTCATTACCAAGGGAGAATTTGCGAGACAGCTGGCCAGTGCAGTCTGTGGCAACAGAACAGATCAAAGCTAACTTGGCCCACAGAGGGATCGAACTCATAACCTTGGCCTCATTAGCATGATCTTCTAACCAGCTGAGTTAACCGGATAAACATTCTAGCCCCACTCAAAAGAAATGGCGTTCTGCCAGAATCGTGTGGTCCAAAATGGAGAGATCCCCCGTAGAAGAAAAAGAAGCTATCATTAAAAGTCTAATATCAGTCCATCTTCCTTGGAACATAAGCTCTATGAAGAGAGCAAGCAAGTCTCTGTTTTCAGTAGGCTTCCCTATATAGAGTGCCTGTCATTTCAGCAGTAACAAATAACCCTTAGGAGGGAAATTCATGTAAAGGAAGTTTTTAAAAATATCTTGGAACTCTTTACTTTGGGTAAAGCCCTCTTCACTAAATAAAAAAAATAGAAGCTGTGTCAATTATAAGGATCTGTTTTGATCAACATTCAAATTAAGTAGTTTAATGAATTGGAAGGTTCTTAGCAAAAGTTTCAAAAAAGAAGATGTTAAAGGCAGAGAGGCTGAAGTCTTAGACCAGCTACTTACTGGAACTGGCTATTCAAAATTAGAGGAGTGGGAAAAAAGGAGAGATGGGAGTTTGGAAATAGAAAAAAGTCCAGATTCTGGGTTTTTTGGACATGACGTGTTTAGTCACTGGTTATAAGTGTAAAGTGTAAAACTCTGACTTCCCATGTGATAATTATGTTATTATAGATCCCTCTGGGACCATGCCCTGGAGGCTACATAAGGTATCCTGCTGCTCAGGATGTCAAACTGTTTAAATGTAATTATGACAAAACCTCATAAAATGCATCATGTAGTAAAGTTGCAATGCTTCTCCTCAGTTTGATATTTTAAAAAGTTAATGGGGGAAAAAAATTCTCTCTCCCCTGTCCCTGTTCCCCTGACCCCATCCCAAGAACTGGACAAAAATTAACATTGGGAAATTGCCAGTAGGGAGCTAAGAAAGTATGTTGAAATATTTTCCTCCCAGTTTTGTTTTGGTTTTTCTTTTTGTTTTGTTCTATTTTTCACTTTACAAACTAAGTTTTCATTATAGTCTCTAGGAAGAGCTACAAAACTAAAAGCATGGTCGGCAGCGTTAAGCAACCTGCCATAGCTAATATCTATGAGCCCAGCCCCAGTTGGTCACCCTAACTGGATCCACATAAATTCTCTTCCTACTATATGCCCTCAGAGAAGAGCTTAAGATAAGACTGTGTTCTGGAAGGCAGCACAAATTTTCTCCTGCTGCTAGATATTTCAGCAAAGGGATGGTTTCCCATTTGTTTCCTTGACTGCCTTCTCTCAACCACTTTGACCTAAATCATCCAATACCCTTCTAACATTCTAACATACCCTTCATTCATTCATCAACAATACATCTTCTCATCCTCAACCCACGCCTTTATGGAGGTGATAGATTCACAGGTACTACACATTGCATGTGTTTTCAGATTTTTTGCAATGTATTGATCCATTTTGCTGAATCTCTTCTCTTAAAAAAACACTGTTATTTGGGATACCTTTCTAGATCCTGGGAATAGTTATATGATGTTAAAAATAGAAGACATCAGTAAAAACTTGCTTTAAAAAAAAGAACCCAGTAAGTCTTATCCTAAAAGATCTGCCTACCTCCATTCTTTCCTCCCTCTGGTCAATCCTTCATGCACCAATGCCAGATTGTTCTTTCTTATACATAGATCCAGTCATGCTTGTCAAAATCTCTTGCCTACCAAGCCAAGTTTAAATTCTTTTGCCTAGCCCTCCATAATGTAGCACCACCCTACCTACACTCCTGACCTGATCAGAGTATTATGCAAAGTCCTGGAAAGATAGAAAGTTGAGACAAGATACTCCCTTCTTTTGTGGAGTTGCTTTTTTTTTTCTTTTTTTAGTTTAATAGGGGAGCAGGGAGAGGAAGAGAAGTAAGATACAGATAACTATACCCAATATTATATGGTAGGTACATTTTAGAATGTGAAACCAAATCCCATGTGAGGGACAAAGAGAATGATAGTAGATAATAGCTCCTAGGTCATTTCAGTTGGGGGCACATTCTCCCTCCTGAGATTACTTAGTATTGCTTTATATAGGCTTTGGGTATTCTTGCCCATGTGTATGTATCCTCCTCAGTAGGATATAAGCAGCTTAACAGCAGAGACTATTCTGTTTTGTGTTTCTGTGTATCCCCAGACACAGCACAATGTCTAGCACATAATGAATGCTTAATAGCTGCTCATAGAAGTGAATTAAATTCCATATTTAAGAACTACATTGAGATTGCAGTTTGTTGATGTTACAGGAGTTCAGAAATAGGAGAACTATAGCTAGTCTCTAATTTCATTAGATTATTCAAGGGGTGGGAATCCTTTTTCAACCATCCATACAATGGTAAAACAGATACCAGACCCTATGACGACACTGGGACTGCCACCTTTGGGTGTCTTGGTATGGTGGACCTTTATTGCCAGTCTGAGTAAACTCAACATTAATGTCTTTTAATGTTCCAAGACTATACTTGAAAGCCTTTGGTACTTCTCATCTTCCTGTGGAAAGAGAGGGAAGGGGGCAGGTAGAACACTCTCAGTTCTTGGTTACATCACTTCTGAGCAATTGCACCATTCATAGTGGATCTCTGGACCATCAATACTCTTCCCCTTCTGAGATCTGACTGATGTTGTGTGTAATAGTAGTTTTCGCTTTGTGTCCTCCACATAACAAGAGGACCCTCCTGATCCTACTAGTCATACAGCATTAGCTTTAGCTTGTTTTTCCAGTAGCATTGAGAAGTCGGTACTAATCTTTTCAGACTTTCCCTTCCCACTCCCTTTCTGACCAAGATGGCTACATCAGAGTGAAGCCATCAAAGCCATTTCCTTTGGACCTTTTGTCCAGGTAATAGAAAAAGCTGTGCAATTTGTAGACAGAAGACGTAGTTTCAGATTTCAGTTTGGTTACTTTTTACTGGTGTAGCCATAGACAAGTGACTTAACCTCTCCAGGACTCAATTTCCTTGGAGGTAAGACTAAATGATTCTAAGGTCCCTTCCAGTTTTAAATCTTGTTATCAACTCATTAGTGCCAAGGATTGTCAACTAGTTCAACCCATCCAGTTTTTACAGATAAGTAAAATAGGGCTCAGATAAGTAAAGGAATTTGCCCAGAATACTGTCAAACATAGGATTTGAAACCACATCTTCTAGCTCCAATTCTAATGGTCTTTTCAGACTCCCTCCCAGGAAATAATTACATTTTATCAGGAGTCTGCTATGTCTCAACTCAACTCAAAAAGTAATGGTAAGAATTCTGAAATACTAATTCCTAGCAATCAGGGTACTCAAGTAGGGAAGATATTTGACAGCACAAGGACATCTCACCCTAAATTTATGGAATTCAAACATCGATGTGATGATCTTCATACTTAGACCAACCGTACCAAAGGGCTAAATAATACCTGACAATGTATATAGCTTTTTGCAAAGTGCTAGAGAAAGACTTGCAAAGCACTATATAGATATCTTACTAGAGCCTTATTCTTGATTCCAGCTCCAGCACTCTTTCCCCTGTACCAGATTCACATTAAGGCATATCCCACAAATCCCATTTCTTTAGAGCCTTCCCCAACTGACCCACTTTCTGTCTATATCTGCATCTACAGATGCAATTTTGATGATTTCCTCTTTCCAAAGATCCACCAGTAGCAGAAGGAGCAGTGGCAGCAACAGCAATAAATAACATTTATATAGTATTCTAAGTGTTACAAAATGCTTTATATATCTCATTTGATCCTGATAGTAACCCTGTGAAATAAGTGTACTCATGTTAGAGATGAGAAAACTGAGGCTTAAGAGAAGTTAAATAATTTGCCCAGTGTAATACAACATGACAGCCTCATTTTAGAGGTAAAAAACACTGAAACTCCAAGAGATGAAGTGACTTTCCCAGTGTCACAGAGTAAGTGTTGAAAGGAGATAATACTATTGCTCCCATCTTACAGATGACAAAACTGAGGCTCAGATGGGTAAATGTTATGCTCTGGCCATGTAGCTAGTAAGTGTTAGAAGTGGATGTCTAATTAAAAACCAGAATTATTTCCATGACAATACATTGCTTCTTATGGAATTCACTTGACCTTTTGGTGGTTCCAGAGCCAAGCTAAAAGTATTCTCTTTTTAGCGTCCTATCCTTCTTCCTCCCTCTCTTACCTAGGGTTCTCTAAGCAAAGGCTAGTTAGTATTGATTAGGCAACAGCTTGTACTTTGTATGTTCAGATTGGGCAGTCGTCTGAAGGAATCTTATCTCACTGAGCCCTCATATAAGGGAGGGGAAAGAAGAGAAGCAAAGTATTAGCCAATATTTTAGTGTGTCCTATTAGCTTGCTGAACTGTTTTTACAAGAAGAAATTAAAACCATCTATAGCTTATTAGAAGGTGATGGATAACTCAGTGACGTTAGTGAAAGGAGAAGAATGAGCTCTTCATTTTTCTTATTTTGGGGGAGGGGGAAGCTGGTGATAAAGGGGATATAACTATTCTGAGTCCCCATGGATAAAAATTCCCTACTAAAAGATCTGTCCATACTAGTGCTATTTTTGGTATCTGGACTGATTACTCCAGAAGTATGATACCAAGATCATCCATCTCAATGTCTGCTGATGGATCATGGTACTTTGGTCCTGAATCTGTGTCTTTTTTAGAAACAGGAGAAGAGAAGCCTCCCAGACAGGCAGAGGGCTCTCCATAGATCATGAGAAGCTAGGGAGACAAAGTGATCTTGCAGCTCGACTTTGAGCCACCGACTAATAGAACTGAAACAGAAAAAAATCTTTTAGATCACAGTCCATCTATTTTCAAAGGCATATTAATGCACAAACAAGATGAGCATCAGTTAAAAGGTAATTTCCTGAAATACTCTCATGTGGAACAGATTGAAAATACTCAACTAGTCAGAGATTTTTTTTTTCATTATTTGAACTTCAAAAATCGTTTCACTCTTCACTTCCCTAGCAGATGTGGCGTGTTCCCAGAAACAAAATAGATGTCTGGTCCCAGAGAGTAAAGCTGACCAATCTAAAAATTAAAAATAGAGTTCAAAATGTGAAAACTATAAAAGTTGGGATGGATTTCCTTTCAGTATTGATCAACTAACATAAAATTGGCAAAGAATGCCACCAACTTCAATGGGATAAAATTTCCTTTCCTTAAATGACCTATGGGTTGGGAACATGTAAAATCAAGCTGGAAAGGTAGACTCAGATATAAGGATATGCAGGAGATACAAATGAATAAAGTGGCAGTTTCTGACATTGACTGGATTATCCTCTTCTTTTCCTTCAGAAATACACGGTCCTTTTTCTCCCTCTTCCATTCTGACTTTACTTCCTGAATGGTTTTGCTGAAAACTGGCATTTTTTTATCTTTTAAAAAAGAAGCAATAAGACACAAGATTCTAAAATGGAGTCTGTTTGGGTATGTTTGCTAGTGCTGACTTTAGGGGAGCAAATGTAAAAGGAAGAAAAAGGTTTAATTGGTTTTGGGGGGTTTGTTTTCATAATACAGTCCAAAGTGTGTACTAGAAATCCTTGCATTTTGTTGGTGATTCAGTGGTGCAGAGGATAGGATGCTGGGTCTGAAGTCAGGGGTTTCATATGGGCAACTAGGTGGCACAGTGGACAAAGTGCTGGAACAGGAGCTGGGAAGATTCATCTTCCTGAACTTCACCCTGGCCTCAGACATTTACTAGCTCTGTGACCCTGGATAAGTCACTTGACCCTGTTTGTCTCCATTTCCTCATCTATAAAATGGAGAAGGAAATGACATACCACTCCAGTATCTCCACTAGGAGAACCTAGATGGAGTCACTAAGAGTCAGACACAATTTAAATGAGTGAACATCAACAACAATGAATGTTAAACAGATAAATATTTCTACTCCTTTTCCCCCCGCAAGTTTCTCTTGAACCTAATTGCTTCATCCCTAGTTGTGTGAGCAATAAGATGACTCAGTTTCCTCATCTATAAAATAAAGAGATTGGACTTGGTGACCTCAAATTTCCCTTTCAGCCCTAAATCTATGATGGATACCATCTATTATCTACTAAAATTTATTATGCCATCTACTAAATTTATTACGGATACCAGTGGCTGTACACAGGCTGTCCATCATTTATCCCTCATTCTATTTTTTTTATTTTCTTTTTTTGGAGGCAATTGAGGTTAAGTAACTTGCCCAGCGTCATACAACTAGTAATTTGTATCTGAGATTGGATTGGAACTCAGACCCTCCTGACTCTAGGGCTGGTACTCTATCTACCATGCCACCCAGCTGCCCCTATTTCTTGCTGTAACTCCATGACTGGCCCATATTTCTTTTCCAGATCATATATTTCTTAAATGACATCCTTTACATGCCTCCCCCCGTGTGTTCACCCAACACACACAAAGATACTACATATAAACATCAAGAAATCACCTCTGAGATCCTATAGTGTTAAACCAGGAATTAAAAGATCAGAGGGCTAGACTCCATTTTATCAAAGAAGCTATGCAATATGGGGGAAGCATCATTTACTCTTTCTTGAGTCTCAGTTTCTTCATCTATAAAATGAGAAGCTAGACCTGAGTAATCCCTATCACTCCTCCCAACTCTCATATTTTGTGCTACTACAGACCATTCAACTTATACCAGGTAAATATGTGTGTCTGTATGTGTGTCAATATATCATATACCAATCAAAAGTCTGCCTATCATTTTTCCCCATCTGCAGAGAAACTTACAAATATTATTTTATCTTTTCTTCGAAACAACCCTGGGAGGTAGAAGCTATTATTATACCCATTTTTCAGATGAGGAAACTGAGGCAAACAGAAGTTAAGTAACTCGCCCAGGGTCACACAGGTAACATGTCTGAAGCTAGATCTGAAACTGGGTTTTCTTGACTCCAGGTCCTGGGCCCTGTACACTGCACCACCTACCTGCCTCATTACCATAAGTATACTTCTAGCGTGAAATTCACTTCAATATTATATAATTCATCAGTCACTTATTATGTCTACAATTACATGCCCAGCAACAGTTGTCTAATTACATGTCACTAAACTGTATAAGTGAATGTGGGAAGAGAAGGGCTTTTTAATTGACATTATAGGAGGTACAAACTGACTTCCTTTTGAGAAGATTATATAACATTTTTGTCCTTTTATCCCTAGCTCCTAAGACAGTGCCTGGCACAGAGTAGGTGCTTAATTGAAGTTTTAAAAACTGAATTTGCTGAATGAGTTAATGAGTGAATGAATGAATTGATCTAGCCAAAAAAAAAAAATTTCTTCCATTATGACTTTCCTCACTGTTCCAACAATGCAAAACCTTAAAATTTCTCTCCAAATGTCTCTTAGTCATCCATTCAAAGCTTTCTCTTCTCCTCCCACGGCTTCCTTTTGCCTATGTTCTCTCAAACAATGCCTAGATGTTAGCTTTTTCCTGTTTTTTTCTAATCCCTGTCTCCTTCATTTTTGTATCCTGGTTTCTGGGATTTTCCCTTTTAGAGGCATCTGACATTTTCATTTCACCCAACACTAAGGAATCCAAAGAACTATTATTTTTTTGTCACATCTTTGTATGTATTAACTAGATTCTATTTAAATTCAATTGTATTCAACCAGCATATTTTTTTTTCTAAAGTGCCAGTTATGTTCAAGGCATTACCATAGGTGTGAGAGATACAAAATCCAAAAGAAAACAGTCCCTGTCATCAAGTAGCTTATATTCTAAGCTAGTTCTACATGAATAAATACCTGGTTGAACATGTACATGGGATGGGTCAATGGAAAATAGAAACAAGGTAATGTGAGAGGGAGAGGGCCCCGAGAACACTTGGAAGCAACTGGGAGAATTAAGGGAGTTCGTACTTAAGGGAGTAGGGATATTGAAAGACAGGCAGGAATTTCAAGAGATTGAAATGAGGAGGGAGAGTATCAGAGGCATAGGAGACAACTTGGCCAAAGGTTTGGAGGTGGGAAAGGGAATGTCATATATGGAGAATTATAAGTATGCCAGTTTGTCTGGAAAGTAGATTGTGTGAGGAGGAGTAATGTGAAAAGAGTCTGGGAAAACAGTTTAGAACAAGATTGTAAAAAACAAAACAGAGGAGTTTGTATCTTACAGAAAAGAGAAAGGCAAGATAAGAGAGCAGGGGTTATCTAACTTGTTATCACCTAGAATCTAGCATCGTGTTCTGCTGTCATTAGGTGCTTAATAAATGTCCTTTTACGTTAATGGAATTATGCAGTTCAGCTATTTTGTCCTTGGGGAATTAAGCAGACCTTTATTATCACCATTCTCATGTCATTCTTTTAAAAAATGCCCTTAATTCAAAACTATCTTCTTTAAAGAAAAACAAAAAACCAAACCAGGTGAAGACAACTCACTCTTCTAGCATTCTGTCTTTCTATACCCTTCCATTTTCTTGCTTTGTTTCTCCAACACTGACTTGCCCTTCACTCCTCTGACTTCCTCAGGACTGCTCAGGCAATTTTTTTTTTCTGTCTGATGCCTTGAATATTCTTCTAAGCTGTGAATGATCATTGTGGAAAACTACCAAGTGGAAAGACATTTGTGATGAATGCCCACCCTTAATGTGTGCCCTGAAACTTCTGTGTCAGAGTTTAAGAACCTAGAGCCCATCTACCTCTCTTGGATAATTTGTCCCACATCAATAGACCATAAGATCGGTCTCCCACATCTTATAACCTTCCACGTAAGAGTGTAAGCCCACAACACTCCAGAATGATCCCACACCCCACATCAGTAGTCCCTCTGCCAGGGTGGTCCAGGCTGCATTCTAGGAAGGCTTGCCAGCAGTTTATGGTTGGCTACTGAGCAACTGGAGAAATTGGAAGTGTGTTGAGATTTCATGGGAACCTACTCAAGAGAGGGGGAGGCAAGGCAAAAATCGGGAGACAGAAAAGTCATTCGTTTAGTTCTTATATGCCAAGCACTGTGCTAAACACTGAGGATAGAAATAAAAACAATCAGAACAGTTCCTCTCCTCAAGGAGCTGACATTTTAATGGGGGGGGGGGGGAGGCCTAGATAATATATAAAAGGGAGCTGGAAAGGGAGTGAGTTGCTTGTACATAAAAAGGATGAGATGGAAACTAATGTAGAGATGAGAGATAGTCACCATTTATTGTATCATCTATGTATCATGTCACAGTCAGCATGACAGAGAATTAAAAATTGTTCTTGAAGTCAGGAAGACCCAGTCCCAAGTCCTGTCCTAGAAAAATGCTAGCTGGGGGAGCACAGGTAAATCATTAAACTTCTTGGGGCTCTCATTGTCTCCCTAAGACAAAACTGTTGATGAAATAACATTCAGAAAGCACTTAGCACAATGTCTTGCATGTGATAGGTACTTTATAAACACCCTTCCTCTTGTTATCTCTCTTTCTGCCTGCATGTTTGTCTGTTCATGTTGATAGATAGAGACATACTTACAAATGCCTGAGAAAGAAGAAAGAACGTGTCAAATCAGGATGTTTGGTGAAAATAAAGGAGAACTGGTAAATGGGAGAGGCAAAAGGTGGAAAGAACAAAACATCAATGAAAAACTTCACAAGTTTTTTCAGAACTATTTAATAGTATATCTAAGTATTTTAACTACAAATTTTTGCTTCCATCAATTAATGAAATAATACCCTATTTTTCTTCTACTGACTTCTTTAAAACTCTATCTGTATAAGATTATATATACATTATAAAATAAATACATGTATATTAGACACAATACATATGTGCACATAACTAATGCATAGACACACAAATACATTGTTTAATATACAAAGAACCATGAATATGTGTATGTTATATGTGTATGTATATATTATGTATTTGTATATATGTTTATCTCTGATAGAAATCAGCAGAAGTAACTGATGGATTATGTTGTTAAAATAATTAAATACACTATTCATCCCT
>CM053771.1:131463164-131483785 GCA_028658325.1 Potorous gilbertii | reverse complement strand
AAAGGCATTAAGCCCTTTCCCAGTTTTGGTGGTCCCTACTTACTTACAGCAGTTCTGAAATGGGAAGCCTGATGAATGCGTGTGGGATGGTGGGAGAGTGGGTGGGACTGGGAGAGGGGAGAGGGAATAGGATCTCTAATAGGGGAGCTGTCATTACTTAATTCGAGTGATTGTGTGGCGGGGTGTGGACAGATCAGGCGACAGAGGACCACTGCATAATCTCACTTTGTTACTCAGTAGCTGTGTGGGCAAGGCCCCTAACCAATCTGAGCCTTTCTTCATCAAGAAAATGAGGGAGTTGGATTAAATGGCTTCCAGGGTCCCTTCCACCTTTAAATGCGGGATGGAGTCTTTTGTCATTTAGACACCTGAGCTAAACAGAAAATCTCAGCTTTGGGGAGAAATGCCTCTCAGGCTTGTTTGTCTGAAGAGCTAAACAGAGACAGAAATGATTGGCTTACAGAAGTGTTTAACTGCCAACATGATGTAATCATGGAGATTGTTTTCTCTTAACCTTTTGTTCTCTATCTGTTTTTTTCCTCACAGCAAATTTCTGTTTTCTGCCTTTCTGGTTCATGTTGTTTTCTGTTTTGTCCTTGGCTTTCTTCATTCCTAGGTCTTTCTTGTTTCTGAAAGAAGGACTGTTAAACCACAAATATTACTTTTGAAAAAAAGAATTAAACCATTTCCTCTTTCTTTCCCTATACCAGTCTCCTGCCAACCTCATCCCTGTGGATGTTCTGTAACCTTGAGCTCAGGGCCCAAACACTGGTCTGGAATGGGGTGGGCAGGGATGGAGAAAAAGTTTGCTGGGAGATGGAGAGGGAGTAAGTGGTGGGGCAGGGGGACAACAGTCCGATCAGACTAAGTGATGATAAAGCAGTGCTAATGACCAGCATATGCCACCAAGTGTTTTAAAGGCTTTCTGAGCCAAGGTAACTGATGAATTGTAAGAATGTGTTCTTTTCACCACTTGGAATCTGGGGAAGAAACTTGGATAAATAAATAGCTTAGCTGGAGGAATATGATGGAAGCCCTTTTACTGAATTGTAGTCTTTTTAAAAAAAAGGTATCTGTCGCCAGGATGTTCCAGTTAAAAACCTGTGCAGGCTAAGGATACAGTCGAACAATGGTAACACCTTTTGTAGCATCCTTTGCACATTACGGAGTTCTGCCTTTGAGTTAGTGGGGTAAGCTAGTTCTACAGTGAATGGACCTCTAAAATAACAGCTCTAATTTGCTGGAAGTTCTTATAATCCCGGGTAAAATTTCAGTCTTTACTTAGGCTCTTGCTAGCTGTGTGACTATGGGAGGTCAACTGGGCTCCTGGAACCTAGAATAGGATAATGATTCCTTGCTCTTCCTTTCACATTCCATTCCACCCCCTATCCCTGTGTCTTGGTAGAGGCTATACTTGGTGCCTGGAATTCACTTCCTGCCTCAGAATCGGAAGTTCCTTCAAGGTTTAGTTCAACTCTCATCTCCTACAGGAGGTCTATCCTGATGCTTTCTGTTGCTAGCGCCCTCTCCAACACCACGGAATTTCTTTGTATTTACTTGACATACTTTTCCATGTACACATTGTTCTTTTCCCAATAGTATTTAAGCTCCTTGAAGACAGGGACGGTTTCATTGCTGTCTGACATAGAATCAGGCCTCAAGAAATGTTTTGTTAAATGAATGAATGGATTTTCCCTTGGCTTAGTGGTCTGTGAAGAAAATTCCCCACAGGCCTTGAAGTAATATATAAATACATATACATACATATATGTTTATATGTTTGCATTCTTAACTTCTCTTTTCCCATATATTTCAGATAGAAAAGGTACTGGGACAAGCTGTCCTATTATTTTTAATTACTATTACTACTTTTTATTTTTATTACTAAGTACATTGACTAGGCAAATGAAAACTTCATGTATGTCAGTGTATATCTGTATAAAAATATTAGATTTGATATGAGGCTGAGGGGAAGATGGGAAATAGAAGTTCTCTTCATTTACTGTCACCACATGGAGGGCTGGGGAGGTAGTGTAGAAGGGTGTGAGCTAGAAGAAGAACATTAGCTGTGGAATCTGAGGGCCTGGGCTGGAAGGCCCCCATCTGGTGCTTCCTACCTATGTGGCAAATCAATTAAACCTCCCTGGCTTTGGTTTCCTCATCCCCAAAATGGATTAGATAAGACTGTGAGGCCTTTTCCAGTTTGGAATTTATGATTTTAGGATCCCACCAGAGGAGACAGAAGGTTCCTAGAGGATGAACTCAAGGATCCCCAACTAGAATTCTTGTAACGATGGGGCTCCCCTACATTGGGACCCTAGTGTACTTGTCTCACCTGTAGGGAGAAGAGGGTAAAGTCAACCTAGCTTAGATGCCGAGAAAGTCATAGAGCGCAGCTTGGCAATCTGCATGTAAAGTAGGCCAGTGTTTATCTTTAGGGTCTTCCCATGTCTGTTTCTAAGTTCCTTTCTTCCACCTCCTAGGTAACCAGTACTTCATATCCTGGGCTTTAGAATTATTCCTTCACTCCTCCATTTAAATCACATTCTCTTTACCTAGGAATGAAATTCAATTTAACAGATATTCATTAACAATCTATTATCTATACAATATTTTGCCAGGTACTGTGGGCAGGGGGATACAAAGATGAATAAAAGTCTCTCCTAAAAGAGTTTATAGTTTAATATGGAAATTAAAAGTGATAGGGAAATAACTGATAAAAGTAGATATTAAAACTCCTATAGGAGAAGCAGAAGTAAAACGCCACAGGAATACAAAGGAGGTATAGATTACTTCTGGAGGGAGGTGGGGGGTGTCAAGAAGAATTTCAAGGAGACAGTGGCAGGACATTTTGGAGGGGGGGCTGATGATTAATCCAGTTGAGTTTAATTGTAGCATCAGTATTTGAAAAAATGTGGAGGAAGAAAAGGCTTGAAAGATAGTTTGGAGTCAGACAATGGAAGACCTCATACGCCATGCTAAGAAGATTGAGCTCTATTCTATAGGTAATGGGGGACCATTGAAGGGTTTTTAAGACATGATCAGAGAATGTTTCAGGAGGATTATGTTGACATCAGTTTGTAGGATGGATTATAGGGAAGAAACTGTGAGTATGGCGATCAGTCAGGAACCTATATATTGCAATAGTGTAGGGATTAACAGTCTATAGGGGGCAATGGGAATAGAAAGGAGGAAACGGATATCCTAGACACCCAGGATTGCAGTATTATTTATCTGGAATGTGAGAGGTCATTAGGAGTCATCTAGTTCAATCTCTTTCATTTTACAGATGAAAAAATTGAAGCCCGGAAAGATGACTTGTCAAGGATCACTTGTCAAAGATGACTTGTCAAAGTCAGTCAGTGGGAGGGCTGGTGTCCTCTGATTCCACATGTGTTATTCTTTGACTGACAGAAGACTAGCACAAGCAGACTATGACCTCTCCTGCTTGATCTACCATAAGGATCTTCAGTTTAGTTGAGGTGGTCTCTTCTGTGTTTTCTAAATACACCATTCAAAATTCTACTGATGTGTTTTTGGTCATATTGTTTCCTGTGCTGAAATAATAACAACAAAAGCTAGCATTCATGTAGCTCTTTTAGGTTTGCAAAAGGCTTTACACATATTATCTCATTTAAGTCTTACAACTTTGTGCAGTATTTTGTATTTGTGTATGTATTAGGCAAGTATGATTGGCCTCCATTTTGCAGATGGGAAAACTGAGGTTGAAAAAGTTTAGTGACATACTCAGGGCCACACAGCTAATATGCACCTGAGAAAAGATGCAAACTCAGGTTATAGTATAGTAGTATAGTAAGCACTATATCCACCTACGGGCCCTTGTTTTTACCATTCTTCTTAGCTTATTTAAGTCTTAACTTTCCTTCAGGGCCCAGTTTAAGCTCTACTATTTTAGTTAAGCTTCCTTAGTTATATTAGCCCTCAGTTACTCTACCATGAACACCACTACCTCCATCAACACCACCACCACCACCACCACCACTACCACCACCATCATCATAGTTGCCATTTGTATGACATTTTAAGGTTTTCAAAACACTATACAGGGAGCCACTGGAGATTTTCAAGCTGGGATACAATGTGGTCAGACCTGGGCATTAGGAAGATTATTTGGGCAGCTTCATGGAGGAGAGATTGGAGAAAGAAGATGTTGGAAATAAGGAGAAGAAGTGGTAGATAATTGGAATAATATTTGGAAAGAGATGTTGGTGATCAGTATGTTATTATATGATGATGATGTTGTCAGTAAAAGAATAAATAAACAAATAAAATAAGAAGGTTCAACCTTTCCTGAAAGGTTATTGAAATGTAGAGGTTTCTGAGTAGGGCAGTCTTCCAGTATCCTTTATGTACTTCTCAATGCCTCCACCTCTCTAATCTACCAAAGCCCTACCCAATACATTTACCCCTCCTCTGCCCTTACCTCACTGCCCTGGCGTTCCAAAAGAATAAGGAGTCAGCAACTTAGGTTCCCATTTCTGAAAGATTGCCAAGCCCTATTGTGTACCATGACTGATTTTTTTTCTTGGGGGAGGGAGACTCCTGCTTAATGGATAAGAAAGCTAACAGAAAACAATGAAATCTAGACTAAGGTATATGAATATATAATGTGCAAAGTGCATTATGAAATAACATGATCAAAAAAATCTCACAGATAAATTTTCATTCATTGCCTTCCTTTGATGTCTTAAACAATGAGTCCAAGGAGAATGAAAACATTCTGATACAGTCCATCATGTATTCAGCATAAAACCGATCTTTTTACACTTTGCTGATGAATTCAAGGCAGGAAGAAAGGATTGTTTGAAATGAGCCTAATTTTTTGCATGTGTAAGTAAGCTGTTTTGTTTGTGCAAGTACTTTCTAGAGGAAATTCACGTTAGGGTTTGCAGGAGAAAAGCTGAAGCTTAGAATTTTCTTACTTTCACCTTTATTGACAAGTGCTTTCACTGAAAGGCTTTATCTAATACTTTGTGCCAAAGTTTCACACAGAGCCTGATTGCTTAGTATGACACAAATGAAGTGTTTAAGTTTTCTTTCTTCTCTTTTGTTGGCATAACAGGCAGGAAAAATGTTCATATCTGGGTTCAAAGTGCCTGGTTAGTTATATGCAACTGCTCCTCCACCCTACCCCCTAGTGTTTAAGTTTATTTGACAATGAAACTACCTAATTTGAATATTGCTTGCCAACTACAAATTCTTTCTACTGACAAATCTATGAATTAATCAGAACAAAGCAAGAAAGTGCTAGCCATCCTGGAAGACTTTAGCTTTTTGGCAGGCAGGCATGTTCAAGCACGTTATGAGGAGAAGAAATATGAGCCTGTACATTTTTGGAAAAACTATTAAACTTTATATTGTAATGAACCAGTGACAGCTCTGACCCTCCAACCTGAAATCTATAGATTTGAAACTTATTATCCAGGATGTCCTGAAGACAGGTAATGACCCATAATTATTACTTCATAGAAAGAGCTTCCCAGTGAATGAATGGGAGAGACATTCTTGGGGAAGACCTACGTTTTGCTGTTTTTCTTTACTCTCTTCCTTAGTTTTCCTTCTGACTCCTTCTTTATTTTAAATCATTTGCATTCTTAAGCAGTGTTGTTACTAAGTGAAATTCAGATCAAACAAGGACACTTTTTAGACCTTGTAGAACTTTTGTCTCCTACATAAAACATGCTCTTCTTTATTAAAGGAATATGAGCCCAGCCCTCTTGGGCATTTCAGTAAGTCCTCCTTTTGTCCTAAAGGAAATATAAGTCATAAAATGCCTTGTGAAAACTCTGCTTATTTTATTTCTACATTGATCCAAACCAGGAAATAATGAACACCCTATGAAGTATGAAAGGCCACTGGACTGGAAACCAAGAGATATGGGTCCTAATACTGGCTCTGCCACTAACTAGCCATATGACCTTGGGTGGGCAAGTTCCTTAATCCCTATAGTGGGATTTGGTTTCCTCAGCTGCAAAACAAGGGGAGTGGACTAGATGATCTTTCTGGTTCATTTAAATTCTAACATTCTGTGAAAAATCTGGGATGAAATTAATAGAACTAGTATGTTTCTGGCATGGGAAATGGTATTAAATAAGCCCTTTTGATCAACAGAGGTTGACATTGCCAATTTACCCCATACCTACAAAAAATAAAACCCACCCTCCAAAAAAACAATACTCGGCTCAATAAACTCTCTTGTGTGTTAACTGACCAGCAGATGAGATGAAAATGAGTGTCTGGTAAGGCGAGCCTGCAAACCCTAGCAAAGTTCCTAATTGCTACTGACAGAAATGTGTAATAATAACTCAATTAAACTGGTTTGAATTAGGGAAGGCATAAAGAGTAGTGTTTATTTTATTGGAATTTCACTTAACGGAGTATATGAGGGATACAGGAAAGATCACACTCATTTAACAAACATTTATTAAGGCACTGTGGTTTAGCGGATAGACAACTGGCCTTGGAGTCAAGAAGTCCTGTGTTCAAGTCCTGACCCTGACCCACACTGGCTAGGCAAATCAGTAAACCTCTGAGCAATCCCGAGAAATCTAAAAATATGTTGCAAATGACTTGTCTGATATGCATTGGTAAAGAGAATTTCCCCACAATGACAAACTCACAGATCTAAACCAAACATGTGTAGAGAGCTTTTCTAGGTATTAGGAAAAAATACAAAAATTCAAATCATTTCCCATCTGGATGCTCACCTATATACTTCACCATTTTCTCCAGAAACTCCTCTTCCTGTAAGATCATACCAACACTGAGAATCACACCTCTTCAGTAACTTTCTGCCTCTGATCAGATGTAAAGCGTGGAGGATGTACATCTACCAGAAAGCTCCTCTCAGGTCCTCCACTTGAGGAGCAGCTACCTCAATTTCCCACCTGGCTGAAGCACTACATCATGTCCCCTGCTGCAAGTATCCTCTCTTTCCTTCCTTCCCTCTACCCCCCTTTCCCACTTATTTTTATATATTGTTTTTCCCCATTGGACTGTGAGCTCCTTGAGAACAGGTACTATAGTCTCAGTGCTTAGTGTAGTGCTTCGCACAGTGGGCAAGGCTTGATCCTCAAGTATGGCTCTTTAACTGAATCCTCTGACTGAAACTTGAGGACCTAGAGGGCCCCATATGGGCACAGGTTACCTACCCCTGGTCTAGCATATTGTAGGAACTCAATAAATATATATTGACTAAGATAATACAATTACTCTCTTCATGAAGCTTCTAGTCCATTGGGAGATATGGCGCATTATACAAATAACTACACTATATGAAGAGGCTATAAGATATAGATAAACTATGTGCTATGTGAGGTCTGAAGAGGAAAGCTCATTACTGATTGGTAAGCTCAGGTGGCTTTTGAGAGGGTGCCCATCAGCAAGTAACATTTTTTTGGGAATAAACACTGCGCTCAGTCCTTGGGGACCAGATCTGCATCTCGAGGCTGAATCTGTGATGTGTATTATAATTAGTATTATCACCCCTCTTTTTAATAGGTTTTATCTCCCTGCTCTGGAAAAGCATAGGTTGCAATCACAAGTACAAATGTAGGCACCTGGGAAATACAGATAGTTTTGACTATTTTTTTATTGTATTTCTTAGAGAAAGAGCATTCCAGACACTCAAGGGACCAGTTGCTCTGGAGAATTACTTATACCCTAGAGACTTATTCATTCTCTCTCATTCTCTCCCAAACTATGGGATGGTCCAGGGTGATTGCTGCCAAAAGTTGGCTGGTTTGATCTCTGCACCCCAGCTCTGTTCTGCTGTGCTGAGATCATGTAAGTAATTTCTGTTTTTTGACCCAGGGATCGATAGAAATCCTAGAGTCCATTCCAGTACATAGCAAAAGAGGTAGGGTGAATAGTTTAATTTAGCTAGAGCGTGGAAGCATAGTGAGAGTAGTGAGAAATTGGACCGCAAAGAGTGATGCTTGATTGTGCAAGGCCTTAACTGGGGGGGTAAAGAGTTTGAACTTTGCTTGGAAATAGAGTCATTGAAGGTATTTGGTCAGAGGAAAGACATGAACAGACCCTAGCATACAGACAATTGATCTGGCAGAATGCATGAAGGATGGACTTGAGGCAGGGAGGAGGGAATGAGGAGGTAGAAACATTGATTAGGAATATGCAGTAATGGTCCACAAGGGTTGTAATAAAGGTCTTGTGGTGTCAATGAGAATGATGAGAAAATGGAGGTCATATTGCTGAGGTTGAAACAACAGCACTTAGTGATTGTAGGAATTGTAGTGGATGTAGGAAGTGGATGTAGGAAGTACGAAGGGGCAAAGGAATGAATCATCAAGGCTTTTAACATGGTAGACAGTAGTAGGCTATTGTACTTCTGATAGAAACAGAGAAGTCAAGAAGAGGAGTAGGTTTGAAGGAAAACAGACTAGGGGTTGAGTTTAAGGTGCTGGTAGGATGGACAAAAGGAAGTGTGGAGCCAAGTAAGGTATAAAAAGACTGGAAAGGAGGAAGGGGTCAGAGTGTGAATGGTTTTGAAAACCAAACAAAAGGGTTTATATTTGGTCCTAGAGATGATGGGCTGTCATTAAAATTTATTGACTAGACTACTGTCATGGTCAAACCTGCACTTTAGAAATATTGCTTTGTCACTGTGGAGAGTAGATATGAGATATGAGGTGAGTTTGAAGGGTAGATATGACTATGGCTACACAAAAGGGGCAGTTTCTCACTGCAAAAAAAAGATTTGGAGCAAGGGGATGGGGATGGAAGAAGAAAAGAAGCTTCACATATTTTGGAGGTTGTGATATCAAGTGAAATGTTCAGGCCATGCATGTTTGAGAAATTCCTTTGGGTAGCACTACTGCTAGGGGAGTGTAGACATTTGGAATGACACTTGGCTTTGTGAAGACCCATTCAGCCAGTGACTGAGCCAGGATTCAATCCTAGTTCTCTGATTCTAAATCCAGTGCATTTTCCTTTGCATCCATATTGACTCCACTGGCATTTTTTTTAATGGTTACTATGTTTCATTATCGAATATGGAACTTGCAGTATCTTAAAACACTTGGTAGTGGATTTCTGCTGAGGTATGGGGCGACTTCTGAAGTCCCTTCTAACTATAATTCTGATATTCTATAAGAAGATGACTTCCAGCTATTCATGTCAGAAACTGAAATTTCTAGCATCACTCAAATGACTAGGATTGGCCAGCTATGACTTTGACACCAAAGGTCACACCTGAGATTGGCTTCAACCAGTTCTGAATTCTCTTTCTTCCTTAAACTCACTTTTCATCGGTCAATCCTTGAAAAACCTCACTGGGAGAAGTAGAGAGACATAATCAAATATATATATATATATATATATATATATATATATATATATATATATACACACATACATACACATATATGCACACACATACATATATACACACATATACATAAATAGATAGAATGAATATTATTATGTTTTAATAGGTCATAGGCTTTCAGATCTGGGAGGGACTAAAAGGTTAGAGTTGATCTATAAATTACCTAATCATTTTACAGATGAGGAAACTGAGGCCCAGAGAGCTTTCGATGAAATGACTGTAGTAGAATCTCTGCCACAAACGGTAGAACTGGGAATAAGATCCTGTACCGTCCCCTGCTATCTACTAGGTTTGTCTGTCCTAAGAGATCAAGATATTTTGTAATTACAATTATAGCCATCCTATAAAAGTGGACTCCAGAGAAGCTGGGCAATCATCTAGTTTCTCCATCTTGTCTCAATACTAAAAATTATCTATTCCACAGAGTGTTGTGGTGCTAGGGAAAGAATGTTCAATCTGGAAGAAGAAGAGCTGAGTTCAAAATCAGCTCTGCTACTTAGTTGTGTGATCTTATAAGAAGTCATTCACCTCTCTCTTTTGGCCTTAGTTTAATAATCTATAAGGGATTGGACTATATGAATTCTAAGGTCCTTTATGGTTCTAAATCTAAAATCCTTGAAATCATGGTTGAAAATAATAATTCATATTTATATCATAAGATGTTGTGTCTTGATATATAAATATATAAAATATAAAAGAAAAATATTCAAAAATAAAAAATAAATAAAATAAAATACATAAATAAAACTAAAACTATAAATAAAAATAAATATATGAATATAAAATATATATTTTTTTAAAAGGGTTTGGCTACAGGATATACTGCCTGAAAATTAAATCAACACAACAATTTCCAGGATAAACTAGAAAAAATAAATCAACGGAGGTAAGGCACTCTATTCTGCATCTGCTACTCTGCCTGGTTTCAACTCCATGGAACAAGATAGCCTTCCTGGTATATACTCATCACTTCTAAACTCACCACCATGCTGCTAACTGGTCTTCACTAACACCAACCTTTCTCAACCTCCTCTCCCTTCTGATTGGAGGGCTGGAAGGTGGAGTGCCATATTCCTCTCAGTGTCTTTCTTTACAAAGGGAAGAGATTTGACTTTCTCAGCTCCCTCCACTCTGGGTCTGCTGCTCTGCCTGTTTTTAGCTCCATGGAACAAAATGCTTTCCTGCCTGGACACTTCCTGTTCTCCCCTCCCCACCCTTTTCTGCCTCCTTTTGTGTGTTGTCTTTCCTCTATTAGGTCGTAAGCTCCTTGAGGGCAGGGACTGATTTTTTTAAAAAATTGTATTCCCAGCATTTAACACAGTGCCTGGTACTTAAATAGTTAACAAATATTTGCTGGATTGGATTGGATAATTAAGAGACTTAGGAAATGCTTTCTCTAGAAGAGCTTTCATCTATATCACCTTTCATCTGGACTATTGCAATAGCTGTCTAACTGGTCCCCCTGCCTTAAATTTAAATTTTTCCCACTCTGATCCCTCTTCCACTCAGTTGCCAGTGATTTAAATTTTTTTTTTCTTAAGTTTGACCATGTCACTATTCTACTCAATGAGGTATAATGGCTCCCTACTACTTGCAGGATCAAATATCAATTCCTGTACTTGACATTCAAAGCCCTTCCTCTTCCCTATTTTTCAGTCTTTCCACACTTTCCACTCCACCATACACCATATGATCCAACCACACTTCCCTTTAGGTTGTCCTTCAGAGAGTTCATACCACTGCAGTCCCCATGCTTTGGCACTGGCTAACCCACATGCCTAGAATGCTCTCCCTCTTTTCTATGGGGTTGACGACTTTGCGAATCTCTGTCTCACTTGAATCCAATTCACTTTCAAGTCAACACATCACCTTCTCTTCGAGAATGAGGGACAAACAAAAAGCTTGCTTTAAGACCACTTAAATCCCACCTACTATAGGCATCCTTTCCTCAATCCCTAACTGCTAATACTCTCCTTTCTCAGACTGCATTCCATCTACTTTATGTCACATACATACTAGTGGTTTATATAGTTTCTCCTTTATTAGAATATAAACTCCTTGAGGGCAGAAGCTTAGTTTTTGCCTTTATTGTATAGGAGTACGTAGCAGAGTGCTTGGTGACATACATAGCAAGTGCTTAATGCATTCCTTTTGCCTGGACATAATAGTTACTGAATCCATTTTTGTTAGATGGAATTGCATGGAAATGTTCTCCCCGCTTGAGCCTCTATAGCCTCTCCAACCTCTTCTCAGATGTAATGCAGAATGAGTAGTGGTTCTAGAGTCAGAAGACCTGACTTATGATGCTTACTGTCTATGTGACCTTGGGCAAGTAACTTAGCACCTTGGTCCTTAGTTGCCTCATCTGTAAAATAAGCAGGTTGGAAGAGATGGTCTGCCACCTCCAGATCAATGATACCATGGCTAGAGTTATGACCCTTGGATCATTTTAGTTCCAGATCTCTGTTTTATCAGGCTATGACCCAACCTTGGGAAAGTTGTGTGTGGACTCGACCTGACCAGAGTTTGTATCTTGGATGCCAAAGAGGGCTATAAATAGAGTTGACTCTAACTCTCTCCCCAAGCTACACACTAAATTATAGCCCCACGTACTCAGCTGTCATTGTTTATTGCTTATATAATATGGTGGTCTGCTCATTGAGAATAGTCATTGACACACAACTTAAAAACAAAAATACAGAAGCTCCCATGACTATCAAGGGAGAAATGCCTGCCACTCCCTTCAGCAAAAATTTCCAAAATGTCTGACTTCATGAAGGAAAATGCCTTCAAATGTCACCGGAGACTCCCCAGAAAGAAGATGCTGGCTATGGAGTGATTATGATTTATCCCAGAAACCCCAGACAGAAATGGAAGGCATATAAATAAACATAGAAAATAGAGGTGCTGTAACATAACTATAAATTGCTCCTCTTCCCAGACTGCCTTCCAAACACCCAGGGCAAAAGAAGGAAGTTGGTCTTTGTGTCAGAGAATATACCAGCAGCTGTTCTCCATCTTGCCAAGAGGAGAAAGACTTATTATAAATAAAAGCCAACGAGATGTCCTCTGGGACTCAAGACTCAGCCAGTTGGGGAAGGAGGGAGGAGAACTGGTGGGGGCGGGGGGACACAAGCAAGAGCAAACCAAAGCAACAGAAGATGAATGTGGAAGCAACCCTATCAAGCTTGCCTTCGCTCTTAAGGTTCTATTACCTCATTAGGACGATTACATAATGTTGCTCTCCATTTAGAAACCAAAGCCAAGTTCAGGGTAAACGGGATCCTTAGTAATGGCTGCTGTGAGAAGTTAACAGACTGAGAAGTAATGCAGGCAAATTGTTAGTATATCTGGAAACCTCTTTCCCTTTCTCTCCTCATCTGTTCGCCCCCTTCCTCCTCTTGGCCATGTATGTTTATAAGTGACTCAGAGACAGAACTAGAGCAGGCAACTGTTGTGCTCACATTTCCACAGTTTCCTCATGATGGGAAGCATGTGAGAAACGTCTGGTGCTGAGTACTATTCTATAGTTCATCTGAAAAAGGGAAAAAAATCCTCACTATCCTGTGTGGGTCTTGATAATGAGACAGAACACTACATCCCTTCCGGCAAACCCTTCATCTCCTTTCTCAGTGAGTTGCAGCTGTATATCCCTGACTGAGGGTCTTACTTCTTTGCACACTCTACCTGGTGTGTCAGTTGGCTTTTATCACAGTCTCTTCCCTCCCAAACCTGGCTTTGTTCTCTTTGGATACAGATGCTTTGGGGGATGTGGTTTCTGGATGTTCTCTCCACTGGTGACCATCAGTTCTTTTTGGGGATGTCTTCTGGTGAGTTTTCCCTTCACAAATTGGAGGTACCTGGTATCATTGGGTCATTGCATGGTGTTTCTCGGTGAAGAAGACTGTGTCATTCCCTATAAAGCTACTGCTCCAACAGTGAGATAGTGGTGGAAATGGGGTGGGGGGAGAGGTGGAGAGACAGGTTAAAGTCATAATTATCAGTGTAGAAAAGACCAGCCCCAAGACATAATTAGCAGTTTAGCCTAGCTTTATTTCTCACATGTGTTTTAAATTGGATATGCTTTTTATTCTGTATATCTCTGTTTAATAATTTTCTCGTTTCTTTTCTAAGGCCCCTCCTTCTCCTTTCCTTTTCTCTTTCATTTCTTATATTTCTACCTTTTCCATGTGCTTTTTTTTTTTACAAAGCCACCTTTTTTTCCTGAAAATGATCACTTATTTGCTCTATTTTTATATAACCACAGGCTAACCAGATGATGTTTAGTGATCTAGGATGACATGTGAGAAGCAAAGCAGACTTCTTGTCCTCCCTCCCCAAACCCCCTAGGTATGAAAATGGATTTTAAAAGCCACAAATCTTTAGTCAGCAACAGACTGCACTGTGTGGTGTCAGGAATTACTATTCATTTGAATTAACGATCAGACATTCATTAAGCATGCCATCAGAGAAAACAGGAGTCTACAATTCCATGGGACAATATCCAGAATCTCCAGCAGATGGCGCCTGTCTCAAGAGTCTCAAACTTTCAGGCTTGAGGGAAGACAAAATTTTCTAAATGCATTAGAACACTTTTATTTTCCTTTTCCAAATTGATTTTTGCACATTATGGGTGGGAAAGGCAATGTGAGAAGCCATCGAACATAAGAACATATCCAGGAGTGCTTCTGTTTTTGTCCCAGACAGCAGCTCTTTTCCTCTTGCATGCCCTCTGTGGCATCTTGAATATTCAGACTATTCATTTTTTTTTTTTTTTTTTAGGGAAGGCACCATTTCCACAAAGCTCAGTTAAGGGAAAACAAAATCCCAGGTAAGATCTGAATCTATCTTTAAAACTCTATTTGTGCAGCTAAAGCACTGGCTAGGAACTGAGGATTAACTGACGGGCTAAGAAAGGCCAAGTCATGCCCAATTTAGGAGAAAGGCAGGCAAAAAGGGCCATTACCTCAGAGAAGTGGCCAGTAAGTGAACAGACAAAGCTTTGTGGAGAGTGACACGCAGGACCCTGTCTCTTTTCACTGGGTATGAAGACATGGGTGTGATTGAATGACTTCTAACGCTCAGTGGCACCTTTACTCCCCTTGTTTTTGTAAGCCTCACACATGAATACACTGATCCATTTCCAGATGATCCTGGAGGCCCCCCATCCTTTTGTGTCAAACACAAAGGAGACTGGGAGAGAGACAGAGACAAAGGGAGAGCCCATGTAACCAAGTCCTGGACAAGATTTAAACAACCAACTTGGTAAACATCGGTCTTATGATGTGTGAGGTGAAATTTAGTCATCTTCCAAAAAGAAACTCTGGATCCATTTAAAAGATCACTTCGTCTAAATAAAATGCCAAATAAGATTTCCAAGGAGTAAGTCATCTTTCCCCATGAAACTGGAAAAACAAAAACAGTCCTGTGAAAAGGTGAGGGAAGATGACTTATCTCAGCAAGGTAGGAGTGTTGCAATCCTCTTTGGGAGGGAAAATAAAAGTGTCCTAGGTTCTTGCCCTAAAAAGACTAAATTCTTTAGTGCTTTCTTTGTTAGGAGTTTATGACACAGTGAAAAGGATATTTGGGTGGGAGTCAGGAGACTGGAGTACTTGTCTTGTCTGGGCTTTTATCGGTAGAACTTTTGGAAAGTTATTTCACTTCTGGAGAAAGAGGGGCTTAGGCCGGATGACTTTTAAGGCTGCCCAGTTTCTAAAGTTCTGAGATTCAGTCATTCTTTTCCGCATGTACAGTTGATGAGACCGTGGATCCAAAAATGTAAGGCAATATAATAAGGATAACTCAATGTGACTATACTATAAAGCAACAGTCCCACTCAAGGTGGGCTCTGTGGAAGAGAGTAACCTTTCAGAGAGCTTTTGGTGCTATATGTGTATGAATAAGAGCTGGAAGGAGCTTAGAGATCATTTAAGTCAACTCTCTTTAAATTAAAAAAGTTTTATTAATGTCTTCTTTGACATGGCAGTCATTTCTGTATACAACACCCTTCCCCAGTCTATGTCAGGCATCACTAGCCTTTAAAATAAATAAAGGATAAAATAAATAAATAAGCCAACCAACTGATCACAGTGATGTCTTCTCACAATGTGTTTAATATTCTACTGCTATACTTCTCCCCCTTTCCCCTGTCTTTTTATAGAAAGGAGGGAAGTATGTTTTATCATCTGTTTTCTAAAACCAAGATTGTTAAAAATACTTAGAATTTCAACCCTCTTTTACAGAGAGGCCCAGAAATGTGTCCATTGTCACACATGTCATATGAAACAGAATCAGGATTGAATAAACCCTGGTCTCATGATTCCAGATACACTGCTATTTCCGCAAGGTACCATGTTTCTATGTTTGTTGGGAGTTTTGTTTTTGATGTGCTGTGCCTTGTTCCATCCCTGCAGGTAGCCTGTTCTTAGTATATCCCTCCTCTCCTCTGATAAATACATGCACTCTAGGATGTAAATGACTAGTAAGACCTAATGAGACTCCTGAAGTTGTACCACATAATGGCCATTTCTTCCTGTGAATTCTGTGACTGTGGACCACAAATTTTAATAGACACATTACCTAGGAGGTTGAGGCAACATAGTACAATAGAAAGCACTCTAGATCTGACATCAGAGAACTTGGGTTCAAATCCTGACTGCTACTGTCTGTGTGACCTTGGTAAGAAACTGAATTTTCCTGGGTCTCATTTTTGTCATCTGTTAGACAAGAAAAGTTTATTAGATGATCTTAAAGATCCCTTCTATTTCTAAATCTCTCATTCTTTGATTAAATACTTCAGTGATTTTCAAAGTATAAGCTATCATCTAATTTTCACAGAATTTCAGATAGGGAAAAGACCTAGCCTAACTCTACTTTTAAGATGAGGAAACTGAGGCCTGAAACTGTGGTTCAGCTTCAGTCATGTCATGTCCTACTCTTCATGATCCCATTTGGGGTTCTCTTGGCAAAGATACATGTCCTTCTCTAGCTCATTTACAGATGAGAAACTGGGGTAAACAGTGTTATGAGACTTGGTCAGTCACACAGCTGGTACATGTCTGAGACTTGATTTTAACTCAGGAAGACTCATCTGCCTGACTCCAAGTTTAGCTCCACCAACCTGCCCTGAGGCCTACAGAGAGGAATCTGAATTCCCTAAGGTTATATAACTAATTAGAAACAGAACAAACACCTAAATTTTAATTTTAATGACTAAAGTTATGCTCTTTCTACTGTCACCTGACCTTGGGATCTCCTTTGTCACTTCTGATGCTAAATCTATGCTCCAAAGAAGTTACTTAATCTCTCTAGGCATCAGTTTACTCATCTCTGAAATGAATTAAACTAGATGTTCTCCTTCCATCTCTAGAAAGGTAGGCTTTATTTTTTCTTTCTTTATTTGAAATCTTTTTCATCCAAGGTGTGTGTGTGTGTGTGTGTGTGTGTGTGTGTGTGTGTGTGTGTGTGTGCGCGCACGTGCGTGCACATGTTACCAGAGGTTTGAAATATGATGGTCTACCACTGTTAAATCATTTGAGAGTAGTACAGTAATATCAGAGCATCACAGATTTAGTGCAGGGAAGGACCTTAGAAGGACCATCTACTATTAGGGTCATCGCTCTAGTGCCAGAAGGGAACTCAAGAGAGCATCTAGGCCAACCTATTCACTTTACAGATAAGGAAACCGAGGATAAAGGAAATTATGTGACTTGACCAAGGTCTCACAGATGGGAAATTGCAGGAGTGAGTTTTGATATCAGGTCCTCTGATTCTTTATAAAAGAAGGGGGTTGGAACTTTGAGTGATTTAAATGATCAACCTTGATTCTGGAAAATATGATAAAACATACTTCTCTCCTTTCAGTAAAAAGGTAGGGAATTGAAAGAGCAGAATGTTGCATATATTGTCTGAAGATATCACTCTTTCCAGTGTCATGAAGGAAATCTTTTAGCTTCACAGTTGGAATCCTTCCCTCTGTCATTCAATGGCCAATTTTTGAGGAAAAAAAATAACTTGAACAAACTGCTGCCACCACTCTCCCCTAAACTGCTTCTCTCTCGTGTTTCAACTTCCACTCTGGGAAGAAAATATATTCTTAGGATGCATGTAGCCATCACATGTTCTTGAAAGTAGCAAAGTGGTGATTACTTGCAATTCAGAATGCTTGGTGGGCTCTCACCCAAGAGG
The DNA here is from genome assembly GCA_028658325.1 of Potorous gilbertii. Taxonomy (NCBI): domain Eukaryota; kingdom Metazoa; phylum Chordata; class Mammalia; order Diprotodontia; family Potoroidae; genus Potorous; species Potorous gilbertii. The sequence goes on along the minus strand of CM053771.1, from coordinate 131,466,231 downwards.
GAATCCTTAGGCAAGTAGCATGTAAGGGAGTCTAAAAGTCATTCCTATGTACTGAAAATACAAAATAGTCACGAAATATATCTTAGCCTTCAGAAGCTTTGTTCATTCAGAAGTCTACTCTGTTTCCACCTCAGAATTAATTATCTCTTCAGTTCTCATTTGTGAATGTGTAGGCTACTATTCACAAGTCAACTGAGCTACTACACGTGGGAGGCACAAGGCTTTTCATTCAAAAAAAATGTGGGCAAGTTAACTTTGACTTCATAGGATGTCTCTCAGACAGGGCCACAAGGATGCTAGCTGTACTCTAAGAATGTTCCAGTCCCTGACAGTGGGTAGTTTCAATTAGGTCTCAGGTGCACACATATTTTTTCTCCCCCAAGATCTTTATTTCTCCATAATGCATTCTTAAAATCATAGATTTAAACCTGGAAAGGACCACTGGAAAGGACCAATCTAATGTTCCCATTTTATGAGAAACTGAGTCCCAAAAAGGTTGTGATTCACTCAAGTTCACACAGGTAGTAAATGGGGAAACTAGGATTTGAACCTCAGTCCTATGACTTCAAATGTACCACTCTACTCTCTAACAGTCCTTTCATTTAATTGTACTTTCACTTACTCTCTTTCTTTTGTGTTAAACCACACTATAAGTATCCCATTTATCACTGGTAGGATAGCCTTTTACCTTCTATACATTCCTCCTAAAAGAAGCCTTTGCAAAAGTGACCATTGTTGGTATTCAGTTATCTCCGACTTTTCATGACTCTGTGGATTAACTATCCATGGGGTTTTCTTGGCAAAAATGCTGGAAGGGTTTGCCATTGCCTTCTTCAGTTTTATTCAGGCAGGGGATAAATGACTTGCCCAGGGTCACACACCTAGTAAGGATTTGAGTTCAGATTTGAACTCTGTTCTTTCTGACTCCAGGACCAGTACTCTATCCACTGTGTCACCTAGCTGCCCCAACATATTCATTAAAAAGTATTTAAATAGATTTTTAATTGTTTTTCCATCACCTAGATTTCTCCCTGTGTCCTTTTCCTTCCCCTCTTCTTAGAAAGTCATCCCTTATAATTTTTTTAAAAAAAGAAAAATAAGAAAAATTCAGCAAAACTGATCAATATAATTTTAAAAATTGACATTGTATGTAATATTCCACCTACCTCTGCGAAGGAGGGGGCAAAGGAGGAGATATTTTCTCATATTTCTTCTTTGGGGACAAGTTTGTTCTTTAAAATTTTGCAACAGTGATTTTATTTTAAAAATAAAGTTTAATTACTATCTTTTGTTTTTACATTGCTATATTTTGCCCAGTATTCCTTCAAACTCCTCATTTCCAGAGAGTCATTCCATATAATAAGGAATATTTTTAAACAAAAAGAGAAGAGGAAGAAGAGAAAAAAAATCAGAAAATGGATACATGAAAAGTCCGAAAAAAGGAAATGCCTCCAAGCTACGCAAGAGAATTGGTGAAGCTTCTCCCTTCTTTTCTTTGGGGCTATGCTTGCTCTTTATGATTTTTCTTCCTTCCTTTTCAATTGTCTAGTGACTGTTATTCAATAATATACATGGTTGCAGCCAATGTGAATGTTGGTTTTTTTTTTTTTGCCCTGCTTACTTGATCCTGCATCAGTTCATGGAAGTCTTTCTGTGTTTCTCTGTATTCATCTTCTCCACTGTTTCTTAATGCACAGTAATGTTTCATTAAATTCATGTCCCACAATTTGTTAGCCATTCCCTAACTGACAGACATCCTTTTTTTACATCATTCCTATTAAAAAAGTGCTGCTATAAATATTTTGATGCATATTAGATTTATTATTATTTTTTTTGGCAGTGACCTCCTTGGGTTTGTTTGCCCAGCAATATAACCTCAGGGACAAAGGATATGGTTATTTTAACACTTTATTTGCAAAATTCCAAACCACTTTCCAGAATACTTATACTAATAATTTAAGGTTTGAACTTAATCTAATAATGTAAATATATTAGATGATATCATATATTATGTTTTATAATTATATAATATAAATATAATATTACTAATACTATCAGTGAACATGGAAAAGTGTGAAGAATGTTGGAAGGGAAGAGAGGAGAGGAGCAAAGAGAAGGAAGAGAAAATCTGCTCCAATTCAACAAGTGTTTATTAAGCACTTGCTATGTTCTATGCACTCTCCTAGGTCTTTTGTAGGCAAATTAAAAAAAAAATGGTTCCTGCCCTCAGAGAGATTCCACTAATTCTGGAAAGATGAGAGAAGCATAATAATATGGCAGTGTGGACCTGCTGTTCAACTTTGCTCCAGTCCCAGGCTGTGGTGAGCTGGAGAACCCCAGTGCACCATGGTTTTCTTGCAAGGGTCCTTTGTTTTGTCATGTGGGTAGAAGGATCCTTTTCCTGAGTCTAAGACCCACCAGTTATGAAATACTTGGTGAATTATCACAGTTACCAGTCTAGTTTAGCCATAGTCATTCACAAAATCAGAAGTAAAAATATTTCAGTTTTTTGAGTCAGATGATGCATACCTGAAGACATTTTTTAGGATTTATGTCCACTCAAGTCATGCCAAAAACTTAATTAAACCAAAGCAGAATGTCTAGTCACCATAATTTAGGTTAGCTCTTCCAATAAAGGAGTTACATACATGGACTGCAATATTTAGAAGCCACTTGATCTTCTAGATTTGAACACCCAAAATATTTTTTTCAACAAAAACAATTCGAGAAGCAAATTGACTTATGTTTTATACATTTGTATTTGAATTCACTTCCTCCTGCATTTTAGTATTTACTCTAATATGGATACTTTTGGATTCATCTAATTTTGGGACAGCTAAGTGATGCAGTAGAATGCTGGGCCTGGAGTCAGGAGTTCAAATCTGGCCTCAGACACTTACTTGCTGTATGACCCTAGGCAAGCCACCTAACCCCCTTTGCCTCAGTTTCTTTTTCTGTAAAATGAGCTGGAGAAGGAAATGGCAGACCACTCTAGTATCTCTGCAAAGAAGAACCCTCTTTCCATATGAAATGATACAGCATGGCAGGGTCAGAACATAAGGCCATA